>JARQOC010000002.1:577810217-578227122 GCA_033576535.1 Allobates femoralis
AGGATGACTTGACACAGGCGGAGGCAGACATGATTTTGGCGCCAACAAGTGAAGCTCACAATAGACTAAAATTGACACAGGAGGCAGTTGATAGACTGCACATGATGCAAGCTGAGAGGAAAAGGGCATTTCAGCAAGCCCAATTCTTTGAAGAAGGAGAGAGAGTGGGTCACTTGTTGGTGGTGATATCTGCGGCACAGAGGGAGTCTTCCAGGGTGTACAAATTGAGAGACCAAATGGGGATGACTCTGACAGACACAAGGGACATACTGGAGGTCTTCAAGGAATATTACATGGCACTGTACACTTTGAGATCACGAGACACGGAGGGGGACGTGGAGAATTTTTTGGAAGGCATTTCACTATCTAAATTGTCTGAGGAAGATAGTTTGAGTTTGGATGAATCTGTGAGTGTGGAGGAGGTGGAGTGTGCAATATTATCTATGCCCAATAACAAATCACCGGGAGCTGATGGTCTACCTGGGGAGATGTATAGGGAGTTGGTGGAACTGCTGGCTCCGAAATTGAAATCTGTGTTTGATGAGGCTTTAGTGAAGGGGGCGCTGCCGAGATCAATGGAAGAAGCGGTGATAATAGTTCTGCCGAAGGAGGGAAAAGATCCCGTGGATGCGGAGTCGTACAGGCCCATATCGTTGTTGACAACGGATGTCAAAATACTCGCTAAGATCCTGGCCACCCGGCTCACCGGGGTTGCGCATACCATTATCCACGAGGACCAGTCGGGCTTTATGCCTAACCGCTCCACGGCTGTTAACTTGAGAAGATTATTTCTTAATATGCAACTGCCTGCTGATAATGGTGGCAGGAGAATAGTGATGTCATTAGACGCTAGGAAAGCATTTGATAGCATGGAATGGAAATACTTATGGAAAATCATGGAACTAATGGGATTCGGCCCCGCATTCATGGCCTGGGTGAAGTTATTGTATTCATCCCCAAGGGCGGTAGTTAAGGTGAATGGGGAACAATCCGGGATGTTTGACTTGCATAGGGACACAAGGCAGGGGTGTCCGCTATCCACGCTATTGTTCGCGGTGGCAGTGGAGCCCCTGGCAGACAGAATCAGAGCTGAGAGGGGAGTGGTCGGATTTAAATTCGGGAAGCTGGAAGAAAAAATATCATTGTATGCCGACGACATCCTGT
The DNA here is from genome assembly GCA_033576535.1 of Allobates femoralis. NCBI lineage: Eukaryota > Metazoa > Chordata > Amphibia > Anura > Aromobatidae > Allobates > Allobates femoralis. The sequence goes on from JARQOC010000002.1 coordinate 577,811,382, forward strand.
TATTTCTGGAAAATGCAGGAGAGACACTGGGGTGCACGATAGATGTAATTAAACAATTTGGGAGCATTTCGGGACTGGAGATAAATTGGCACAAGTCTTATATCATGGCTGTGGATAGGTTAATAGAAGCGGAGGAGATAGATGAGAGGGGGAAACAGCTCCGGTTGGTTTCACAATTTAAATACCTAGGGATATGGGTAGCACTTCCATTGACCCGATTCACGGATCTGAATTTAGTTCCTCTGTTAGAGAAATTTAAAGGGAAAATAGGTGCATTGTGCAAATTGGCTTTAACGGTAACGGGGAGAACTAACCTGATTAAGATGGTTCTAATGCCACAACTAATGTACGTTTTGCACAACTCACCGATATGGCTACCAAAAAAACGGTTTCAGGGTATTGATTCTATCTTCAGATCCTTGATATGGGGCAAGAGGCAGGCACAGATTAAATTGGGAACTCTGCAAAAAGGGTAGGAAGAGGGAGGATTGGCCGCACCAAATCCCTGGGTCTATTTCTTGGCAGTACAGGGCCAGCATGTCAGGGGATGGAGAGAGCTCGATTGTGGAGGAGCAGCTTGCCGGGTGCTGGTACATGTGACGTTTAAGAAACTGGGAGCAATATATCCTACTATAGGCATGATCCAGAAGGTATGGGACTCCATTAAAAAGATCAGAGGGGTGGACGAGCTGACTAAGTACTCACTGGTGTGGGACAATGAGCATCTGCCGGAACTTAGTAAGCTGTGTCAAATGGGCAATTGGAAGGCGAAAGGAGTGTGATATATGTGCCAGCTGCAGAGTGGAACAGACCTGAAAACCTTTGAGACATTGAGAGAGGAATTTGATTTGCCTTCGGTATGGGGGTTTCAATACTATATGCTTCGACATGCTTGGAGGGCACAGTCTGGATTGGGAGACATAACGGTTCAGGATGACATTGTACTAGACTTTGTGTGTATGAAGGGAGGGACGAGGGGAGTTATATCGAGCATATACCATGACCTACTACACTCCTATCTGGGGGACAATCACCTCACTGCAAAGAGTAAATGGGAAAGCGAGGTGGGTACTCTCACGACAGAACAATGGGAGGCTATTCTTGAATATGTCCCAAAGATCTCTCTGAGCGAGCAGGCACGGCTCTCCCAGTTATATGTAATACATAGAACATACAAAACACCACTGGTCCTATTCAGGGCGGGCTTGAGGGGAGACTCTAGTTGCCCTAGATGTGGTGCAGAGCAGGCCGGACTGCTACACATGCTATGGTCGTGTCCGTGGCTGGTGGCATACTGGCTGGTTGTTATTAACAAAATTGAAAGAGCTTATGCATGTACACTCGACAGGAATCCAGTGCTGTGTGTTTTGGGGGAGGTGGATGGGATACCGGTCTCAGAACACTACAAAGTGGCAATAGCGAGGTTGCTATATGTAGCACGCAAACTAATAGCCCGAAAATGGACAGATTCGGAAACCCCCACTAGGAGGGAATTTATTGCTCAGACACGTACGGTAATGCATTTAGAGGAAAGTATTTACAGGTGAAGGCATGGTGAAAGAACTTTTGAAAAAATATGGTCCGCCTGGATGGCGGTGATATGATTGTTGAGACTCTCAAGTATACCCGGCATAAGCAGTATTGGCGGGAGGGGGGAGGGGGGTAAAGTTTTGATTGTGTTGTTACTAGATATGTGAATTGTTACATGAATATTGATATCTACTGTTTCTTGTTAAATTTTTGAAACCTAAATAAAATAAATGGTTTAAAAAAAAAAAATAAATAAAATATAAATTTTAAAGAACAACATTAGCTTTCTTTTGAGATATTAAGCGTGTTTTTATTATTTACCGTTCTGGAGGTATGGCTCCATATGTCAGCTTTTTGGCCAAAAATTTGGATTTTTTCAAACTTTGAGCGGCGAGCGGCACGGGTTAACGTCGTTTGATCGAGCTCAAATTTTGGCTATCTCAATATCTGGAAAGGGGAATCGTTTTCTGGGGTCCAGACTAACAAGATTCCGACATTTCCCCCCCCCTATGAGATCCGGTCACTCTAATGTAAACAAATAATAGAAGTACAAGTTTAGAGTTTAAATATCCCCCTGTATACATAGATCTTAATATGGGTATCTCACTGTATTAATGCATATAGTCAATTAGACCAGGTGACATGTATCATGCCTAGCAGCACAGTAAAATATTTTGCAGCATAATAGAAGGATTAAATAGCATGGTAGCAAGGGTTAATGACACCTGGCCAAAGCAATGTTTTGGCCTATAAAGAAGTGGGATATACCGAGAGGTAGCTAAGGAGAAATTCCTATAAGGCTAGTGTAAGAAACCACGGAGAGGGAGGTTACTGGATCAAGTAACCAGTTTACCAGTTCCAGCAGGCATAAGGGTGTGAGGTGTGGCGCTCCCCACGCGTATCGCTGCCTGCGCCTGGCAGCTTCGTCAGGGGAAGGTGTCCATCTTAGTCTGTAATCGTATTTATGAGGCACCAGCCTCTAATCATGGGAAGTGTTCCCAGCTGGGTGCAGGAGGAGATCGGGTGGCCAGTCCGTCCCTCCTACATCCAGAGTGTGCATGCGCGAGCGCGCCATTGCGCATGACCGACTCCCAAAACATGGCCGCCCGCTCAAGGGCGACATGTCTGATTACGCATGCGCCGAGAGCGTAGCGCGCATGCCTGGGAGTCACAGCAAGTAATCTAATCAAAGCAAGAGAACTTGCTATTTTACTCTTATAGGGGACAGAAGCGCCCAGATGACAATCAGCAGAATATAAGGACAAGTTAACCTGTAAACAGAGAGACAATTTATAAAATACCACAATTAAGCTTATCTTTACATATTCACTTATATAAAGAATAGATCTAATCTCTCTACAGCAAATTGAGGTAGTCTATAAGCTATATGTGGAGAATTACTAGTACGTCCAGAGAGATTTCACATCATTAGAGAATGTTTTTAGTATACAGTTATCAGGCAGGGAATGCACCCAGTGGTGTTATGTGATAAACAAGTAAAGTTATGCAAGTAGAGAAAATTATTTTCCATACTGGGAAGATATAAATATCTCATAAGACAATCCCAACAGTCAAAGAGATCTGGAGCAATACAGGAGAGGAACTGATTAAATAAAGCCAATAAGGAGGAGGAGATGTGTTATCTTTGTGTGTTCATCTTTGTGTGAGTTTTTTCAATAAATAAATTTGTTAATACTGATAAACATATACCGTATATACTCGCGTATAAGCCGAGTTTTTCAGCCCAAAAATTGGGCTGAAAAGTCCCCCCCTCGGCTTATACGCGAGTCATACGGCCCCCCTCAAAGTTTGGCGCCCCCACCTCAGTTTCTGGGCCCCCCCGCATGCAGCGCTGCACATATACATTACGTGTCTAGCAGCTGTTACCCTCCGGTGGCAGATCTCGGCTCCCGGCTCCGGGCTCCATCTTCCTCTCTGTCTTCCTGGTTGTCATGTGACCGGCGCGATGACGTCATCGCGCCGGTCACAAAGCAGGAAGACAGCGAGGAAGATGGAGCCCGGAGCCGGGAGCCGCGATCTGCCACCGGAGGGTAACAGCTGCTAGACACGTAATGTATATGTGCAGCGCTGCATGCGGGGGGCCCAGAAACTGAGGTGGGGGCGCCAAATTATGAGGGGGGCCCTGCTGGGGCCCTGTATACTACCACTGGGGCTATATACTACCACTGGGGCTATATACTACCACTGGGGCTATATACTACCACTGGGGCTGTATATATACTACCACTGGGGCTATATACTACCACTGGGGCTGTATACTACTACTGGGGCTATATACTACCACTGGGGCTATATACTACCACTGGGGCTATATACTACCACTGGGGCTGTATATATACTACCACTGGGGCTATATACTACCACTGGGGCTGTATACTACTACTGGGGCTATATACTACCATTGGGGCTATATACTACCACTGGGGCTGTATGTATACTACCACTGGGGCTATATACTACCACTGGGGCTATATACTACCACTGGGGCTGTATACTACTACTGGGGCTATATACTACCATTGGGGCTATATACTACCACTGGGGCTGTATGTATACTACCACTGGGGCTATATACTACCACTGGGGCTGTATACTACTACTGGGGCTATATACTACCACTGGGGCTATATACTACCACTGGGGCTGTATGTATACTACCACTGGGGCTATATACTACCACTGGGGCTGTATACTACCAATGGGGCTATATACTACCACTGGGGCTGTATACTACCACTGGGGCTGTATATATACTACCACTGGGGCTATATACTACCACTGGGGCTGTATACTACTACTGGGGCTATATACTACCACTGGGGCTATATACTACCACTGGGGCTATATACTACCACTGGGGCTGTATATATACTACCACTGGGGCTATATACTACCACTGGGGCTGTATATACTACTGGGGCTGCGTGTATACTACCACTGGGGCTGCTGCTGTATACTACCACTGGGGCTGCTGCTGTATACTACCACTGGGGCTGCTGCTGTATACTACCACTGGGGCTGCTGTATATACCTCTGGGGCTGCTGTATACTACCACTGGGGCTGCTGCTGTATATACCACTGGGGCTGCTGCTGTAACACTGCTGGGGCCTGTATATACCACTGGGGAGGCTGCTGTATACCACACTGCTGGGGGCTGTATACCTGTGCTGGGGTCCACCCTCGGCTTATACACGAGTCAATAAATTTTCCCAGGTTTTGGGGGCAAAAGTAGGGGGGTCGGCTTATACACGGGTCGGCTTATACACGAGTATATACGGTAATTGAGGTTGTATCGCTTTTTAGGGACTTTCTGTCTCTCTATTTTGATCTACTTTTGCATCTGCACTCAGTCAAAAGCTCACTTGGGATTAAAAAATCTCATTCTTTATGGGCGTGTAGGTAGCCGACAACAGAGAATATTAGAACCTGTGGCTAGATGGTAGAAGGGTGCACTACAGAGGGTGAGCCCCATATTCCATACAAGAAAAAAAGCTGTGACACTCCATTCTTACAATGTGTATTGGTGCGATGCTGAGACACAATACATAGCTACCAAAAGACAGCTGCACTCAAATACTAAGACAATACTTGAGTGCAACTGTCTTTTTGTCTCATTATATAGTATTTTTTAATGGTTTTACTGTTAAAGGCTAACAATGTTATTTGTTCTTGTTCATGTCTTCCTATCCAAAGACCAATAACAATTATTTTTTCTTTCAAATTGGCTTCGAGGCATGGTTAATTTTTTGCGGGATGAGATGTAGTTTTATTGTCATCATTTTAGGGTAGACAGAACTTTTTGATTATTTTTATTTAGTATTTCAGGAGTTCTGAGAAACCAATCAAGCTCTAGCATTGCTTTTCCAGGTGAGCTCTTAGAGTTGAACACATTCAGCTAGAATTTTGATGTGTAATTCTATGGTTGTATGAAAGAAAGCAGTGGTATTGAAACTCTGGCAAAATAGTAGACCTCTACTATATATAAATATGTATAAATTACAATGTATAAATATTCAGCATTTGGGAGGTATTTGGAAAAAAAAAAACTTTGTTCAAGGGACAGCATTCACTTTACGTTTTATTTCTATGTCATTCTACGTTTTTGAATAAAGAAAAAATTATTTCAGCTCACCACTTTGATGGCCGTTTAAGGCGCTTCAGCATGGATGTAGCCCAGTCCAGGCTAAGCACAGCTATATCCAAGCAAGAAAAGTGTTTCCAGCGAGCATTGAAGGAGCAGTAATAGATGTTTCTTGCAAAATACACTTCAATATTTAATGACTCCAAAAATGTTTCACGTATGGATAAAAAATCAGCCCATCACCCCCCTAAAAATACGTGTACTTTTGGGGTGGCGAGGGGTTGATTTTTTTGCAAAAAACGTCTATTACTTCCAACAATGCTTGCTGGAAACACTTTTCTTGCTTGGATATTTCATTTGTTTCTCCAAGTACCCACCAAATATTATAACTTTGGCCAATGTGATGACATATTATATAATCTGTAAAAACTTAGAGAACACAAAAATCACTTGAACAAAAAGTACATATATAAAAGAGAACATTGCTTAGATTCTCTGACTTAAATCATATATTTGATATTGTTAGAGTCAAGAGAGATATCTGATTAAATCTGTCGGTAAATTAAATTCTTAAAAGGTGTGTTTTGTCTCAAAAGGGAATTTCGACAGATTCATGTTAACTTCAGAGGTTGAAATAGTAAGACCAAAGTATTGGATTTTGAGTGGTAGTGAGTATTGCCATTGTAAATAGATATAAAAAGTGAATACTACTGGGGCTCACATGTAACAGTGCTAGCTCATTACAGTTCTGCTTTAAAAAAAGATTAAAGAAATCCAACAAGAAGGACAGTGTACAGAGAACAACTTTAGTCTATTAATGAAATTTCAATTATCTTAATAGGTTTGCTCAGTTACATAAATATTACCCTGAAATGTGCCTAAAATAATAAGCCACACAATAGTAAAATAGTAAGCTATACTACTTATACAACTTACTAATAATATACTTATCATTATTAATATAATGTGGCTCTGTCAGGTCTCAATTGGCAGCCTAAAAGTAGCTAACACAGATGGCAAGCCACTAAATTTATCAAATTCTAGTGGTTGCCCCTGCCTTCACCCATAAACGTCTGTATTGAGGTTTGGATTCCCAAAGAGACGATGGGTTGAGGACATGGAGTCAGTTGCTAGACAATGGTACAGGCTTGCAGAAGTGGTCAGGTAGCCAGTTCAGAACCAGGTCAGTGAAGGTAAATATCGGAAGATGGAAAAACAGTGAAGAGTCAGTCACTGAAAAGGTCAGTGAAAGGAAGCAAAAAGACTAGAACAAAAGGAGCTGCAATCAAGGGGTGTGAAAATAAGTAGAACTATAACTGGCAACTCCCAGTAGTAAGCTGGGAATTTTGGCTAAAGCATAGCGGGACTGTTCCGATTTGAGGGCTCAGTCCCACTGTGCCAGCAGGCAGAGCTTTTATCTCAGCTTCCACTCATCTCTCCTCGCTCCTCCTCTTTAGCAGGTGGGGACAGCAACTCTGTACAGTGCATACATTAAATTAACAATTCTCCTTTCCACTTATCTCCCCTGTACTTGAAGAGGGTGTCACACGCGTCAATGTCGTCAGCGATCTGATCGCTGACGACATTGACGGCTGATTGCTGGTGAGCTGTCACACAGACAGACTCACCAACGATCAATTGACCAGTGACATCATGGAAACGATTTAAATATCGTTTCCACGATGTCCTGCTCCCGCTGCCAGCCTGCTGGAAGCGGGAGCAGCCTGGTCTCCAAGGTACACTGCGGGTAACTAGGCAGCGCGCGCTGCCTAGATACCCGACGTGTACCTTAGTTACCAGCCTCCTCCGCTCACCCGGTGAGCGGAGGAGGCTGGTAACTAAGGTACACAGTCGGGTATCTAGGCAGCGCGCGCTGCCTAGTTACCCGCAGTGTACCTTGGATACCAGCTCCCAGCGCTTGTGAGAGGCGCTGGGAGCTGGAATATCGCTAGTCCCGGTGTCACACGCAGCGATGCTGCGTGTCCACCGGGCGACAATCGCCAGGTTTCTGAGCTGGTTCTGAAACCTGGCGATCATCAACCAGCGATTTATCGCTGGTTGATGCAGTATGTCACACGCGTCAATATCGCTGCAACGTCACGTGCAGCCGATATCGTGCAGGCGATATTGACGCGTGTGACACCCCCTGAAGTCATGAATGCATTGTCCATAGATACCATAGTAGCTCTACCATTGAGCCCCTGCCCACACTCAGTGAGATAGGATGGTTGGGTAATCTTGACCTGTAATGCAGGCAGGGAACCCGGAAGCAGATTTTACCAGCATTCTAAAGGTGAAGAAAAAGTCACATTTTTTGTTCTTGAAAACTATTTTAAAATAAAAAAAGGAATAGTTACAAAAATGTCACTCAAACTGACAACCTTTAAAACACTAGGAGAATTTAGTACACTTGAAGCTGCAATACAGTCTCTAACTCCACAAATCAATCACATCAGTACATAGAGATAAATTGTGTAGAGCTGTAACATCTCTGTGAATCTGCATTCTAGGGAGACAATAAAAGATAGACTTTTTTTCTACTTATAATATTACTAAAAAATAATAGAGTATAAGTAATTCATTTTAATGCACTTTTTAAAAAAATAATATACATTACAAATCACCCGGAATTGTAAAAACTGATGCCCCCGCAATGGTATTATTCCTGGTCCATCTCACGGATCAGTGATAATGCCAGGTGTGGGAGCATACAGTTTCTTCCAGCTCAGTACCTATTTCCACCAGATCTGGGGCAAAATGACATACCCCCTTGGGAGTGTGTCATTTGGAACTGTTTTCTGGGCATGAGCAGTTTCAAAACCCGGGTCCGAGGGTTCTAATGGTATCAGGAGTCTGTCGGATTCAGGTTCCATTAGGAGCATTGTGATTTTACCCGTGGTGCCCCGGAACTGAGTGCTTTTGGGTTTTGTCACGTAGATAAACATGCACCAAGATGCGTTTTAGTTCTCAGTGGAAAAAACGGGAACACCTGGATCCGGGAAAATAGTAAAGAAGTGGATGCAGCAGCAAGTTCATCCAGCCCATTAAAAGTCAATGGGGCTGAAGACTGATGTGTGTGCATCCACTTCAAGATGGAATCACATGGATGGTGAAAAATGCCAGGGTGGAACCAGCTTAAGCCTGTTGTTGGGTAGAATAGCTAGGTGGATGGAGCTTAATGATCATATTTGCTGGTACTGCAGAACATAATCAGAGTAGGGCTTGAGCCCGGCCAGTGCACACCAGGCCAAAGCATGCATGTGAGGAGACCTCTAATACCTTCCTCACCGGGCTATATAGGGATTGGACTGCTGACTGGAGATTATTTGAGGCATCTCAAAGGGCAGTAAATATCTTTGGGCAGAAGGAATACCCTGGTCAGCGCAGCACCCTGCCTACTTAAACAAAGCTGTGACTGCAGATGAAGTATAGGCCTCAAAATGAAGTCCTCCACAATGGAGATGTTACTACAAATGAAGTTAGAGGCTGCAGGAACTGTGAGGTCTGCTGTAACTAGACAATTCAGTGGGGTAGACAAGATAAACTATCATGTCAGTCTGAGATAAAAGATAGGCTCTGTAGCGCTTACTGAAAATCACACCTCATAGTGACTATTGCCCTCAATCCATTCAGCTTTCTGCCTGATCTGGAACTGTAACTACTGCATGTGACTACCATCAAGGCTGTATATCCTACAACAACAAAATTTATGGATCATGAAAATGAGAGTGCAAGATGCCCAGGGCATGAATGACAAAAATGATCTTGCAGTGTGTTCCTATTATACTATTCATTAGCATAACTGTATCTGTATGTTATTGCAGTTTGTGTTTTAATGCATGTTTTTTTAAGATTTGATGTTTCTATGACTCACTCGCCTAAAAGGAAGTCCTCACACGTCATCACTTGTGGAACCGTTGAATCACCTGTTAGTGTGAAATGGCGCTGTAGTCCCGATTTCTGCCCTCCCTCCCCCTGCAGCACTTTCATGCCGACATATGTGATGTCTCCATGTACAAGCACTTGAAATAAAGGATATACATACTCTGGTGAGTGCTCTCCCTTTCTCCTTTATCTGTGGTTGTATGTCCTACCTGGCTGTGAAGTAAAAGTTGAACTGTTTTACTACAGCATTTGACTTCTGATTCTGTCTCTTGTATCTTAACACTACAATACCATCATGGGGAATGCCAGAACTACTACCACAAGTAGGATACCATATTAAAGGTGTTAACCCCTGCATGCCCACAGCTTTGTACCCTTCTACAAAGTCACTGGGGTCACAGGTGTCGGGCACGGCTATTACCATTGCTGACATTCTAATGGATCAAACCATGTGCCCAATTCACTGAGTATCATATCCCCATGTGTTACAGACATACTTGCTGTCCCTGTAATCATAACAACTTGTAAAACCCAGTGATCAGATAATTTATGGGGATTGATAAATGGCATAAAAACATATCGGTTTTGATAATTTTTCTCTAATACCTAAAAAATGTAATAAAAACATAATGCTGAGACTATGTTCACACAGAGCATAAATGCTGCATTTTTTTCTACTGCTTTTTCCTGCACGTTTTCTTCAGATGTCCACACCACGCGACACAATAACAAACTGCTCTGATTATTGATTGGGGTTTTTGCATACCTTTTCCTCCTAATTTGATGTGGTTTTGGTACAGAGGGGAATCCAAGTTTTTAATGCTTTGATTCTACAGAAAAGCTTTGATTGTGCGTATAAAAATGTAATGCCATTTATCTTTTGCTAATTTTTTTTTTTAGGTTCCACATAGATGCCTATAGAGAAAAAAAACAAACAAACTGCTCAGGTCCTCAGTGTCTTTGGACACCCAATGGGTAGAGATTTCATAAAATCACATCCACTTTGCTTGGACATTTAGGCCGTTTTCACATGTAGTGTAAATGCTGCACTCTTAAGGGTACTTCACACGCTACGATATCAGTAACAATATCGCTGATACGTCACGTTTTTTTGATCGTTCAAACGACATCGTTTGTGCGTCATTGCGTGTATATGTACGATGTTGAAACAAGAAATCGTTGGATCGCTCATCAAAAATTTGAGCTCTTGACCTCGAATCCGTCGTTCGTCGTCCAATTAACGTTCTGTCAACCTGCAACATCATTAAGTGTAACACCTTTTTGGACGATGTTGTACAAAATTCTCCTATTCCTGCCGCTTTGTAAAATCGTTCACTAAGTTGTTCGCTAGGTAGCTGGCGCGTGCCATATTTAACATCGTTAACTATGATATCCATGCGTCTGACACCGCACTAAGGATGTCGAAACAACAGTGGTCACATGACATGGTTAGCAATGTCGTTCACTAGATCATAGCGTGTGAAGTACCCTTTACTGCTGTTTTTTTGCACAGATATCCTGCTATGTTTAACTGCAAAGTGGATGTGATTCAATGAAAACTTCATCCACTGTGCACCTAAAGATGCTGCTGATCTGTGCTGTTTTGGAGCTTTCTTCTCTTGCAAGGCTTCTATGTGGAGCCTAAAAACTCATGTAAAATACTGCAGTTAGGCTAGGGTCACAATTGGAAGGTACAATCCAGTAACCAGATTCATTACTGGATACGGTATTAGATTGTGCCTTCATACTAATTTGCAACCGTTAAAATGCAACCCTCATTCTGGATCTGAATGCATTAATGCATCCTGTTTTGGAATAAGGATTTTTGCAATTTTAAAAACCACATCCGGATCCAGTACCGCAATGTACATTTAAGTACCTTGCGGTAACGGATCCGGTTCCCGTAGGCGTCAATTTAAAAAAAATGGATCCGGTTTTGCAACCACTCCGAAAAAATGGAGCCTGCATGATTTTTACCGCAGGCTTCAAAACCGGTTACGGTAATCGGATTGCATTAAGTGCAATCTGGTTTTTACATTGTAGCCTATGGCTGCGGATCCGGAAGCGGTTTTGAGCATTTTTAATGCTCAAAACCGGATCAGGATCTGCAAACCAAGCCACAAATGTGACCCTAGCCTTATTTCTCTAAGGGCAGATGCAATGCTTTTCTGTACTATATAAATAACATCTAAAAACGCGGATTCACATCTGCACCAAATATGCATCAAACATGTCAGAAAAGGCATAAAAAATGCAGCAAAAATGCAATAATCAAAGATTGTTGTGTAGTTTACTGCAGACACCTGCAGAAAACAGAATATTTATGCAGTGTGTACACACTGCCTTATAGACAAAAAAAACATGTCATATAGTGAAGCTATTGTGGCGCCCCTACAGGTCCAGTCGCCACAGGGGTACTGCACCTCAGCCAGAGGTGTGGTACCCCCCACCCCAGGTAAGCTGGGGACACTAACTGGTACCCACACACCTGCATCCTGTCACATCGCCATTGGACTCGGTGGCCGGTGTTCCTGCCTCGGCCGCTGGGAGAAGCCGGATTCCTTCGGCTGGTGGCGCCGGTGATAGGAGGGCCTTGTCCTCATATGGAACTGCTTCCGCAACGTCTGCCTCTGTCGCTGAGCGCCGCTGTGTTTCCCCTCTGGGTGGTGTTGGTCGCAGAGGAGCGGGCCCTGCAGAGGTGTCCGTTAGGCGCAGCCTGCGTTCTTCTGTCAGAGGTGGGGTGGGTGGAGCCAGTCGTGCATCTCCATCTGGCCTGGTTCTAGGGGCGGTCCGGATGAGGTCATCAGGCTGTGAGCTCCAGCCTATGGGAGGTAACCGTGCCCTTCAAATACATTGGAGCCTGTCTTGCAGGCCGCCAGATATAGTTTTGGTTTCCCAGTGATATAGTGTGTGTGTAGTTTTGTCTCTGACCTTGGCCTGGATTTCTGACTCTGCTTCTTCCTGTCGATTTTGTACCTCAGCTGCCCTCTTGGTTTTGCCCTTGACCCTTGCCTGGATTTTCGACTCTGCTACTGCCTGACGATTTTGTACCTTCGCTGCCCTCTCGGTTTTGACTCGGACTTCTGACTTCGTTTTTCGGGTCTTGATTTTTTCCCCTGGCGACCTTCCTGCTCGGTTGCTCATATAGGCAGCTACCCCCTGGGCTCCGCTGCAATTCCAGATCCCTGTATAGGGTTAAGGGTCTCAGGGTTTCTCGGGGTGCTGCCTTACCAGCAGCTCAGCTTCACAGCGGATGGTCGTCACACATCCAACACTATCCACTCCAGGAAAGGAGGATGGGGGGATGGGTAACACCCTCATCCCTGGCTGGAGATGGGGCTTAGACAGGGAGGTGGAACAGTAGGAAGGAGGAGCATAGGAAGTAAGAGATGAGATAGAAAGGAAAACAACAGGAAGTAGTTAGTCAGTCCAGAGGAGGAGTTCAGAGTGAAAGGTTGAGCAGCTCCAGTCAGGGAGCTGGGAAGGAGTGAGACCAGGGGACTGGAGCTGGAGGAGCTCGTCCTAGAGAGAGAGGAAGAGAGACAGAGGGAGCCAGGCAGGAGCTCCAGAGAAGGAAGGGGTCCCAGAGGCATCAGAAGTGAGAAATCCACCTGTGCGGCTCGCATCCATTACTGGTCGCAAGCAAGTGGAGGGACCAGGGCTGCACAGGGACACCGGGTCCAAACTAGTGGAGGTGACTCGAGACCTCAGCTAGCCAGCTGGAGGCTGCTGCATCTCCAGGAGCAGCAGTCAAATGCACGTAATTTGCTGCAAAGGTGGCCATATAGGGCCAAAGAGGACGCCCGGTAGGGTTCGAGGCCACTGGCTCGGGACACTGAACATGAGGTGCTAGGCAGGAGAGAGAGAGCCAGCACAAGAGAAAGACGACTCGGAGAAGGTACACAGAATGGAGTGCTGACTAAGTGTCTCCAATCTATGTGGGAGTGGCTGGACCCCTGGCTCATAGGACACCGCACCCAGCTGGACGCTACCACCTAAGAACCATGAGTAAAAGTGTGGAAGTGCACCAACTGTGTCAGTGAATTATTCGGACGTCCTCTGCCCTGCACTACAACTTTATTAGTATCTACATATAGACTTTTACACCTGCCTCGGGGTACTGTTCCACCTATGGGGAGCGACAACATCTGGCTGCACCGTCATCTGCCCTGGAGGTATGAACTGCAGCGTCGGCCATCCCTGTCTGAGCACCATAGGTGGCGTCACGACATTCATCCCCAAAATCCTAATCCCCGAACTTTTATTGACATCGCCGGGAGCCAGGTCTCGACCTCCGTGACTCCCCAGTAGAAGAGTTGCCCTGTACTGAGTATCCAATTGTCCTGGTGGGCGTGTCACTATATAGGGATGAGTAAGTTCTGGTTGCTATGATTTCAAATGAATGAACAGTCCTGAGCATCTGCTGAATGCCCCTCACTGCCAAATAAGTGTGATGTGTAGTGTGGCTATGGGTGTGTAGATTGTCCCTCTTACTGTTCTTTCAAAATTGGGAGTTATGCTAATCCATAGAGCTAATACACTAGTTTAAAGGTATGAAGTACCCTAGTCACAGTGGCTGGATAGAGCATGCATGAACCCAGAGATTCTGGCCCTGACTTCTTACACATCAATAGCAAAATTATCAGAATGATTATAGCGCTGCTGGTCACAGAAGCAGACATTGCAGGTAAATGTTATGGTTAACCAAAAAGCTCTATCTTAAGGTACCTTCACACGCGGCAATATTGCTAGGCAATTTCACTGGCAATTTGATGGTTGCGGTGAAATCATGGACACATTGTTCCATTTGTACACAGCAACAAGATAGAACAATGTGTCCATGATTTCACTGCAAGCAGCAAATTGCCACTGAAATTGCCTAGCAATACTTCCGCGTGTGAAGGTACCTTTAGTCTCATCTGTCCACAATCCCAGAAGGATTTTGGCTTACTCATGTACATTTTGATAATCTGCAGTCTAGTTTTTTAGGTCTCTGTCAGCAGTGGGGTCCTCCTGGGTCTCCTGCTATTGCAGTTGATTTAATTCAAATGTCATCGGATAGTTTGCGCTTACACTGATGCACCCTGAGACTGCAGGACAGCTTGAATTTCTTTGGAACTTAATTAGGGCTGCTAATCCACCTTGCGGACTTTCCTGGGTTGCAACCTTGGATCAATTTTTTTCTGCTGTACACATAAAGGAAGAGTAGATACATTGCCATGGATTGTTATATTCTTGATTATCTTGTGCACTATAGACAAAAGAACATCAAGAACTCTGGAGATGGACTTGTAACTGTGAGATTGTTGATATTTTCCAAGAACTTTGGTTATCAAATCCACAGACAGTTCTTTCCTTCTTCTGTTCACGATGCTTAGTGTGGCACACACAGATAATGCAAAGATTAAGTCAACTTCTCCTGTTTATCTGGTTATAGGTGTGATTCTCATATTGTCCACATCTGTTACTTCAACAGGTGATATTGAATGAGCATCCCGGGCTCATTGTGTGAATTTATGTCCAATTTGCCTTTTGTTAGTTTTTTTGTGTTGTTGTAATACACACAAAAGCATTAAACATATGCATAACACAACATGCAATTGCAATACTTTTATGAGAGAAATACTTCATTTTCTGGAACATGACTTTATAACTATCAGGTCTAAAATGGCAATCTATTATAATAAAACCCTAAGGCAACTTCCGTCAGAATGTAACAGTATGGTGCGACACATCCTGGCTGAAGTTGCCTGTACACCCATCTGGGTGCTCCAATATGGCCGCCCGTTGCTGGGAGCGGGGCTTCTAAAGCCCCACTCCCGCCATCGGTATAAGCGCCACCGGAGCCCCCCCTCCCCCCGGCCCCCTCCGTTCTCACCCCTGCCTGGCGTTAGTTATGCTCACCTATCCTCTATCCAACGCTGCCTCCCAGCAAGGTCCTTGTGCTTACAGGAACTGTGATGATGTCACACAGCATCATCGGGTCACATGACCGCAGTTACCACGCAGTTACCACGCAGTTATCTTGCTGGGAGGCAGCGTTGGATAGAGGATAGGTGAGCATAACTAACGCCAGGCAGGGGTGAGAACGGAGGGGGGGCGAGGCTGAGACACAAGGGGACAGGCAGAGGGGACACAGGCATAGGGGACAGGACACAGAGGCACAAGGGAACACAGACAAGGGGAGAGGAGAGGCACAGGGGGATAGGAGAGGCACAGGGGGACACAGACAGGGGGAGAGGAAAGGCACAGGGGGACACAGGGGGAGAGGAAAGGTACAGGGGGACACAGAGGCACAGGGGGACCCCCCGGCTCCATCCTGCCCCACTTGCTCCATCCTGCCCCCGCCAGCTCCATCCTGCCTCGCCGTCTCCATCCTGTCTCACCGGCTCCATCCTGCCCCCCGCCACCATCCTACCCCGCTTGCTCCATCCTGCCCTGCTTGCTCCATCCTGCCTCCCCGCCACCATCCTGCCCCCCCGCCACCATCCTACCCCACTCGCTCCATCCTGCCCTGCTTGCTCCATCCTGCCTCCCCCGCCAGCTCCATCCTGCCACGCCGGCTCCATCCTGCCCTACCCGCCACCATCCTGCCCCCACCGGCTCCATCCTGCCTTCGATGGCTCCATCCTGCCCCGCTCTCCACCATCCTATACCCCCGCCGGCTCCATCCTGCCCCCGCCAGCTCCATCCTGCCCCCTCCGGCTCCATCCTGACCCTCCAGCTCCATCCTGCCCCGCCGGCTCCATCCTGCCCCGCTCGCCACCATCCTGCTCCCCTGCCACCATCCTGCTCCCCCGCCAGCTCCATGCTGCCCCTGCCGACTCCATCCTGCCCCGCTCGCTCCATCCTGCCCTGCCGGCTCCATACTGCCCCCCGCCACCATTCTGCCCCGCCGCCGGCTCCATCCTGCCCAGCTTGCTTCATCCTGCCCCGCCGGCTCCATCCTGCCCCCCGCCACCATCCTGCCCCCCCACCACCATCCCGCCCCCCCCGCCACCATCCAGCCCCCCCGCCACCATCCTGCTCCCCGCCACCATCCTGCCTCCCCCCCTGCCACCATCCTACATCCTACCCCGCTCGCTCCATCCTGCCCCACTTGCTCCATCCTGCCTCCCCCACCAGCTCCATCCTGCCCCGCTCGCCACCATCCTGCCCCCCCTGTCACCTTCCTGCCCCCCCTGTCACCTTCCTGCCCCCCCACCACCATCCTGCCCCCCCGCCACCATCCTGCTCCCCGCCACCATCCTGCCTCCCCCCCTGCCACCATCCTACATCCTACCCCGCTCGCTCCATCCTGCCCCACTTGCTCCATCCTGCCTCCCCCACTGGCTCCATCCTGCCCCCCTGCCACCATCCTGCTCCCCGCCACCATCCTGCCCCGCTCGCTCCATCCATCCTGCCCCCCGCCTCCATCCTGCCCTCCTCCATCCTTCCCCCCCTCCTCCATCTTGCCCCCCCTCTCCTCCATCCTGCCCCCCTCCGCCTCCATCCTTCCCCCCTCCGCCTCCATCCTGCCCCACCCCAGGCTCTATCCTGCCCAACTTGCTTCATCCTGCCCCGCCGGCTCCATCCTGCCCTGCTCGCCACCATCCTGCCCCCCCTGCCACCATCCTGCCTCACCAGCTTCATCCTGCCCCCCGCCACCATCCTACCCCCCCACCACCATCCTGCCCCCCGCCACCATCCTACCCCGCTCGATCCATCCTGCCTCACTTGCTCCATCCTGCCTCCCCTACCAGCTCCATCCTGCCCCGCTTGCCACCATCCTGACCCCCCGTCACCTTCCTGCCCCCCCTGTCACTTTCCTGTCCCCCCACCACCATCCTGCATCACCGACTCCATCCTGCCCCCCCGCCACCATCCTGCCCCCCCACCACCATCCTGCCCCCCCCCGCCACCATCCTCCTACCCTGCTCACTCCATCCTGCCCCCCCGCAACCATCCTGCCCCCCCGCCACCATCCTGCCCCGCTCGCTCCATCTTGCCCCCTGCCTCCATCCTGCCCCCCCGCTGTTCTTGCTCCCCCGCCTCCATCCTGCCCTCCCTTCTCCATCCTGCCCCCCCTCCTCCATCCTGCCCCCCCTCCTCCAATCTGCCCCCCCTCTCCTCCATCCTGCCCCCCCTCCGCCTCCAACCTGCCAGGCCCTCCTCTCCATCCTGCCCACCTGCCTCCATCCTGCCCCCCGGCTCCTTCCTGCCCCACTTGCTCCATCCCGCCCCCCTGACACAATCCTGCACCCCCTCCCCCCGTCACCATCCTGCCCCGCCCCCGACTCTATCCTGCCCAACTTGCTTCATCCTGCTGTCACATCGCCATTGGACTCGGTGGCTGGTGTTCCTGCCTCGGCCGCTGGGAGGAGCCGGATTCCTTCGGCTGGTGGCGCCGGTGATAGGAGGGCCTTGTCCTCATATGGAACTGCTCCCGCGACGTCTGCCTCTGTCGCTGAGCGCCGCTGTGTTTCCCCTCTGGGTGGTGTTGGTCGCAGAGGAAAGGGCCCTGCAGAGGTGTCCGTTAGGCGCAGCCTGCGTTCTTCTGTCAGAGGTGGCGTGGGTGGAGCCAGTCGTGCATCTCCATCTGGCCTGGATCTAGGGGCGGTCCGGATGAGGTCATCAGGTTGTGAGCTCCAGCCTATGGGAGGTAGCCGTGCCCTTCAAGTACATTGGAGCCTGGCTTGCAGGCCGCCAGATATAGTTTTGGTTCCCCAGTGATAGTGTGTTTAGTTTCGTGTCTGACCTTGCCTGGATTTCTGACTCTGCCTCTGCCTATTGATTTTGTACCTCAGCTGCCCTCTTGGTTTTTGCCCTTGACATTTGCCTGGATTTTTGACTCTGCTACTGCCTGACGATTTTGTACCTTCGCTGCCCTCTCGGTTTTGACTCGGACTTCTGACTTCGTTTTTCGGGTCTTGATTTTCCCCTGGCGACCTCCCCGGCTCTGTTGCTCATATAGGCAGCTACCCCCTGGGCTCCGCTATAATTCCAGATCCCTGTATAGGGGTTAAGGGTCTCGGGGTTTCTCGGGGTGCTGCCTACCAGCAGCTCGGCCTCACGGTGGATGGTCGTCACACCTGCCCCGCCGGCTCCATCCTGCCCTCCTCGCCACCATCCTGCCCCCCTGCCACCTTCCTGCCCCCCGCTGCCATCGTGCCTCACCAGCTTCATCCTGCCCCCGCCACCATCCTACCCCCTGCCACCATCCTGCCCCCCGCCACCATCCTACCCCGCTCGATCCATCCTGCCCCGTTTGCTCCATCCTGCCTCCCCCACCAGCTCCATCCTGCCCCGCTCGCCACCATCCTGCCCCCCCTGTCACCTTCCTGCCCCCCCTGTCACCTTCCTGCCCCCCCACCACCATCCTGCCCCCCCGCCACCATCCTGCCTCCCCCATCACCATCCTGCCCCCCCGCCACCATCCTCCTACCCTGCTCACTCCATCTTGCCCCCCCCGTAACCATCCTGCCCCCCGCCACCATCCTGCCCCGCTCGCTCCATCTTGCCCCCTGCCTCCATCCTGCTCCCCCGCTGTTCCTGCTCCCCCGCCTCCATCCTGCCCTCCCTTCTCCATCCTGCCCCCCCTCCTCCATCCTGCTCCCCCTCCTCCATCCTGTTTCCCCCTCCTCCATCCTGCCCCCCCTCTCCTCCAACCTGCCCCGCCCTCGTCTCCATCCTGCCCACCTGCCTCCATCCTGCCCCCCCGGCTCCTTCCTGCCCCGCTCGCTCCATCCCGCCCCCCTGTCACCATCCTGCCCTTCCCCGGCAGTTAGCGGTCATGTGACCAATCAGCTGATCAGTTTCCCAGGCAACAACAGGTCCTAAAGGCCTGTAGGACCTAGAAGACAGAGGTGGAGCGAGCCGGCGGACAGGTGAGCATCCTCACTGAGGATTTTTTTACTTTTACTGTGGAAGAGCGGGGGGCCGCGGGGAGCGAAGTATCGCCATATACCATAGTGCTGCTATACATGTACTGTAATGTACCGCCATATACCATAGCGCTGCTATACATGTACTGTAATTTACCGCTATATACTATAGCACTGCTATACGTGTACTGTAATGTACCGCCATATACTATAGTGCTGCTATACATGTGCTGTAATGTACCACCATATACCATAGCGCTGCTATATATATATAAATATATATATATATGTAGTTCACTCACGTTGACTGAACAAGTTCTGTCAGTCACAGTATGTCAACTACATACATATTATAGAATACCCGATGCGTTACAATCGGGCCACCATCTAGTAAATGTAATAAATGCATAAATCAGCATAGTGATCTTATCCCAGTAATATTCATAGAGACAAATGCCTATGTACTGAGTTAAGATCCAATTTACAAGACAGAATGAACGTGTTCCCAGGATACTCAAACTAGAGAAACCTGGATAGCATGGGGATTTTAAAGGGCAAATAACTTAACTTTAGAACTTATTTTGCCAAATTGAGGTCAAGATGCCTGAACTTTTCAACTAACGTACTCCACAGGAGTCTCGTTGTGCACATCTATATGTCCAGAGTCGGTTAGTTTGGTTTATTCCCTATTGTGTTGACTCTGTTATATCACTATACAGCTGCACATTTAGTTAACTTTACAAAATTCATTTAAACAACAGACAAGAACTGTGCTAAAAACTATGGGGGGAAAAAAGCCAAAAAAATAGCACATTTGAAAGATATATGAAATTAAACTAGCAAAGAAGATTAATACAATAAATCTAGTGTGAGGCTGACTGCAGGACAAAATGAAATTGCAATGTTACAGAAGAAAGGATTTGTTAAGGCTGAATAAAAAGCAGCAAGCGTGCTGGTTATGGGTCCTGTGACGAGCACACTGAAGTCTTGGCACATTGAATAGCAAATACATGGGGACATTCATGCATACAGATGTTTCCTCCACTTGTTTGTAGAAGAAAACAACTATTTACATTTATACTATATACTGAACTCGAAGAATTTATGCAACCGTTTTCCTCTGGAAATGTCTTTGCATTCAACTGAAGCTCATCTTAGAGATTCGATTTCAGCACAGGTCATGTACTTCTTGTTATATCTAGAATCTTTAGAGATCCTGACGGTAAAACAATTTGAAAGACGTAGAAGTAATCTGATTTTCTAGTGCCGTATGCACCAGGTGTATCAACATGACCCAGGCCTGTCTGTACATCTCGTGCATGCTAAAAAACAATATCTGTACCAACATGTCTTTGTTTTCCAACACCGTTTAAGTAAAATAGGATTTGAAACAATTCATAAAAGAGTCATGCAGATTTCATGATAATCTTGCATTCTTAACAGGTTGCTGATCACGATAAACAAGCAAAACGTCGTGGGGTGAAATGATCTTTTATGCTGCACAAAAGTTGGGTGTTTTCAGCAGCTAGTCTCTTGTAAACAGGGCTAGCACTGCCTTGAGCAATGACAGCCTATGCTCAGGGGTGCATCAAGCCCCCCTGCCGCCTGAGCCACACAGTGTGGAGCGGGGGGAAGACGGTGCTGTCAGTAGCTAGCACAGTCGCCCCTGCAGCCGTAAGTGAGGACCGGGGGGAAGGTTGTTGCTATCTGCGCCGCCGCCGCGCCACAGGTCTGTCTATGCAGCAGGGGAGAGGTTGTGTCTTACCTCAGCGGCGGCGCCTGTCGGACAGGAAGATGCTGTATGGCTATGGCCCCTTCTGCACAGCCGCTCCCCCGCCAGCTGGCCCCTGAGTTGAAGGGCTCACACTGTCCAATGAACGGTGCGGCCCTATCTATACTCGTTAAATAATGTATTTCAGGCCTTTCAGTGAGCATCATGAGGTATCTGCCTGTCTAAATAGTCTATTCACCCCTTAATGACCACTGATATGCATATAAACAGAGGTCGACAAACACTGATCAGGAATAAGTGCATAGTGCCCTCCCGCAGCAAAAAATCACACAGATGACAGCTATATATGACAGCCGACACCATTGGGAATCGGTCCCAAACCGGTTTTGGAACAGATCAAGTCTGATTAACCCCTTAATACTGCTGTCAATCACAACAGGTTAAAAGGGGGTTTGGCAGAATCGGCCCCTGTGATTATATTCATGGCTTCCGATCGTTGCCTTGGTACCCTGGGGTGATCTGATGACCCCAGAGTACGGTGGCCATAAGATCCTGCCATAAGAAGAGGCTTACAAGCAAAATCAGTGAGTCACTGACAGGTCTTCTGCACTGCTGTATACAACAACAGCAGTGCAGGAGACCAGTGATCAATGCAAAAAAAATACTCATGCCCCAAAGTGGGACCAAGTGAAAAATTAAAAAAATAGGAAAAATGTAAAAATTAAAGGAAAACCAATAAATGATATGATCATATTTTATGTCTACATAGTAAAAACAGCAATTTATTCAATGATTATGACTAGAGGTTAGTTAAAACACATCAGTTTACATCGAGCACTTTCCACCCCTGAGTAGTTTTAATGACTTCCTGACCTTTGTTGCTGTTTTTACTACATGGAAGTTAAATATGAAGTTTTAAGAAAAATCCTTCTCCTTATATAGGTTCACTGACCATCACTGGTTTATCTTGGTTTCCTCTGATCACTACTTCCAGTAGGATTTGTACAATGCAGGGAAACAGTACTGAAGGGAAGGCAGCAAAAGTGAGCTGACAAGACTATATTCTACAAAAAATTTAAAAATAAAACACCCACAAAAGCACACTAAAGTTTTAAAAACCCGTTTTGTTACTAAAAACACAGCATTTGCGTTAAAACAAAAAAAAGTACACATAATTAATATTGTCACGTCCTGATGACCCAATCTATAAAACATTCACATTATTACTTCCATATGGTGAACGACAGAAAACAATAATAAAAACATGCCAAAATCTCATCAAAATGTCACACAAAAAATGTAATAAAAAGTCACACATAAAAAACTTCTTGCCATGCTGCAAAAAACACGCCCTTATAAGGCTCACTCGAAAAAAAAATATTACAGCTCTCAGAAATTGTGATTCAAAAATCAAAAACATTTTTGTAAAATATTGGTTTTAGTGTATAAAAGTAGCAAAGCATAAAAAGTTATGTAACCTCGGATTGTTGCAACCTTACTGACTCGAAGAATAAATTTGTCAATTTTACTGCAAGGAACACTGCCCAACAAGAAACAAGTACGGTAAATTGCTGGGTTTTGTTCATTCTGCATGTGAAAAATCTGAATAAAAAGCAATCGAAGAATGTTGTATATATCAAAATAGGCCAAAAAAATCTCCAACTTGTCATGCCCCAATACAGTTCTGTTCTTCAAAAAAAAAAAAGTTACAGCTCTCAGAATATGGCGACAACAAAACTATTAAAAATAAAAGGCATTTTCGCTCTGTGATAGCAGCAAAACATAAAAATAACTACGGTATATAGCGTATTTTCGCTTTATAAGACGCAGCAGATTGTAAGACGCACCCCCAAATTTGGTGATGGAAAAAAAAAATTAATTTTCAATGGGGTCTGTCTTATATTGCCCATGTCCATCTTACAAATCATATATATGTCCCTCATGCTGCTATATATATAACCCTCATCCTGGTAAATAGTCCCCTCATCCTGGTACATGGTCCCCTATCCTGGTATATAGCCCTCCATCCTCGATATGGCCCCCTTATATTGGATATAGCCTCCCTGTGCTGGCACATAGCCCCCCTCTGCTGGCACATAGCCCCCCAGTGCTGGCATATAGCCCTCCTGCTCCTGCACATATACCCCCTCTGTGCAGGCACATGTACTGCCCCTGTTCTGGCACATATAGCCCCCTGTGTCGGCACATATAGCCCCCCTGTGATTGTACACAGCCCCCTGTGATAGCACACTTCCCCCTGTGATGGCATATATGCCCCTGTGCTGGCACCCATCCCCCTGTGCTGGCACCCATCCCGCAGTGCTAACACACATGCCTCTGTGCTGGCAGACATCCCCCTGTGATGGCACATATGCCCCTGTGCTGGCACACATGCCCCTGTGCTGGCATACATGCCCCATGTGCTGGATATGCTACCCCGCCATCCTGGACATGGCCCCACATTACTGTGTATGGCCCTCCATGCTGCTGCCCACACTAAAATAGCAAAACACTTTGAACTTACTCCTCCTGTGCTGTCCTCCATGGCTCCCTGAGGAAGGCGCCGGGTGTGGCGCTGAAACGCGTAGGAGAGAGGAGGAATAAAGGATGAAAGTACTTTTGGCTCTTTGGTGAGTTTATCCATACCACAGCAGCGCGGACCGTGACACACCAGCACACCCATTATTTCTTGGATTCAAACCACTATCCAGTGGTCGGTGGAGGTCCTGCTGGAACACAGATTCCAAAAACGCCTTCAAACCAGTTGTGGGGCTCACAACTAGACCAGGTGAGCAGCTTCACAGCACCACCCTCACAAATAAGTGTCACTAGTGATAGGGCACTATTGCGCCTCTTGTCCCCCTCCCTATTTTCTTTTTACATGGCTCCCTGCTTGTCGCACTTCCTGAGTCCAGGAGAAGCTGGTCATGTCATCCAGCATGCAGTGCTGATGTCACTCTGCTGTGCCGATCACATGACTGGCTTCCCTGGGACTCAGAAAGTGCAGCAAACAGGGAGAGATGGAGGGCAGCACTGGAGAGGTAAATTCAAAGCGGTTTCTTATTTTAGTGTGGGCAACTGCATACGGGGCCATACACAGTGATGGAGGCCATATTCAGGATTGGGGGGTGACTGCAGGCAATGTAATATTCCTGCTCCCCTGTCCATATCTCAGCACAGTTTCAGCACTGAGGTGATGGACAGTGGGTTCAGTGCATATTGCATGAGGCTAATGAGCGGGAGTGACCCCCCGCTGCCAGCCTCCTCCATTCCCGGGACACTGTTCCAGAGACACCCCTCCTACAGTACAGAAAGTTAAGTTTTGGATTATATAACGCACCCCACACTTTCCCCAAAATTTGGGGAAACAAAAGTGCATCTCATAATCTGAAAAATACGGTAAATCTGATATCATTGTAACTGCACTGTCACTTGTAATAAATCCATCTTATCACTAATATTGCACAGTTAACAGCACAAAAATAAAAACTATTCTTGCACTGCTGTCTACTTGTTCCTTTTACCTGTCAAAAATCGGAATAAGAGTTGGTTTAGATTTATCCTGCGCTCTCCATTGAGCACTTACATTTGGGTTTCCATGTAAATCCCAAAAACCATTATTCAGAAAAAAACCTTAAAGGAACCACTCACTATAATGAGGCAGGTGGAGACACTTTGGACTTCATCTGTTCTCAATTCCAGGGTTTCCAATCATTTTAAGCAACTTTTTAGCGCACAAGTGTGGACGACTACTGTTCTATGCATACCTAAAAAGATAAGACAGACTAGCAAAACAGATGTCATATGGAGTCCAATCTGCCTCATTAGGGTGAGGGGTTCTGTCCAGGGTTTCGTCTGAATCACATTTTTGGAAAATTTACATGGAAACCCCAATATAAGTATTCAGCATAGAACAAAAGAATATGATGTAAGCCTTATATTGAAAGCAATCAAAATACTGTTATGTTTCTCCTTAGGGTACCTTTACACGTTGCAACATTGCATACAATTTCACTTGCAACTTACTGGTTGCAGTGAAATCATGGACACATTGTTACATTTGTACACGGCAACAAAATGTAACAATGTGTCCATGATTTCACTGCAACCAGTAAGTTGCAAGTGAAATTGTATGCAATATTGCAACGTGTAAAGGTACCCGTATAGAGAGCGACATGCAATTTGCATACAAAAAATGTTATGTACTTTAAAATTGTCCCAAAAAATCCTAAACTTATCCTGCACAAAACCTTACCACCATGGACCAAACCTAATACTAAATGCACAAACAGGATGCAGGGAACCTCCATCATAGAGATGGGTGCAGCCTAGGTGTAAAATGCTGATAAGGCAGCCACTTATACCCTTCCAAAATAGATAACGGTGGATATGATGGTGGTAAGTTTTTTGATGTTCTTCTTCTTGGTGTTCTATTTTTTCCGACAAAAAAACAGCCCCCACACAGGTCTTATGTTAATCTGACAAATTTGCAGCTAAAAAATTATAATTTATATCATGAAAATGTGATATTTCAATATCTCAATGTTATATAATTCTGTAAGGCATCTGTGGGTTAAAAATAAACCCAACACCCCTAGATGAATTCCTTAAGCTGTGACGTTTCCAATATGGGGTAACTTTTTGGGTTTATGCTGATTTGGCACCCACCTGAGGTGTTCAGCTAATAGAACCTAAAATATAACAGAATCTGTATTCTAACAGCTAAGTAATGCTCCTTCACATCTGATCCTGGTCCTGTGCTTGGTCATGTTTGAGTGTCTCTTAATTTGTCACCTCAGGGGGATTAGTTCCTCCTGGTCCTTTTCCTGCTACAATGGATGATTAGCAGTGTCAGACTCCAGTGTCCAGGTGAGCTAAAGGGAAGCCTCTTATGTTCCCTTCTTTAGTTCCCTTCTAGTCCTTCACTGGCCTCCAACTCTCTCCCTAGGGTGCAGCACAGCTGGGTCAGCATTCCCTGGTCCTGGGCCTGGCTTGATCCCAGCGACCAGCTCCTTCACTCTGCTGCTCTCCTCTGCTCACTGCAGACTAACTGGAACTGAACTTGAACTACTGACTCCTCCCCTCAGACCTGGATCTTTTATAGGGGATCTGGCTTTATATACCCAGTAGAGCTCCCCCTCCAGGTCTGGGGTGTAAGAT
Source organism: Allobates femoralis (assembly GCA_033576535.1). Taxonomy (NCBI): domain Eukaryota; kingdom Metazoa; phylum Chordata; class Amphibia; order Anura; family Aromobatidae; genus Allobates; species Allobates femoralis. The sequence continues at coordinate 577,837,655 of JARQOC010000002.1, forward strand.
GTTGTGTGCTGTGTGTACCAAAGTGTAAATCCCTCCTTGCACCAGTGGGTCCTGTGGCAATCCCCAGCAGGGGTGCCACAATTAATTTTTATAATTTATCCTAGGTAAAATATATGTTTGTACCATGTTACCCAGCAGATAGAAAAATATTAAAATCTGAGAGTCCTCAGTGGTTGATGCCTTGTAATGGCTAACTGAGAAGATGTAACAAATAGCAAGGTTTTGAGATAACTCGGGTCTCTAAGGCTACGTTCACACGCTGCGTATTTGTCACGTCTTTTTATGCAATTTTTTTAAGGGGAAAAACGCGCATAAAAATAAACGCGATAGAACAACTTAAATTACGCTTTTTTAGGCGCGTTTCTTTCAGTGCTTATAATTGGACCTATGGAAGAAACACGCGGAAAAAAGCGGAAAAAATCGACATGTTCATTCTTTTTACGCGCGCGTTTTTTGCTCCAAAAACGCTGGGTAAAATTACGTGGTGTCTGAATGGCACAAAGTGAATGTCCATTCACTTTGCTGGGAAACGTACATGCATTTTTGCAGCAAAAACGTGCATAAAAAAACGTGACACATACGCTCAGGCTATGAGATGACATCTGATGTGCCATATATATGTATACTAGCTGTACTACCCGGCTACGCCCGGGTTAATAAATAACTGATGTTAGCTATAACAAAATAGAATTTGAATATCTCATATTAATGACCTGTAAGAAAATAGAAGCTGAGCTGTGATTGGTTGCTATAGGCAGCCTAATAAATCTCCAGCCAACAGTAAACCCTCCCCCTGTCCGGGCAGTATATGATACCTCACACATACACATAATAGACGGCTCATATGACTGACATCTGCTTTAATTCCCTATATCAAACAAATGATGGAAGTGCTAGTGTATCACGGTCCGCGCTGCTCCAGGGCTAAATGAAACTCACCAAAGAGTCAGTCAAGTTTTCATCCTTTTTATTCCTCCTTCTCCTACGCGTTTCAGTGCCACACCCGGCGCCTTCCTTCAGCGCCGGGTGTGGCGCTGAAACGCGTAGGAGAAGGAGGAATAAAAAGGATGAAAACTTGACTGACTCTTTGGTGAGTTTCATTTAGCCCTGGAGCAGCGCGGACCGTGATACACCAGCACTCCCATCATTTCTTTGATTCATACCACTATCCAGTGGTAGGTGGAAGTCCTGCAGCAGCTTGGAACATTGTTTCCTGAACGCCTTCAAACCAGTTGTGGGGATCACAACTGGAACAGGTGAGCGGCTTTACAGCACCACCACATCATATCAGTGTCACTAGTGATAGGGCACTATTGCGCCTCTTGTCCCCCTCCCTATTTTATATTTTAATTCCCTATATGGCACATGAGTTGCACATTGGCTGTTTTTAATCAGATGTTTATATTTGGAAATTAAAGATAGCAGACGTATGAGGCGAGTTGTGTGAGGTGATTTGTGCACATCTGTGTCTGTCTGTGTGGTGTGTGTGTCACTGGGGTGTGTGTATGTGTGTGTCCCTGTGGGGTGAGTGCATGTGTCCCTATAGGGTGTGTATGTCCCTGTGGGGGGGGGTCTGTGTGGTGTGTGTTTCTGTTGTGTGTGTCTCTTTGTGGTGTGTGTCCCTGTGGGGTGAGTGCATGTGTCCCTATAGGGTGTGTATGTGTGTGTGTCCCTGTGGGGGGTGTCTGTGTGGTGTGTGTGTATCTGTGTTGTGTGTGTCTCTTTGCGGTGTGTGTGTGTGTGTCCCTGTGGGGTGAGTGCATGTGTCCCTATAGGGTGTGTATGTGTGTGTGTCCCTGTGGGGGGGTGTCTGTCTGGGGTGTGTGTGTCTCTTGTGTTGTGTTAAAAGAGAGAGGGGGGGGGACAAGAGGCGCAATAGTGCCCTTATCACTAGACACTAATTCCTTTTAGTGGTGAAAAAGACAATTCACTCACCTACTCCAGTTGTGTGACCCACAACTGGCTTGAAGGCATATAGGATAATATCCTGATGGCTGCTGCTGGACCTCCACCGGCTCCACTCACGTGGGGTTATACCAAGAAATTCAGGGAAGGAAGGTGTGCTACGGTCCGCGCTGCCAGATTCATCAAAGAAGACCCAAGACGAAGTTCTGATCCAAACCTTCTTTTATTCTCCTCCTATGCGTTTCAGTGCCCACCCGGCACCTTCATCAGGGATCCCTGATGAAGGTGCCGGGTGGGCACTGAAACGCGTAGGAGGAGAATAAAAGAAGGTTTGGATCAGAACTTCGTCTTGGGTCTTCTTTGATGAATCTGGCAGCGCGGACCGTAGCACACCTTCCTTCCCTGAATTTCTTGTGTTTTGTGTCTCTCTTTGTGGTGTGTGTGTGTGTGTGTGTCCCTGTGGGGTGAGTGCATGCGTCCCTATAGGGTGTGTATGTGTGTGTGTCCCTGTGGGGGGTGTCTGTGTGGTGTGTGTATCTGTGTTGTGTGTGTCTCTTTGTGGTGTGTGTGTGTGTGTCCCTGTGGGGTGAGTGCATGTGTCCCTATAGGGTGTGTATGTGTGTGTGTCCCTGTGGGGGGGTGTCTGTGTGGGGGGTGTGTGTCTCTGTGTTGTGTGTCTCTCTTTGTGGTGTGTGTGTGTCCCTGTGGGGTGAGTGCATGTGTCCCTATAGGGTGTGTGTGTGTGTCCCTGTGGGGGGTCTGTGTGGTGTGTGTGTGTGTGTGTGTGTTTGTGGTGTTTGTGTGTGTGTATCCCTGTGGGGTGAGTGCATGTGTCCCTATAGGGTGTGTATGTGTGTGTGTCCCTGTGGGGGGGGTCTGTGTGGTGTGTGTGTCTGTGTTGTGTGTGTCCCTGTGGGGTGAGTGCATGTGTCGCTATAGGGTGTGTGTGTGTCCCCGTGGGGGTGTGTCTCTGTGTTGTGTGTGTCTGTTTGTGGTGTGTGTTTGTTCGGGTGCGTGGTGAGTATCCAATATTGGGGCTGCACCTTAGCGACTATACACTTGCTGTTGCTCTTTGTGTGCGTGTGGTGTGTATACATATCCCCGTGCCTGGTGATTATCTCATGTTGGGGCCCCACCTTAGTGACTATATGCTGGTATGTGCTGTTAGTCTTTGGCGCTATCATTAAGCCCCTCTCATTCACAACTGTCAACTGGTAACTGTCACTTTTTCCCCATCATGTAGATAGGGGCAAAATTGTTTGGTGAATTGGAATGCGCGGGGTAAAAATTTCGCCTCACAACATAGCCTATGACGCTCCCGGGGTCCAGACGTGTGATTGTGCAAAATTTTGTGGCTATGGCTGACAGCTGTCGATTTTCCTCAACACTTTTCCATTCACTTTTTCCCCATTATGTAGATAGGGGCAAAATTGTTTGGTGAACTGGAACGCGTGGGGTTAAAATTTCGCCTCACAACATAGCCTATGACGCTCCCGGGGTCCAGACGTGTGATTGTGCAAAATTTTGTGGCTATGGCTGACAGCTGTCGATTTTCCTCAACACTTTTCCATTCACTTTTTCCCCATTATGTAGATAGGGGCAAAATTGTTTGGTGAACTGGAACGCGTGGGGTTAAAATTTCGCCTCACAACATAGCCTATGACGCTCTCGGGGTCCAGACGTGTGACTGTGCAAAATTTTGTGGCTGTGGTTGTAGATGCCAATCCCGGACATACATACATACATACATACACACACACACACATTCAGCTTTATATATTAGATATATATACCAGTAAAAAATCATAGGCAGCACTCCAAAAATGCAGTTATTAGCAGACCTTTATTGGTTAGCGACTGGGCAACGTTGCAATCCTTAGTGGATCTTTGTCTGGCAAGTGGAAGCTGTCAAGGTAGACTTTTGCACCATGGACTGTATGATGTGCTTCTCTTACTTTTTTATATATTGTTGGCCTAATGCATATTGATCTGTATGTATTGCAACAACTATTGTTTGTTTAATATGATGTGATTTTATGTCTGCATGCATATTGTTCAGATGTCAACAAAGTTAAAAAAAAAAAAAGGTCCTCAGTCAGAGACAAGATGTCCCTCCCCCTGCTCCCAGCATGCACATTCTAGTGTGGAGCTGAAAGCTGAAAGTCATAGCAGATTTCTCTCTCCCTCTCCCTCTCCAGAAACCAGATTGATCCTATTCTCATGTTATAAGCTGGATGTTGTTAATTCTGAATAAATGAACATTCTCTGTTGCTCGCTGTGGACATCATGCTGATTAACGCGCTGCTATCAGGTTATGGGCCCAGGAGTCACAGAAGTCCCAAACCTCCAGAGCACAGAGATAAAAAGACAACAGCAGACTGAGAAGAAGTAAAGATGGCCACTACCAGCAGCTCAGCAAAGTTTACAGTGCCAAGCCTGAATAACCAGAACTACCAATCCTGGAAATTCAAGGTGAAGATGCTGCTTATAAGAGAAGGTACGTGGAAATACACTCAGGAGCCCAAGCCTGACCCAGTACCACAGGACTGGCTAGAGATGGATCAGAAAGCACAGAGCACCATATCACTCAGCAAAGAGGATGATCAGATTGTGCATGTGTGTAAGTGTGAATCTGCAAAGGAAATGTGGGAGCAGCTGCAGAAAGTACATGAGAGGATAAATCTAAGTAACAAACTCTATTTAATGAGAAAGCTATATCAGTCTAAGCTACACAGTGACCAAGACATGCAGGACTACATTAGAAGCACTCTAGAGACTGTAGAGCGCATGCGGGGCATTGGAGAAGATATGAAGGACTTCCATGTAGCAGCACTACTACTTAGTGGTCTCCCAGAAAGCTATGACACGCTTGTAACTGCACTAGATGCACGCCCAGATGATGAGCTTATATTGGAGTACGTCAGAGGAAAGCTTGTAGATGAATATAAGAGAAAGGCAGAAAGTGTGAGCAGCAAAGTATGCAACAAGGAAACTGCTTTACAAACACAGGATGAGCCCACCAGCAGAAACCACCCTAAAGAAACACGTGAATGTTTTGTATGCAAGAAGCCAGGTCATTTAAAAGCTGAATGCAGAGTCTGGAAAGCTAAAATGAATCAGCTGAAGAAGCAAAACAGCCAACAAAGAGTTAAGAGTGCTGTATTTGAAAATAATGATCCTGTAAATACTGAGGCTGCATTCACATTAATCAATGCATTTAAATCAAAGCATGCGTGGTGTATAGATTCTGGTGCGACCAGTCATATGACCAATGACAGAGACTTCTTTACTAAGCTTAACCAAGTCAAGTCAGAGAAAGTGATAATGACGAATGGTCAGTGTATGAACTCAGAAGGCATAGGAGATGGTTATATTGATTGTAACAGCTCTGCAACGCAAAGCAGAAGGATTCCTGTGAAGGATGTGCTATATGTGCCTAGTCTTGAAAGTAATCTATTATCCGTGAAAAAGCTTACAAAACAAGGGAATGAAGTTACGTTTAAGCACGATAGCTGCATCATCTCAAAGGAGGGTCACACACTAGCAAAAGGAGTAAAGAGTGTGTATGCACAGCTAAGCAAGAAATGCACAAGAATTGTATTCATGTATGGCACAGACGGCTTGCGCATAGAGACCCAGAAGCAATAAGAAAGTTATTTCAAGAACACTTAGCTGATGATATTACAATTGATCCATGTAACCAGACAATGAAGTGTACCAGCTGTATCAAAGGGAGAAAAGGCCTTTCCTAAGAAAAGTACTACAACAACAGAACAACTACTAGATTTAATACACACAGATATCTGTGGCCCAATGAGTATTCAGACCCCTGGAAAGAAGAGATATTTTCTTACATTCATTGATGACAATTCAAGATACATAGTTGTCTATCTACTTCACAGCAAAAATGAAGTTCCAGAGAAACTTGAAATATATCTAGCTGAAGTATATAACAAGTTTGGGAGAATGCCAAAAATTCTACGTTCAGATAATGGGATTGAATATACAAGTAATGAGACACAGAGCATTTTAAGGAGAAATGGAATCATATTTCAGACTACTGTACCATACAACCCTGAGCAAAATGGTGTAGTAGAAAGAAGGAACCGAACACTCTGTGAAAGCGGAAGGAGTATGTTATTTGATGCAAATCTGCCTACAGTATATTGGGGCGAAGCTATTATGACGGCTTGCTATCTTCAGAACAGACTACCAGGTAAAGCGACAGAGAAAACTCCATTTGAGCAATGGAATAGTGCAAAGCCAAAACTACAGCACATAAGGATTTTCGGAAGCAAAGCATTTGCACACATTCCCAAAGAAAAATGAACTAAGTGGGAATCTCACGCTAAGGAAGGCATTCTGGTAGGTTAAAGTGAAACCCAGAAAGGTTATAGAATTCTACACCCAGGGACAAACAAGGTCACAATAAGCAAAGATGTAGTGATTGATGAAAATTTTGTGTCACCCAAGTTTTGTGATATTATGCCAGTAGTCCAGATAAAGCAACAACAACAATCTCTGTCACAATCACAAGACAACGAAAGAGAGAATGTAGAAGTCTGGCTAGATTCTTCAACCACTGAAGGAACAACAAAAAGCCTAAGTGAACCTGAAATCAGACTATCGTCAAGATCAAACAAAGGGGTACCAGTTAAACGTCTATCCTACATTGTCAAGACACTACCTGAGTCAGAGCCACAGTCATGGAATGAAATTAAAAAACTGCCTGCTCATGAAAGAACAAAGGCTAGGGTCACATCAGCGTTTTTAATTTAGAATCCTGATCCGGTTTTGAACTTTAAAAAAGCTCAAAACCGGACCAGGAAACGCTCCTCATAGGAGCCTATGCAAAACACCGGATGGCTTCACAAGCCATCCGGTGGCCGGATCCGGCACTGCTGCCTGCGTTTAAAATCATGCAGGCAGCAGTTTTCGCAGCGTTTGCCGTGACCGCACTGCGGTCACCGGATGGCTCAGGATGTGTAATCCTGAGCCATCCGGTAACTGCAGAGTTTGCGGTTCCCGGCTCAGCAAACCTAGGAAAGAGTTAAATTGATTAGTACAGTACTGTTTGAGGTCTGTAGGGGGGCTTAGACCCCCCTACAGACCGGCCGCCCACTTCGGTGGGCTCCTAATACAATATTCCCGATGCCACGGTCTCCTCCGAGCCCGTGCAAGACCCCACACACCCCCAGCCCCCCGAATTACTATACAGGGGTGCCTGCACCCCTCTGTTATCCTTATTCCTGTTTTGGGGGCAAATGATATATTAAAGACATGGTTAAAGGACATATTTACGTGTGTTCTCCTCCAATGTTGTGACGAATCCATGGGCGGGGCTGTATGCGGCAGCCTCCGCCCCCTCATTTGTTATGGCCGCCCCCTCTGTGCCTCAGCCATTGATAAGAGGCCGGCCGCGTCATGAAGGGGCGGGGCGAACCACGTCACACCGTGCGCCCCGCCCCTTCATGACGCGGCCGGCCTCTTATCAATGGCTGAGGCACAGAGGGGGCGGCCATAACAAATGAGGGGGCGGAGGCTGCCGCATACAGCCCCGCCCATGGATTCGTCACAACATTGGAGGAGAACACACGTAAATATGTCCTTTAACCATGTCTTTAATATATCATTTGCCCCCAAAACAGGAATAAGGATAACAGAGGGGTGCAGGCACCCCTGTATAGTAATTCGGGGGGCTGGGGGTGTGTGGGGTCTTGCACGGGCTCGGAGGAGACCGTGGCATCGGGAATATTGTATTAGGAGCCCACCGAAGTGGGCGGCCGGTCTGTAGGGGGGTCTAAGCCCCCCTACAGACCTCAAACAGTACTGTACTAATCAATTTAACTCTTTCCTAGGTTTGCTGAGCCGGGAACCGCAAACTCTGCAGTTACCGGATGGCTCAGGATTACACATCCTGAGCCATCCGGTGACCGCAGTGCGGTATTCTGCACACAGTTTTGACAAAAACTGTGTGTGCCCGGCATTGCGTTCACCGCATCCGGATCCGGATGCGGTGAATGCAATTTAGCTTTCCAATGTGACCCTACCCAAAGTGGATCAATGCCGCTAATGAAGAAATGAACTCGCTTCATCAACTTCAAACTTGGAAACTCACTGAGTTGCCACAGGGTAAAAAGGCAATCAAGTGCAAGTGGGTATTTAAAACCAAATATGACTCTGAAGGTAAAGTCCACAGATTTAAAGCAAGGTTGGTCGCAAAAGGATATTCTCAAAAATATGGCGAATACTATGATGCTACTTTTTCCCCAGTCGCCAAGCAGACAACATTCAGAGCCTTGATGGTCGTAGCTGCTGTACAAAAGATGTTTGTCAGACATTTGGATATCAAAACTGCGTTTTTAAATGGTGACATTGAGGAGGACTTATACATGACTCAACCTGTAGGTTATATAAAGGAAGGTGAACAGAACCTTGTTTGTAAACTACAAAAATCTCTTTATGGTCTTAAGCAATCGGCAAGAGCATGGAACACCAAAATGAACAAAGTGTTGTTGGAAGAAGGATTTAAAAGAGGTCAAGCGGATCCATGCCTATATACGAGATATACAGATGGAAAGTGGATGTATATTCTCTTATATGTGGACGATGTAATTGTAGTTCATCAAGAAGAAGCTGAAATTGGGAAAATTACTAAGATGTTGAACCAGCATTTTGAAACAAAAGACCTTGGAAATGTAACATATTATCTAGGAATCCATATCCAAAGAGAGGAAGATGGAAGTTTTCTTCTAAATCAAAGTGCAAAAATTAATTCAATTTTGAATCAGTTTGGAATGACAGAAGCCAAAGGTGTATCAACGCCAATGGAATCATCCTACCTGAAACTGGAAGAAGATGACCTGTTGCCTAACAATGAGAAATATCGACAGGCAGTGGGGGCACTTCTATACATATCGACTATGACTCGACCAGATATTACAACAGCAGTTGGAATATTGTGCAGATATGTGGAGAAACCGCGCCAAAAGGACTAGAATGCCGTTAAAAGAGTTCTCCGATATTTAAAAGAGACACAAGGGGTAAATTTAAGATTATCTGCAGCAGGAAATCTAAAACTCACCGGCTATGCTGACGCAGATTAGGCTGGTGATTTGCATGATCGTAAATCCACAAGCGGATACATATTTAAACTTGGGAGAAAGTACAATCTCCTAGTCTAGTAGAAAACAAGTATCTGTTGCTTTGTCATCCACAGAAGCTGAGTATGTGTCCGCAGCCTATGCAAGTCAGGAGATAATTTGGCTAAGACAACTGATGGATGATCTTGGTAAACCGTTAACTCAGCCAATGGTGATGTATGAGGACAACCAAGGATGCATTAAACTAGCATGCAGTGAGAAGATCAGTGCTAGAACCAAGCACATCGACGTCAGATATCATCATCTACGTGATTTGATAGATCGTGGCATAATTCAGTTTCTTTATTGTGAGACTGATAAGATGGTAGCTGACATTTTGACCAAGCCATTGCCACGACCTAGGTTCCAAGCATTGAGAACCGCTATGGGACTAACAGAATAAGTAGTTGTTGAGTGGGGGTGTTGGCCTAATGCATATTGATCTGTATGTATTGCAACAACTATTGTTTGTTTAATATGATGTGATTTTATGTCTGCATGCATATTGTTCAGATGTCAACAAAGTTACAAAAAAAAAAAAAAAAGAGGTCTTCAGTCAGAAACAGGATGTCCCTCCCCCTGCTCCCAGCATGCACATTCTAGTGTGGAGCTGAAAGCTAAAAGTCACAGCAGATTTCTCTCTCCTTCTCCAGAAACCAGATTGATCCTATTTTCATGTTATAAGCTGGATGTTGTTAATTCTGAATAAATGAACATTCTCTGTTGCTCGCTGTGGACATCACGCTGATTAACGCACTGCTAACATATATATTGTGACGTAGTGATTGGGTCGGGGTTCACTTATTTGGCAGCGATGATCAAACACAGCAACAGTCTCTCAATGTAAATAAATTAATGTCGGTTTATTAATTCAGCATAAACCGCCCTCCAGCACATAAACACTAGCCTATCTTTGGCTTACAGGAACATATTATTATTATTATTTTATTATTATTATTTATTTATATAGCGCCATTAGGTTTCATGGCGCTTTACATGAGGTTGAGGGAGACAAGAACAAGTACACTAAATCTAGGCGATCAGGACGTACAGGTACAGGAGGGGCAGGGACCCTGTCCACGAGGGCTCACAGTCTATGAGGGGCGGGTTAGGATACAGTAGGATGGGGAATGTCAGGTATGGGGTGTTCGCCTGGGTCTCATGGCAGGTTGTAGGCTTAACGGAACAAGTGAGTCTTCAGGTGACACTTGAAGCTACTCAGGGTAGGAGAGTGTCTGACGTGTTCGGGTAGGGAGTTCCAGAGTAAGGCAGATGCCCGGGAGAAGTCCTGGACTCGGTTGTGCGAAGAGGTGATGAGGGGGGAGCAGAGGAGGAGTTCTTGGGAGGAGCGGAGGTTGCGTGAGGGTAGGTATCGGGAGACCAGGTCGGAGATGTATGGTGGAGCCAGGTTGTGTATGGCTTTGTACGCCATGGTTAGTGTTTTGAATTGGGATCTCTTGGAGACGGGGAGCCAGTGAAGGGCTTGGCAGAGGGGGGAGACAGGGGAGTAGCGGGAGGACATATAGATGAGTCGGGCAGCGGAGTTGAGGATAGACTGGAGAGGTGTGAGGGAGTTAGCCGGGAGGCCATTGAGAAGGAGGTTGCAGTAGTCAAGGCGGGAGATGATAAGAGCATGGATGAGTGTTTTAGCGGTGTCGTGGGTGAGGAAGGAGCGGATCCGTGAGATGTTCTTGAGCTGGAGCCGGAGGGATGTGGTGAGGGCCTCGATGTGGGGTTTGAAGGATAGGGAGGAGTCAAGGATTACCCCGAGGCATTTGGCTTGGGGGACTGGGGAGGGGGGCAGTCGTTGACGCAGATGGATAGGTTGGGAGGTGGGGTGGAATTTCTTGGGGGGAAGACTATGAATTCAGTTTTGTCCATGTTGAGTTTAAGGAAGCGAGCAGAGAAGAAGGATGAGATGGCGGAAAGGCATTGAGGGATTTTCGAGAGTAGGGAGGTGATGTCGGGGCCGGACAGGTAGATTTGGGTGTCGTCGGCGTAGAGGTGGTACTGGAGGCCATGGGACTCGATGAGTTGCCCTAGGCCGAGAGTGTAAATGGAGAAAAGTAGGGGTCCCAGGACCGAACCTTGGGGGACTCCGACAGAAAGGGGGTAGGGTGAGGAGGAGGTGTGGGAGTGGGAGACGCTGAAGGTCCGGTCCGCTAGGTATGAGGAGATCCAGGAGAGGGCAAGGTGGGTGATGCCAAGGGATTCCAGGATCCTGAGAAGAAGGGAGTGGTCAACCGTGTCGAAGGCGGAAGACAGGTCAAGGAGTAGCAGGATGGAGTAGTAGTGTTTGTTCTTGGCGGTCAGTAGGTCGTTGGTGACTTTGGTCAGGGCTGTTTCGGTGGAATGGAGGGGTCGGAAGCCGGACTGTAGGCGGTCGAAGTGGGAGCACGAGGAGAGGTGAGAGGACAGTTCGGAGTGGACGTGTTGTTCAAGTAGCTTAGAGGCGAATGGGAGAAGAGATATGGGGCGATAGTTAGAGACAGAGGTAGGGTCAAGTGAGGGTTTTTTTAGGATGGGCGTGATTAGGGCGTGTTTGAAGGCCGAGGGGAAGGTACCAGTGCTAAGTGAAAGGTTAAAGAGGTGGGTGAGGGCTGGGATGAAAATGGAGGTGTGGTTGGGAATGAGGTGGGATGGGAGCGGGTTGTGGGCGCTGGTGGTGAGGTGTGATTTTGACAGGAGGGAGGAGAGTTGGTCTTCAGTTATGGGGGGGAAGTGGCTGATGGAGGAGATATTGCCCGGTAAACAGTCTGTTGTTACCTTACACACGGGTGCACAGGTTTTGGGTATGCTTCTCCAGCACTATCCCAGTGGAGCAGTCTCTGACTTCACTCACAGGCCACAGCTCCAGGCCTGGTCTCTGCTCATGTGATACACCCAGCAAGCTTCCACAGCCGGGGCTTGTCCGTCATCACTGCAGCCACAACATGTGCTCAGCAGCAGGCTTTTCCAGCCTCCGGGACCTGAGCTGACATCACATCCTGTGACCAGTCAGAAGTCACATGATATCAGCCCTGACCACACCCCTAGAGGAGGTGTGTTAATTCATACACACACAACACACACTTGCATTAACTCTTTCTACTGCTGCAAGACACAGTGAAACATTCACATTGCATCAGACCTCAGCCTGTGCAATGTATACCAGTCATTCAGACCATGGCTGGCCGACATACCACAATATATATACACAGCAACACAACATGACATGGAATACTGCAGTTCTTAAGACAAGTGAGGTGGAACAGAACAGAAATGAGATGGGGTGAATTGGTTATGGCAGTAAATATTAGAACAGTTCACTGATAAGTAGCGTGACAGTTTTATTGTCCTCTAATTGGGGTCTTTTCAAACATATGATGCCCCCAAATGGTTTGTCCTGGAATTTCATGACAGTTGTGGCGGATTAAGGACAGCTGTGAAGTCATGTATTTCATAAGTTGTCATATAACTTTATGAAATCAGTAATAGCACATTTTTCTTACCGTGTCGATTAGTGAAGACGCTCATATTTGTGTAAGTGTTGCATTGTCTTCTCTTCGTAATTGATTGTGTTTTGTCGGAGACCCCACTACTGACCCGGTTGTTCTTCATACAACTGTTCATTTACATGAATCACATTTATTTAAGGATTCCTGTTCTTGCTTTAAACACCACAATCATCTGCATGCATAGGCAGATTAAGTCTCTAATCAAAACATCCCCAGTAATCATTAAGCATGACATTAAACAGTGTAAGGCTAATTACACTCCCCTGAAGAATTTCTTTGTGAACATATTGTAAAAGACTGTTGAGAAATCTTGCCCAAAATACAAGACGTTTAAACCAATTTTATCAACCAGCACAAGCTCATTTATTAATACAATGCCAGGCGCAATCTCCTCCTAATTAACAGTAGCTTGGAAGCTTGCTTGCTATGGGGCTCTCACAAAGCCATAAGGGATTAGACCAGGTCACTCGCCCTGTGGATTGCAATGATTTTGAATTCACAGCTGACGTTTCTGAAGATTAGACTATTCTTTGTTATTTCTCTTCTAATAAAATTACCTTATATGAACATATCAGCAAGAACACAGTTCTAAGTATTTGCAAATTACAAGGTGCAGAATAATTTCATTTGAAGTATTCCATGTCACAAACAGAGCTCATTTTGGATGTCATGGTAACAAAGCGTTGTCAGAGATAAGGGAGTATATATTTTCACTGAAAAGCAGGAGAAACAGAAGTAATTTTTATTAAAGTGGTTATTATGGTGCATTTTGTTTTATGAATACTGGATATTTAGAATATAATCATGTTTGATCTAACACTATTAGTGACCTCTTCTCTGCTTGTGTGTTTTGGATGTCTTCTCAAGAGTACTGGGAAGCAGACATTTATCAAATATGGGTCCAGTTTCTCTAATTCCAGGTGATCATCTGTTATCACCAGGGAAAAACCCTTCTGGCTGTAGAATTTATTTCTGCTGTGGCCCCTGCAGAGTAAAAATGGCTTTAGGCCTTATTCAGACATTAGTGATTTTTCTGGAATACAAGAAACGGTCCGAATGTCATCAATGTTTGATCTCTGTGTCAGTTTTTTCCATCAGTTTTTTAAATATAAAAAAATACCATATTTTGCGGATTATAAGATGCAGCTGATTATAAGACACACCCCACATGTTAGAAGAAAAGGGTAAAATAATATTTTTTAATGGTAAAAAACGGGCCCATTTTATAATTCTAGAGTGCATTTTATAATTAATGTATATCTTACCAAGAAGTGTGGTGGACTGGGGTTTATAGAAGGCATGGTTGCTGGCAGCAGCATGAGTGGAGCAATGCTCTGTGTCTGAGGCTGGGGTGTCCTGTGATGGCAGCATAGTGGGGCAATGCTGTGGGGTGTTCCAGTGGCAGTACAGTGGAGCAATGCTGTAGGGCTGTCCTGGTGGCAGAACGGTGAGGAAATGTTGTGGGACTATCCCAGCAGCAGCACAGTGGGGCAATGCTGTGTGGCAGTTCTGGTGGCAGCACAATGGGATGATTTGGGTTGTCCCAGCGGTAGTTCGATCAGCGCCATTGATTTCTGGGCAGTAGATGTGATGGGCGCTGCTTCCGATGCAATGGACTTTAGGAAACTGGCTGCGGAGGCGGTGCATTGGCAGATGGAGATCTTGGCTTTATGATATCTCCATCTACAAGTGCACTGAAAATCAATGGCACCGAATGTGCATCTTATGAATTGAAAAATATAGTACAGATTACAAAGCTTATCCCATCCAGTACAATATTAATCAGAGACAACACTGATGCCATCCATGTGCTGTCCATGATGATCACATACACCTAGACTTGTATGGTTGACTTTCATTCGGAATACTGATATCAAATGAACATGTCTTCATGATTTTTTTTCATTTGCTTTGGCTAGGTAAAAATTGTAATTTACCTCTTAATAGAAAGCTTGTTAAGAATGATGGGATGCTATAGTTTATTGTTCATTTTCTAAGTTACTGGCAAAGAGAGCATGATTACAAGTTCTTTGTTATAGAGATTGTAGGCCCTGCTCGGTTGCTGTACGAATCCGGCCAGCTTCAGTGGCCCTGTGTTCCTCTGATGCTAACGAGGGAAAGCTGCTGTGGAGATGCGGGGTCAGTGGGTGCTCTCATCCGCTGACCCAGCCGCCTTTAGAAAGTCAGCAAGGACCAGGTCTCATGCCAACTGAACGCCTGATTTCCTTAACTGTGGGCATATAACACCTAACCAAACAAAACATAGAATATAACAGAAACAGAGTCTCACCCTCCGCTGGCTCACCAGAGATTAGAATATTCGTGCCACAGGACTTTGAGGGCTACTTACTCCAATCCAGCAGCACCCCACTTTCGGCGGGCTCCCACAATGAAGGGAATAATGCCAGATTAAGGAAGCTGACCAAACACAGCAAAGACTGTAGCCAGTTGACCGGATTGTCCCAACCTGGGTTTCTTCCTTATGTAGACTTTGATATCCCAGCCGAATCCTAGCATTCAATGGTGAAGTCCATGTAATAATATAATCCAGGTTCTGATCCCCTTGGTCAACACAGAAAAACCTAGGCCTCGGGTTATAGCCTGCCAATCGGATCAGCAGATCCTAAATTGGTATTGGTACCATGTAGCTTGGCTACTTGGTCAAATGAACAGTCCTTTTTATAACCCCTGAGTAATCAATTCAGAATATTGGGAACTTCACAACTGGTTCACTAAAGGGCCTGTCACACGTGTCAATGTCGCCCGCAATATCGCTCATGCGTCACATATTATTAATCGCCTGGGCGATGTGGAATTATCGCGGGTAAGATGTCACACGCGTCAATATGACCAGCGATGCGGTGATGTCGCATCTTGTGAGCGATTTTATTTAGTCGCTGTACGTTGTCAAAATAGAAAATACGTCGCTGAGTTTAGTGTCACACGCAGCGATGCACAAGGTCTACTGAGCGATGAGCGACAGGTTTTACGTCTGGCAGTGAAACCTGCGATCGGCGATCAGCGACATATCGCTGGTTGCATCGCTTGGTCACACACTTCAATGTCGCTCCTGCGTCACTTTTATGTCGCTCGAGCGATGAAAATCCGTGACGTACGAGCGACATTGACAGCGATATTGACGCGTGTGACATCCCCTTAAGACTGTGCTCTCATTCGCTAGATTTCAAGCCGCATACATAATGTTTCTAGTAGTGTTGCATTTCTGGCAGAGGAGAGAAAGAGACAGATAATATACATAGAATCTAGCAATCACATAGTAATACAATTGAAGGCTTGCATACTTAATTCTTCTTTGTGTCATGACCTTTTCTGACAAAGGGGTGAGATAATTACATGAGTTATTACAAACCTTTGAACAACAGAGGGACTCAGTAGAGTCTGGCAGAAACAATGTCCCAGCAAACATGAGATAACAGAAAAAGTTCTATACTCTGGCTAATATTAAGAAACTTAACCCATGCTATATATTGAAAGAGCTCATGTCGTCACAGCTGCCTCTGCGGAATGTTAGAACATATAGTTTGGACCACTGGTGCAACAATCCCGCTGGTCCAAACTGTTAATCTTTAGTCATGCACTACCTATTAGCAACTGGAAGGCAGGGGAGCAATATGATCCTAAAAAAAAAATATGAGAATAACCCCTTAAAAAGTATTGATCTCCTTTACTTTCTGCAATCTCTTCACAGTTAAGAAAATAAAATTTGGGACTTCCAAAAATAATTCGATTCTAAGATGTCTTCTGTTTTCAATAAGGCTACCTGAAGGAAGAAACATTTAACGTTAAAAGTTATGACTTATTAGGTATAGGTGATCATTTTCAAATCTGTGGGGGTTCGACCACTGGGACCCACTCCCAGCGATGAGACTCTGAAATGCTCTGTCAGAATGGAGCAGTAGATTAGCATGTGTCCCATTACTCTACTCATTTCCTTTTGGGCTGTTTAAGACAACCAAGCACAGCCATGTTCTCCAACAGTGTCATGGAGAATGAATGGGGTGTTGTCCCATGCAATCTATGGGAGAACTGCAAGTTATTACCTATCCTATGATACAGTTGTGGCCAAAAGTATTGACACTCCTGCAATTCTGTCAGATAATACTCAGTTTCTTCCTGAAAATGATTGCAATCACAAATTCTTTGGTATTATTATCTTCATTTAATTTGTCTTCAATGAAAAACACAAAAGAGAATTGCCCTAAAGCCAAATTGGATATAATTCCACACCAAACATAAAAAAGGGGGTGGACAAAAGTATTGGCACTGTTAGAAAAATATGATGCTTCTCTAATTTGTGTAATTAACAGCACCTGTAACTTACCTGTGGCACCTAACATGTGTTTGCAATAACTAAATCACACTTGCAGCCAGTTGACATGGATTAAAGTTGACTCAACCTCTGTCCTGTGTCCCTGTGTGTACCACATTGAGCATGGAGAAAAGAAAGAAGACCAAAGAACTGTCTGAGGACTTGAGAAACCAAATTGTGAGGAAGCGTGAGCAATCTCAAGGCTACAAGTCCATCTCCAAAGACCTGAATGTTCCTGTGTCTACCGTGCGCATTGTCATCAAGAAGTTTAAAGCCCATGGGACTGTGGCTAACCTCCCTAGATGTGGACGGGAAAAAAAAATTGATGAGAGATTTCAACGCAAGATTGTGCGGATGGTGGATAAAGAACCTCGAGTAACATCCAAACAAGTTCAAGCTGCCCTGCAGTCCAAGGTACAACAGTGTCAACCCGTACTATCTGTCGGCATCTGAATGAAAAGGGACTGTATGGTAGGATACCCAGGAAGACCCCACTTCTTACCCCGAGACATAAAAAAGCCAGGCGGGAGTTTGCCAAAACTAACCTGAGAAAGCCTAAACGTTTTGGAAGAATGTTCTCTGGTCAGATGAGACAAAAGTAGAGCTTTTTGGGCAAAGGCATCAACATAGAGTTTACAGGAGAAACAAAAGAGGCATTCAAAGAAAAGAACATGGTCCCTACAGTCAAACATGGCGGAGGTTCCCTGATGTTTTGGGGTTGCTTTGCTGCCTCTGGCACTGGACTGCTTGACCGTGTGCATGGCATTATGAAGTCTGAAGACTACCAACAAATTTTGCAGCATAATGTAGGGCCCAGTGTGAGAAAGCTGGGTCTCCCTCAGAGGTCATGGGTCTTCCAGCAAGACAATGACCCAAAACACACTTCAAAAAGCACTAGAAAATGGTTTGAGAGAAAGCATTGGAGACTTCTAAGGTGGCCAGCAATGAGTCCTGAATTCCATAGAACACCTGTGGAGAGATCTAAAAATGGCAGTTTGGAGAAGGCACCCTTCAAATATCAGGGACCTGGAGCAATTTGCCAAAAAAGAATGGTCTAAAATTCCAGCAGAGCATTGTAAGAAACTCATTGATGGTTACCGGAAGCGGTTGATCGCAGTTATTTTGGCTAATGGTTGTGCAACCAAGTATTAGGCTGAGGGTGCCAATACTTTTGTCTGGCCCATTTTTGGAGTTTTGTGTGAAATGATCAATGATTTGCTTTTTGCTTCATTCTCTTTTGTGTTTTTTATTGAAGACAAATGAAATGAAGATAATAATAGCAAAGAATTTGTGATTGCAATCATTTTCAGGAAGAAACTGAGTATTATCTGACAGAATTGCAGGGGTGTCAATACTTTTGGCCACAACTGTATATAACTTTTAATAATTCTTACATGCTGTGTGACATTAAGTTTACAAATGTTGCACAGGCATTGGTAACTGAGTGGAGCATTTGGTTTGGTGAAATCTAGTAGTTATAATTCTGCCCGCTGTTGCTTTTATTGCACACGACTATGTAGCCCTAGCCTTAATAGCATTAATAAACCAGTATCAGCTAACAGCTCTGTACAAATGTGGTCATTACTGTGCATTCAATAAAAAATTAAAAACCACCTGAGTTTTTTGCCACTATGGAAACAGTAAACTGCAATTTCCTCCGTTCATGTCTGATAACCACTGTGTTTGTACAACATGCTATCAAATTATTCTTTTAATACATTTTAGGTGTTATAAAATCATTGAGCTCTAATTCCAGGTGCATGAAGTTGTCATAGTAACCTGCAAGACAAAATTGTACTGAATATATAAATGTTAACCTTCTGGACATTGGTACTTCTCATTTTGTTTATGTGCTAATATATTATTAGATAAATTACTGTATTTCAATAAATAAATTACATTAAAAGGTGTTGTCCACTTACATCTAATTACAGCATTATATTTGTAAAATAAAATATTATGTAGCATTAGAAATATTCTTGTTTATCTTCAGAAACTGAAAACCCATGTGGATTTAGTACTTCTTAAAATTGAGGCGATGCTTGCTGAATCCAGACCAGCAAACCTCTATAAATGAAATACTTCAGCTACTCACAGATGGTTTTCCAACAGGTTATCAGTGCAGTTCAGAACTTTATGAGGGCTGCACGGAAGAATACTTTAAAAGTTTTTTGTTATGTTTGGAAGTTATCTCTTAGGATAGAAGCTTAGGGAAGAGAGGTGTGCCACAGTCCGCGCTGCCAGGGTCCCTGATGAAGGTGCCAGGATGGCACTGAAACGCGTAGGAGAATAAAGAAGGATTGAACTGGACATCGTCTACTCGTTTTCTTTGATGTGAGTAACCCTGGCAGCGCGGACTGTGGCACACCTCTCTTCCCTAAGCTTCTGGTTTCGTCTTCACGTGTGTGAGACCGGTGGAAGTCCAGCAGCAGCCATCAGGATATTTATCCAAACAGGTCTACAAACCAGTTGTGGGTCTCACAACTGGAATAGGTGAGTGGTTCACTTTTTCTCACCTTAGCACTAGCTAGTGTCTAGTGATAAGGGCACTAATGCGCCTCTTCTCCCCTCCCCTCTTTTTTTATCTCTTAGGATAGGTCTGACCACAGGGACCCCAACTGATCATGAGAACCAGAGCTCTGAAGATCATCCAGTGAATGGAACTGTGGTCTACCAAGAGCACTGGCGCTGGTCAATCAAGCACTACACTCAGCTGGTCATTGGCACTCTCATAAAAATGAATGAACCAGCAGTGCCACATAATTGACCATTGACATGCAGCACTGTTAACTATCAATTTAAAGAGGACTTGTCTATTAATGTAAAAAAAAATTAGATAAATATCTTGGAAAAATCCCTAAAAAACCCTTGATTCGGCCAACAGGGATTTAACAATCACAATGGCCATGGGAGCAACGACAACGGGGCCCTTGTTAGAGGGGAACCCGCTCACCTCCAGTGCCTACTTCAGGTGAATGTTCTGAAAAAATATGAATTTCAGTATTATGTGTTTTTTTTTTCTGGTACTTGTCATAGGGATGTCACACGCATCCATGCTACCAATAAAAAAACAGACATGTCTCCATGAGAAATACACGGACATGTGCGTGCTTCAAATGGACACAAGGTTAAGGTGTCACGATCCCCATTGTATGTTATTAGTATGCATGTGAACATGTATCTAGTATGTCTCCAGTATCTGTGAAAATGGTCACATCACATACTGGATACATGGATATGTAAGGGGATCTTATACAGATTTAGTGCTTTTCTTTTGTTTATCCTTTTTATTTGATATAACTGTGTATACTTTTTGCTTTGTCCCCTTTGCAATATCTTTTATATATTTTTACAAACACTGACTACTTTTCGGATTAAATATATGAAATGTAATAGCTTTGTTCCTCTTGCTCTATAAACCGCATTCCTGAAGCCTCATGAGGCCAAACATTACAAGGAATGGGTCTCCAATTGGCCTGATGCTATTGAGGCAGGAGGGCAGTGATGTTACAATGGGGGCAGGTTCTGTGGAGCTAGGAACAGGGACTGTCTCTCCCCCCGTCCGCTCTTTTCCCCAGTGCTGTGGGTCTCCCTCTGTGTTGTCTTCCTTTCTCATGTGCGCTCTCCTTTGAGCAGTCTTCCCCCTGTGTGTTGTCTCTCTCCCCCAGTGAGCTGTTTTCTCTCCTCATCTACTCTCTGCTTTGTGCTGTCTCCCCGTGTGCGCTCCTCCCTTTATGTGGTATCTCTCCCTCAGTGATGTCTCCTTTGAGCTGTCATCCCCCGTGCGTGCTCTCTCCCTCGTGCGCCCTATCTACCACCATGCATGTACTTTTCTTCTGTGCACACTCTCTCTCCATCCATGTGATCTTTCTCCCTCTGTGCACTCTCTCTCTCCATGCATGCTCTCTCCCTCTGTGCGCTCTCTCCCTCCGTGCACTCTCTCCCTGTGTCTCCACTCTACCTTCGTGCGTGTGCTCTCTCTGTACGTGCGCTCTCTCCCTCCGCGCGTGCACTCTCTGTGTGCACTCTCTCTCCCTCCATGCACACACTCCCCCCTCCATGCGTGCTCTCTTCCCCTCCATGTGCACTCTCTACCTTCATGCGCACTCTCTCCCCTTCAGTTCACGCTGTCTCCACCTCTGTGCTCGCTCTGTACCTCTGTACGCACTCTCTTCCCCTCCATACGTGCTCTCTCCGTGTGTGTGCACTCTCTCTCCATCCGTGTGATCTTTGTCCCTCCGTGTGCTCTCTCCCTCTGTGCGGTCTCTCCCTGCGTCTGCGCTCTACCTCCGTGCGTGCGCTCTCTCTGTACGTGCGCTCTCTCCCTCCATGTCGCATGTGCGCTCTCTGTGCACTCTCTCCACCTACATGCACGCACTCCTCCCTTCATGCGCACTCTCTCCCCTCCGTGCATACTGTCTCCCCCTCTGTGCACGCTCTGTACCTCTGTACGCACTCTCTTCCCCTCCGTACATGCTCTCTCCATGTGTGTGCACTCTCTCTCCATCCGTGTGATCTTTCTCCCTCCGTGTGCTCTCTCTCTCCATGCATGCTCTCTCCCTCCGTGCGCTCTCTCCCTGCGTCTGCGCTCTACCCCCATGCGTGCGCTCTCTGTACGTGCGCTCTCTCCCTCCACGCCGCACGTGCGTTCTCTGTGTGCGCTCTATCCCCCTTCGTGCACTCCCCCCTTCGTGCGTGCTCTCTTCCCCTCCGTGTGCACTCTCTACCTTCATGCGCACTCTCTCTCCCCTTCCGTGCACGCTGTCTCCCCCTCCGTGCGTGCTCTGTACCTCTGTACGTACTCTCTTCCCCTCCGTGCATGCTCTCTCCATGTGTGCGCTCTCTCCCTCCATTCATGCTCTCTCCGTGCACTCTCTCTCCCCCTCCGTGCATGCTCTTTCCCTGCGTGTGCACTTTCTCCCTCCGTGCGCAATCTTTTCCGCTTTGTGCACACTCCGTGCGTGCTCTTTACCTCCATGTGTGCGCTCTCTCTCCGTGTGCACCCTTTCCCTCCATATGCTCCCTGCTCCCTCTCCCTCCGTGCGCTCTCTTCCATCGTGTACAGCCCCTCTGTTCTCTTTCTACCTCACTGTGCACTCTCTGGCCCCTTCGTACTGTTTCTGTCACCCATACTCTTTCTGACCCCCTGTAGTCTTTCTGGCCCTCTTGCACTGTTTCTGCCCCCGTGTATTCTTTCTGTCCCACCCAGTACTCTTTCTGCCCCCCTGTGCTTTCTTTCTTCCCCCTGTACTCTTTCTGCCCCCCCCTGTAGTCTTTCTGCCCCCGATACTCTTTCTGCCCCCCATACTCTTTCTGCCCCTGTACTCTTTCTGCCTCCTATGTAGTTTTTGTGCCCTCCTGTACTCTTTCTGCCCCCCCTTCCTATAATCTTTGTGCTCCCCTGTACTCTTTCTGCTCCCTCCCCTCTGCACTTTGTCCTGGCTGCAGTCCGTGTCACTGCAGTATTGGAGCTGTGGTGATGTGACGGTCATGTGACTGATCACATGACTGTGACATCACCGCAGGTCCTGCAACCTGTAACTGTGCAGTGACTATCGGTGGAGCAGCGGGCGTGTGGGGTGCTGCGGCGAGGATGGGGGTGGTGTGTGGGGTGCTGCGGGCAGCAGGAGGTAGGCGGCGTGTGGGGCGTCGGCAGAAGATGTCGGTACCGACGCCAACCAGCACCATATTATCCTTTGGGTATACTAATATGGCGCAGCTTCAGGTCGGCGAGGTGCATTGTGGGATTCATGGACATCGGGCCTGAAGCTGATGACACACAGGATTAGGTAAGTATATGTTAGATGGGCGGTGGCAGTTGGTTTTTCTTAGATTATTGTGGAGCTTGGCAGTGACTGTACCAATGTGACTGTACCAATGTGTGTATATATATATATATATATATATAACTCTAGATGGGTACCCAATGCATCAGGAGGGTGGTAATGTCACGATGGGGGCGGGGAGCGGTGGTCTTCTCTCCCACCCATCCGCTCTTCCCCCGTCCACTCTCCATCTCCCCCCCTGTGTGCTGTCTATCTCCTGTCTGTGATGTCTTATCCCTTCTGTGTTCTCTGTTTTGACTTGTCTCCCCCCTGTCTACTCTCTCTTTCCCTTGTGTACTGTCTTCTCCCCTCATGTGCTGTCTCCTTTGAGTTGTTCCCCCATGTGCTTTCTCTCCCCCTGTGAACTCTCACTGTGTGCTGTTTCTACCCCTGTGCTGTCTTCTCCCCTTGTGTGCTCACTCGTGTGTGTTGTCTCTCTTCGCCCAGTGCTGTCTTCTCACCTTGTGTGCTTACTCCTGTGTGCTGTCTCTCTTCGCCCTGTGCTGTCTTCTCCCCTCGTGTGCTCTTTATTTTAGCTGTCTCCACCCCGTTCTATCTTCCCTGTGTGCTGTCTCTCTCCCCTGTCACGATCTCCACACTTTTCTTGTCTGCTATGTTACTATTGTGTCAAAGCTGTCAGTCTGTTTTGCTTGTGCTGGGTCTGTGCTGCAATCATCTGTGTTCACTTCCCTTGATTGGTCCTCTATTAAGCATGCTAGCTCCTCCATCCATTGTCAATCATACACTTGCTGCTGCTTGTGTTAGACTGATCTCTCCCCTTAGTGTGATGTCTCTCCCCAGAGTACTATCTCTCTCCCTTTGGCTAAATATTCCCCAGTGTGCGGGTCTCCTCTACCCAGTTTACTGTCCCTCTCCCTCATGTGCTGTCTTTCCCCTCAGTGTGCTGTCTCTCCTCTGTGAGAGGTCCCTCTCCCCTGTACGAGGTTTCTCCCCCCAGTGTGCTGTCTCTACCCCCAGTGTGCTCCCTCTCCGCTCAGTGTGTTGCCTCTCCTCCCATATGCACCCCATGTGAGCTGCATCTTTCCTGTGCACTGTCTCTCTCCTACAGTGTACTGCCTCTCTCGCTGTGTGCTGTCTCTCCTCAGTGAGCTGTCTCTCTTCTCACTTTGTGTGTTCTCACTATCCCCTCCACAGTGGAATGCACATAGGAGGAAGTAGGAATGGGGGCGGGCTTGCCGATTTGCGGTCGCTATGTTTGGTCTCCCTGTCATGTGCAGTAGCGGTATGAGTGTCCAAACATGGTGCCCACATGCGCATTGACAGTGTGGCGGGCTCCCATCGGGTGACTGGAGGGAGAAGCCTGCACCCGCTGCACATGGTGAGTACAGGGCGGCTGCGGTCTCCCTGCGGCCACCGCAGCTTCACTCAGGTCCGGAGGAGCTGCGTCCAACACGCAGCTCCTCCGGACTGTGAGCACACAGCCTTATTTTGCTTATCCTGTTTTTAAAAATGAAGCAAATAGACTATGTGAACTTTTATTTCTCCATTAAAAGTAAAACAATGCATCAGTGAAAAAAACAGATGAAGCACAAACAGAACACTACAGTGCAAAGGATGTTTTCTGTTTTAAATTTAATCATGTGTTTACATGCATCCGAATAGACTTTGAGTCAGGAAACAGATTAATTAAAAATTGAGTCTCAAAAATCAGTAAAATGGAACAGTTTTTAAAAAGTATATATTTTTGGCTCAATGAAACCTATGGCTCAGGTGCACTCCCATTAAAAATGGATACCACATGGATGCATACAACAGATGTGTGAATGAAGGCTAACACAAATAAAATATTACATCACATTTGACACATGCTTTAATTAGTTTTTGTAGGTTCAATGGGCACATACAGGATGCAAGAGAGCATGTATAAGCCATCACAAAATGATTTCTGTATAAATAGAATTTTCTTCTTCTTAGTCAATATTTAACAGTACTCCAACCAAAGCTCACAAACTGACTCAATAGAAGAGTCAGAGAACAGCTAAAGTAAACTCTTACTGTCAAGAAGTCAGATCCATTAGTCTAGGTCATATTTTAGTCACATACTTGTCGATACACGGTCACTCTCTTGCCAATATTTCAAGCATACAAGACTTGGTTCATCTGCATTAAAAAGCAGTGCAAATATTTGTAAAAGTGGAATAGCTTGTATAAAAAGACAAAAGCAATATATCGATTCTGATTCATTTTTTGAAGAGGATTATAATCTAATGTGAAAGAAACACCATGCTGTAATACCAGAGCATACTGTTCACAGCATTTAGAGATTTATGAAAAGCCACAACAGAGAATATTTCTTCTGCCGCACATCAATGTTGTGTCTACACAACTTTATTCAGTTGGGAATAGAATTCTGAATATTTGACAAAAATCCTCATTTAAGTAATACATCATAGGAAACACTACGACAATAAGCAGCAGGACAGTGAATGGATTTTTTTTAGGATTAGTAGGATACAATATACTGCTGTTTTTACTATGTTACTGCACAAGCTCCTAGGGCCAGATTCAATATTTTCTGATGAGAGTGATTGAAGAAAACTGCCGTTCACGTCAGTGCCAGTTTTCACAGTGGGATCAGATGCTTCAGACAATATCAGGTCCTTTCCTCTGCTTCATTACTGAAGTCGACTAACACACAGCATAGCTTATCTCCAACCTTTTCACAGCCTGCTTCCTCCGCAAAAATGTATGGAAGAGATACTCTTATCAAAAAGTAATAAAGCTTATAACACTGTCTGAAACTGTAAAAAAAAAACATTTATACTAGAGGGAAAAAAAGACAAAACTTTTGTAAAAAGATTTATTTTTACTAATTGAAGTATATTTATAGTTAGTTTCTTTGGAATAATTCAATAGTGTTCTTCAAGTTGAAAAACATTTTAAAAGAAATGCACTTTTCCCTTTTACCTGGTTCTTACAGTGCATATGAATGAGCTTTCGATATACATCTACTGAACGTTCATGAGTCACTTGAACTCCTATCTTACCCATTTATGTTACCTACACACAACCTGCGATCCTCTCAAGATCTCTACCCTCTCCTTCACTACCCTGTCCTTCCAAAGGCTGCTCCTCCCCCATGACAGAAGACCAGCACTCCTCCCTTCTGTCCAAATCACACCTCACCACCAATGCCCTTGACCTGCTCCATCCCATCTCTTCCAACCTCACCTCAATCTTCATCCCAACCCTAACCCATCTCTTCAACTTATCACTTACTACTGGTATCTTCCCTCATACTTCAAACATGCCTTGATCACACCCATCCTCAAGAAGCCCTCCCTTGACCCATCATCCTCTCTAACTGTCGCCCAATATCACTTCTCCTCTTTGCCTCAAAACTACTGGAACAGCATGTCCATCTTGAGCTATCCTCCCACCTCTCCTCCTCCTCCCTCTTTGACCGCTTACAATCTGGCTTCTGACCGCATCACTCCACTGAAACGGCCCTAACCAAATTTACCAACGACTTATTAACAGACAAGAGCAAGCGACACTACTCTGTTCTCCTACTTGATCTATCTTCCGCCTTTGACACTGTGGACCACTCCCTCCTGCTACAGATCCTGGAATCTCTTGGTATCACTGACTTGGCCCTCTGCTGGATCTCTTCATATCTAACAGACCGTACATTCAGCATCTCCCAATCCCACACCACCTCCTCACCTTACCCCCTATCTGTCGGCATCCCACACAGCTCGGTTCTTGGACCCCTACTTTTCTCCATCTATGCCCCCGGTCTGGGATAGCTCATCAAGTCCCTCAGTCTTCAGTATCACCTCTATGCTGATGACAGCCAGATCTATCTTTCTGGACCTGATATCTCCTTGCTATCCAAAATACCACAATGTCTGTTCGCTATCTCATCTTTCTTTTCTGCTCGCTTCCTGAAACTGAACATGGACAAAACAGAATTAATCATCTTTCCCCAAATCCCCTCTCCCCCTACCTGAACTATCCATTCATTCCTTGACCTTGACACAGCAAAAACACTTGTTCACGGACTCATCATCTCCCACCTCGATTATTGTTACTTCTTGCTCACTGGCCTCCCCTCCAGCTCTCTCGCACTACTCCAATCTACCCTTAACTCTGCTGTCCGACTAATCCACCTGTCTCCCTGCTATTCTCCAGTCTCTCCTCTCTACCAAGCCCTTCACTGGCTCCCTATTTCTCTGAGGCCCCAGTTTAAAACCCTAACTATGGCATAAAAAGCAATTCACAACCTGTCACTACATCTGTGCTATGGTCTCCTGTTGCCTAACCTCATGCAACCTGCGTTACTCTCAAGATCACCTTCTCTGCTCCCCCTTATCTCTTCTTCCCACAACCGCATACAAGGCTTCTTCCGTGCATCCACTATACTCTGGAACTCTCTGCACCAACATATCAGACTCTCGCCCACTCTGGAAACCTTCAAAAGAAGCCTGAAGATTCACCTCTTCTGACAAGCCTACAACCTACTGTGAGCCTTGATCCACCAAACACTGTATGACCGACACTACTCTCTCCTATTGTATCTTCACCTGTCCCGTCGAAGATTGTGAGCCCTCGTGGACAGTGTCTCTTTCCTTCTGTACCTGTTTGCCTCATATTGTCCATGTTCATTGTACTTCTCTTAGTATACCCTTTCCACATGTAATGCGCCGTGGAATTAATGGCGCTATAATAAAAAAAAATAATAATAATCTCCTTCTCTACAACCCTCTTATCTTTTCTTCCCACAGCCGGATACAAGATTTCTCCTGTGCATCTCCCATACTCTGGAATTCTCTGCCCCAACATATCAAACTCTTATCTACCATGGAAACGTCAAAAGGAACCTGAAGACTCACTTCTTCTGACAAGCCTACAACCTGCAGTCAGGGCCGGCGTCAGCACCCAGCGTACCCGGGCAAGTGCTGGGGCCCTAAGCAGCTGGGGGGCCCACTAGCCATCAGGTACAAGCAGCCCTGATGGCAAAGGGCCCATCAGGGAAGGCAGCCCTGAGACG
The DNA here is from genome assembly GCA_033576535.1 of Allobates femoralis. Lineage (NCBI taxonomy): Eukaryota > Metazoa > Chordata > Amphibia > Anura > Aromobatidae > Allobates > Allobates femoralis. The sequence goes on from JARQOC010000002.1 coordinate 577,865,368, forward strand.
GAAGAGCCCTGCAGGGACACTCAGCCTGCAGCTGAGTGCTCCCGCAGTGCTACCAGTGCACATGGCTAATTTGAATGCGATTTAAATTAGCCATGTGCTCGCTTCCATCTGCGCTTTCTCCTCAGCCGAATGCAGCAGATTGATGAGTCATCATCCTGCGACCTCATCACATTGCTGAGCCGTGCTGGCTGTGAGGAGCGTGGACAGAAGCCTTCTGCAGGGACAGCAACTGAGGAGGACACGGGCTCCAGGGGAGATGAGGGAAGGTGAGCATAAACCTTTTTTTTTTTACTATGTACAGCATGATGAGGGATTATAGAGGCTGTCACTGGGCTGCTTGGAGGTTGTGCTGGGCTGTGGAGACTGCTGCAGGGTTATGGAGGCTGTGCTAGAGGCTGCTGCTGGGGTATCTGAAGGCTGTGCTTTAGAGGCTACTGCTGGGACATAGAGGCAGCTGCTGGGTTATGGAGGATGTGCTATGGAGGTTGCTGCTGAGGTATATGGAGGCTGTGCTATGGAGGCTGCTGCTGGGATATATGGAGGCTGTGCTATGGAGGCTGCTGTTGGGAAATAGAGGCTACTGCTGGGTTATGGAGGCTGTGCTATGGAGGCTGCTGCTGAGGTATATGGAGGCTGTGCTATGGAGGCTGCTGCTGAGGTATATGGAGGCTGTGCTATTGAGGCCACTGCTGAGTTATATGGAGGATGTGCTATGGAGGCTGCTGCTGGAACATAGAGGCTACTGCTGGGCTACCAAGGCTGTGCATGGAGGCTGCTGCTGGGGTATATGGAGGCTGTGCTATGGAGGCTACTGCTTGGACAGAGACTGCTGCTGGGTTATGGAGGCAGCGCTATGGAGGCTGCTGCTAGGCTATATGAAGGCTGTTGCTTCTCTATATGGAGGCTGCTGCTGCTGCTATATATATAATATGTAGGACGTGCTGTATAAAGAATTTGGAGGCTGTGCTGGGCTATATATTTTAAATTTGAGGCTGTGCTGTATATATTATTTTGAGGCTGTGCTGGACTGTATTATTTGGAGGCTGAGCTGGGCTGCACATATTAATTTGGAGGCTGTCCTGTGCTGTATATATAATATGGAGGATGTGCTGTGCTGTATATGTTATTTGTAAGCTGTAATGTACATATATGATGGAGGCTGTGCTGTATATATTATTTGGAGACTGTGCTGTGGTGTATATATAATATGGAGACTGTGCTTTGCTGTGTATATTATTATGAGGCTGCCTGTATATATTATTTGGAGGCTTTGATGTCCTGTATATATAATATGGAGACTACTGCTGTGCTGTATATACTATTTGGAGGCTGTACTGTATGGCTATATTTATTATTTGTATGCTGTGATGGGCATTGGGCTGTATGTATTGGAGGCTGCTGCTGGACTGCCACAGCATCCAAATAATATATACAGCCCAACACAGCCTCCAAATAATATACATAGCTCAAAGCCTCTTTATGATGTATATACAGCCCAGCACAGCCTCCAAATATACAGCTCGCAGTCTCTATATTATATATACAGCCCAGTAGCAGTCTCTATACTGTATATACAGCTCCACAGTCTCCATATTATATATTCAGCCCAGCAGCATGGCACAGCCTCAATATTATATATAGAGCCCAACCAGGAGCCTCTACATTATATTTATGAATCATGGTGTGTGTTTAAAGGAGCCCACTGAGATTGTTTTGCCCAGGGCCCACAAAAACCTGGAGCTGGCCCTGCCTGCAGTGATCTTCAGTCCACCAAACCACCACATGACCAGCGCTACCATCTCCTAGTGTATCCTCACCCATCCCTTGTAGACCTGTGAGCCCTCACGGGCAGGGTCCCTTCTCCTTCTGTTCCTGTCTGTACCCTGTATTGTTCATTATGTCTATGTATACCCCTCTTCACATGTAAAGTGTCGCTATAAAAATAAATAATAATAATATCCCCAAGATATGCCACAAATGTCTGATAAATGGCACCAATCTCACAAATTGGGGCCCAAATTGCACCCCCATAATTTTAGAAATGACTATGCATATGTGATTCTCAATTCACTTCTATGGGAGTTCCATAAGCAGGCTTTTTTAGGCAACGAGTTGTCTTTATGAGACAACCAATTCTACCACTTGAGGGGCACGCAGGTCAGTACAGAGCAAAGAATTTTTGGAAGAAAGACAATCATGAAAGGCTATATTTACACCATGGTTCAATTATAACAAGAGTTTTTTTTTTAAGGAAACTAAAATGTTATATGTTACAAATCACAGCTGTCTAAAATATAATGCAAATGCAAGAACTCAAACCTCCAAATAGAACCAGTTCCCACTGTATCAGAGGGATATCAAGCACTGCATGTCTGAAAAGGAAATGCTTGTAAGACACTTATCAGCCCATCCCTGCAAAAATAACATTACAACAGGATGAAAAAATGTAACAAGAAAATACAGTATTTCTTCTTCTGCTTAATTCCCCAACACCTACAATAGAGAATTATAAAACTGCTATATGTATAGGAATCACAACTACCAGTCATACAGAATCAATTCAAACACTCAAGGCTCTCATAACATTAAAGTCGGACTACACTGTGTTTGTTGATTGTCCCTGTGTCATACACAGAAATGTGCTTCTGGAAGGGTTTGGATGATGATGTTAATGAGGTTACTGGGAGAGTTACTGATTACATCAACTTTTGTACTGACAATATTGTACCTATTCATGAGATTCGGTGTTATGCAAACAGCAAGCCTTGGATTACAAAAGAATTGAAACATCTACTAAACAGAAAGAAAAAAGCTTTTAACAGCAAAGACAAGGAGGAGATGAAAACTGTACAGAGAGACTTAAAGGGGAAAATTAAAATTGCCCGTGAAGCATTCAGAATTAAATTGGAAAATAAATTGTCACACAACAACTCCAGAGAAGTGTGGGCGGGAATGAAGCTATTGACTGGGTTTAAGGCAAGGTCAGATCAGGGGGGTGGGGGGCTAATCATGGCTAATGAAATGAATGAGTTTTTCAACAGATTCAATGATAAATGTGCAATGTCAACAGGGGAGAAGGCCGGGGAGCGACAAGCAATATCAACTGGGGCGAGGAAGGTAGAGACTTTCTTGATCTCAGAAAATGATGTGAGGGAATAGTTTAGTAAGCTGGTCATTGGTAAAGCAGCAGGGCCTGATGGTATCTGTCCACGTGTCCTCAGTGTGTGTGCAAATCAGTTGTGCACTGTCTTCCAGGACCTGTTTAACTGGAGCTTACAATCACAGAGAGTACCAGTTCTATGGAAGACTTCTTGCCTGGTGCCGGTTCCCAAGACTACCTTCCCGAGCTCCCATAACGACTATAGACGGTGGCCTTAACATCGCATGCGATGAAGTCCTTGGAGAGAATTGTACTTGCCTACTTGTGTCCGAGGGTGTCTGCTTTTACGGACCCCCTTCAGTTTGTGTATCGGCAGAGTCTGGGGGTGGACGATGCTGTAGCGTATCTGCTACAGACAGTACATTCCTTTTTGGACAATGATGGAACCACTGTGCATGCCATGTTCTTCGATTTCTCCAGTGCATTCAACACCTTACAGCCACTATTATTACGTAAAAAGCTGGTTGAAATGGCGGTTGATGAGGGACTAGTGAATTGGATCATTGATTACCTGTCGGACATGCCACAGTTCGTAAGGTTGGGGGCGGCCGTATCGGATAGTGTTCGGAGCAGTGTTGGAGCCCCTCAGGGAACGGTGCTGTTGCCATTCCTTTTTACGTTATACACAGCTGATTTTCAGTATAAATCAGACCTTTGTCACCTTCAGAAGTACTCTGATGACTCAGTGATAGTCGGAGGTATTGAGAGAGGCCGGGGGAGGAGGAATACAGAAGGGTGGTCTCGGACTTTGTTGACTGGTGCCAGGCTAACCATTTAGAACTCAACGTAAAGCAAACCAGGGAGTTGGTGTTCAGTTATGGAAGGTGCAGGAAGGATTGCTTACCTATCACTATTGATGGTCAGGATGTGGAGATGGTGGAGAATTTCAAATATTTGGGGGTTCACCTGGACAGCAAGCTTGATTGGAGGTGCCATATGGAGAAGGTTTGCAAGAAAGGGATGAGTAGACTTTACTTCCTAAGGAAATTAAGGTCGTTTAATGTGTGTAGCAAAATGCTTGAAATGTTCTACCAATCTATTGTGGTGAGTGCAATCTTTGCTGCAATAATATGCTGGGGTAGTAGTGTGCGCACAGCTGACGCTAATAAGCTGAATAAACTTATCAAGAAGGCTAGTGCGGCGGTGGGTCTACAACTTAGGACTTTCGAGGAGGTATTAGAGGATAGAATTAATAAGAAATGCAAGGCTATAATGAGCAACAATACACACCCGCTCTCTGAACTGTTTGCGAAGCAGAAGAGCACATTCAGCAAGCGTCTAATCCAACTAATGTGTAAAAAGGAAAGATACAGAAAATTGTTTGTTCCAACAGCTGTGGGGATGTTTAACAAATGTGTAAGTGTAAAGCATCCCAAGACTATGTGAAGTTCTATGTGTATGGGGGGAATAGGTGAGATACATGTACCAGTCTACCCGCATCTGCTGTCCATAGAGACTTATTTTGTAAAGTGTGAAATGTTCTTGATCTTTGTTCTGCTGCTGTAATACTGTAATTTCCTCCGGGATCAATAAAGTTTATCTTATCTTATCTTATCTTATTTATCTTATCTTATCTTATCTTATCTTATCTTATTTCCAAAAACGAGCCAGTCATATGAATTTGGTCATGACTGACTCGTCCACATCATGGATGTATGAAGGATCTGCTTTCCTTTGTATTCATTACTCTAGTCCAGGGGTGTGAAACTTCAGGCCTCCAAGGGCCATCAACAGGTCAGGTTTTCAGGATTTCCTTAGCATTGCACAGGGGTTGGAATCATCACCAGTGCAGGTGATTATTTTATAACTTGGGCAATACTAAGACCATGCTAAAAACATGACCTGTTGGTGGCTCTTAAGGCCTGGAGTTCACCCCCAGTCTAGACTATAAAATAGACCAGAATAGTGAATGCTGCGATTATTTTTTGGGAGGGATGAAATATATAGATTTATTTGTTGCATGTGGCTACTTATTTCACACGCAAGTGAAAATTTACTTTAAGGCACAACTGCAGCCCTATTTTTACAGCACTGGAGTGGTGCTTTATACCTATACTCACCTTTTGGCATCTTCACCTTTTTTACCATCTCTCCACAAACTTGTGCCTCTAACTTGTGCCTCTAACTTGTGCTTGGCCAGAAGTCTGAAGTTTCATCATAAGTGCTCAATGGATCTCTGAAAGCCAGAACAAGGCCAGAATGAGGCTTCATAGACTTGTATTAAAATACTGCACCTATTCTCTTGAGTAGTGAGTACATTAACTATAGATACACTATATGTGCTATACTGTATTAAAGTATTTGGACACCTTCAGGCGCTTATATGCAGGCCTGGACTTACTCAGAATGGTGTCCTGTGCAAAACTGCCCTTTGGTACCCCCACCCTATTGATTTTGTACCGTTTCTCAGAACAAAAAAAAACGCAAACGGGGCCATTTTTTATACCCTAAAAAATGTATTTCCTTACATACGAGTATATTGTACAATAGACACCTCCAGATATTGTACTGAAAAATCTGCACCTCAAATTCCCACTAATTCCACCACGTGTAAACTCAGGCTTACAGGGGTGTTCTGATCTCCTATATAATGGATAGGATAAGCGGATCTCCCCACTGGGACCCACATCAGTCCTGAGAATGAGGCACTGCTGCTTTTCAAGGAGATAATATAAATTCCTATAGACATGGATGGGAATTCTGCCATCTCTTGGCCCTATTAGTGGGATCCGCACCTACTAAACAAATCCTGTCGGCATGCTATGAATGTACAAGATGAGAATACCAGAAAATATAGCTGCGGCCCTGCACTGTGTGCACTTGGGGCAAAAAGGCCTGAATACAGACATTAAAGGGGATTGTACAAAATAAGAAAATAGTGTCCTCGGGTTATATTTGGTGTTGCCTCTCAGCTCCACATATCTGAAGACGACTGGGTGGCACATACACAACATAGAACAGGAGGGTGCTGATTACGGATGATCTCCGCTGCTATAAACCCTTTATCAATTAGTTTGGGTTCATACCAGTTGGCAATGGAAATAATTTTATGGGAAATCAATAAAGCAAATCCTCAACAAATCATGTGATCTCGGGCAAATTTGCCTCTGATTTTTTTGTGTAATGAAAAGAATTAAATAGTAAATGATTTTGAAATCCACAGAAAAGATACAATACTTTGTACATAATACACACTTAAGCTGCTGCAGATTTCAGAACATATATCTCAGCTGCTGCAGAATCTCATAATACACCTGAGCTGCTGCACAATCTCATATTAGGACTCCTCAGTCACTGCAGAGGCGCATAATACACACCTCAGCTGCTGTAGAACCTCATAATGTAACAACTCTGCTACTACAGAACCTGCTATTATACACCTTCACTGCTGCAGAATCTTACACACCTTAGTTGCCGTTGAACCTTATCATAATCCCACAATGTCTTTCTGGAATTTCATCCTTCTTTTCTGCTTGATTTCTAAAATTGACTATGGACAGAACAGAATTCATCATCTTTCCCTTACCTCACTCTACCATTCCATCACCAGACCTATCTATCAAAGTCAATGGCTGCTCACTTTTTCCAGTCCCACAGGCTCGCGTCCTCAGAGTAAGGCTGGAAACACACTGGCGTTTAAAAAATGTGGTCATTTCTCATCCAGGAGAGTAGGACAAGTGACATCCGTTTTTTGATCCGTGAATCATGCAAGTGCAATGCGAGTGTGCGATTTTTTTTTTTTCCTCCCATATCATCTGTGTGCTGTCTGTGCAATGCGTTTTTTTTCTAAGGGTAGGGACACACTTCAGTTCCTGATCAGTTTTCCTGATCAGTTTCCTGATCAGTTTTCCTGATCAGTTTTTCTGATCGGTGTTCATCAGTTTGTGAGCCAAAACTAGGAGTGAACCTTGCAGAGAAAAAGTATAATTGAAAGATTGACACCTGTTCTGGGTTTTGGAGACACTCCTGGTTTTGGCACACAAACTGATGAACGCTGATCAGGAAAACTGATCAGGAAAACTGATCAGGAACTGAAGTGTGTCCCTACCCTTAGAAGTAATTACTATACAATCATTTACAGGAACATTTTACAGTGTTTTGAGCTACAGAATGATAATGTATCAGTAAAAAAAATTGATGCCTCTCGGATGGTCCGTGTACTGTCTGTTTGCTGTCCGACATTTTGTTGCACCCATTGACTTGCATTGGTGACTGTCGCGCAAGAATCACTTACTGTCGCAGCATGTTGCTACTTTTTTCTCATCCAGATTCTGGATGAGAAAAAAGCGAACGACACATGTTAATCTGTTCTGACTCATTCTCTAACATTGGTCCGAGTGCAATGCAATATTTTGTCGCATTGCACTTGTCTGATTCTCACGCCAGTGTGTCTATACTCTAACCCGCACACTCTCATTCAGGCCACATATCAGGCTAATTGTGATTCATCACTCTCACTGTTCTAGAGTCCAGTAGTTGTGTGCTTGGAATTGTGCTATTGTGCTTGGTAAACACCGGTCTCATCTTCGGAGCTGGATACCTCTTTCTTTCACTGTAGCAGGGAAGTATTTGCCACTAGGCACGTGAGGGCAAGTGCTTAGGGATCCAGGTTTCAGGGGTCGGCACCAGGAGCAAGATTTAAAAGAAATAATATTATTTTTTTTTTTTTAAATCTCCCTCTTCCAAACTCTGCACGATATCCGGTGTGATTTTGGAGGAAGGAGGCGACACATTTATCTGCCTTTAAGATGCGGTTACATGTAAATGTGTGAGTGCTCTGGCACTTCCGGGGTCAGTGAAGCTCCAATCAACTTCCTGACCCCGATGTGCGGCGCTCACATGGCAGAGGTCAGCAGCATGATGATGTCATCACACTGCCAACAGCCAGACTCTGCAGCAGGAGGCCAGGAGCGCCACACAGTAGGAGGAAGCTGTCGGGCGCTGGGTGTTGGGATGCAGTAGTGTGGAGTCAGGTGAGCGCTGTTACTGCCGAAGATAGTGCCAAAGAAGCACCCTGGGGGCAGCATGGAAAAGGGGGGAAAGCAACATGGATGGAGAACTGGGGCGAGAAGGTACATGGATGGGGGATGGGGGGGAAGGTACATGGATGGATGAATGGGGAGATGGGGGAGAAGCTACATGGATGGATGGATGGATGGATGGGGGGATGGGGGAGAAGCTACATGGATGGATAGAGGATGGGGGAGATGCTACATGGATGGATGGATGAATGGATGGGGGGATGGGGGAGAAGCTACATGGATGATGGATGGGGGATGAAGGAGAAGCTACATGGATGGATAGATGGGGATGAGGAAGAAGCTACATGGATGGATGGGGGGATGGGGAGAAGCTACATGAATAAATGGATGGGGGATGAGGGTGAAGCTAACATGGATGGATGGATGGATGGGGGGATGAGGAGAAGCTACATAGATGGATGGGTGGGGGGGATGGGGGAGCAGCTACATGGATGGATGGAGAAACTACATGAAACATGGGGGGAGAAGCTATATGGAACGTGGAGGGAAAAGCTACTTGGAATATGGAAGGAGAAGCTACGTGGGGAGAAGCTACATGGGGGAGAAGCTACATGGATAGTGGGAGAAGCTACATGGGATATGGAGGGGAGAAGCTACATGGATAAGGGATGGGGGAGAGGCTGCATGGAACATGGGGGAGATTGTTGTGAATTCATTGATGAAGAATTCTGGTTGTGAGCTCCCTCCTATGGTTGTTGTTGGTGATGCAGCTGGCTGTGTTTTGGAGAGTTCCTTAGCTGATCTTGATGATTGGCAGTCTGCTTCGGATTGGAGCATATAAGTGGTTGCAGCTGATCAATCTCTGCCAGTTGTAATTATTCCTGGAGGTGTCCACATCTCTCCCTGGTTTCTTCTTGCTCTGCTGAATCCTTGCAAGCTAAGTGAATGTTTTTTTGTTATTTTGTGGCACACATGTTGTGTGCTTGAGGATCTGCTTATTGCTTGTCTTGTTCTGAGTTGTGGGTAGATATTTAGTCTGCATATTTGTTTACCTGCTCTCAGTTGGGAAGTTTTCTTCCTAGGTATGAATTGCTATTCACTGTTGTCTGTGGCTTCCAGTTCTGCTGGTGTTAGAACCTATTTATTCTAGTTTGATTCACAGACGTTCTTGCAGATATAGAGGACGTGAGTCTTAGCAGACTCAGGGTTATTTTTTGGTACTATCTGCTGTTGGAGGTTTTTGATAGTATTTTTAATACTGACCGCAATAGTATTCCATTTTGTCCTTACTATCTAGCTAGTGTGGCCTCTTTTGCTAAACTCTATTATCCGCCTGTGTGTGTTTTTCTGCTCCTGTTTCTCAGTCAATATCCGTGGGGGGCTTGCTATTCTTTTGGGGTTCTGCTCTGAGGCAAGATAGACTTTCCTGTTTCCATCTTTAGGGGTAGCTAGTTCTCCGGCCGTGTTGAGGTGTCTAGGGCATGGTTAGTTACATCCCACGGCTACTTCTAGTTGCGATATTTAGTCAGGGACTGCTGTCAGTACATTTGCCAACTACTTCTGTGAAGTCTGTTTATGTTACTCCTAGGTCATCGGATCATAACAGGAGATGCTGCGTGGAACCTGAGGGTAGAGGCTGCGTGGAACATGGGGAGAAGCTGCATGGAACATCAGGAAGATGCTGCATGGCACATGGAGTGAGACGCTGCATGGAACATGTGGGGAGAAGCTGCATGGAACATGTGGAGAGAAGCTGCATGGAACAAGGAAGAAGGATGGGGGAAGGATGATCTGCATGAGTCATATGAGGGGAGGATGAGCAACATGGGATAGAGGGGAATGGGGTGAGGATGAGCTGCATGGAACATATGGATGGAGGATGAGTTGCATGGGACATTTTTGTGAAGGATGAGCTGCATGGGACAAATTGATGGAGGATGAACAGCATGGGACATATGGAGGGGATGAGCAGTATGGGACATATGAAGGCAGGATAAGCAATATGGGAGATATGGAGGGGAGAATGAGCAGCATGGAACATGGAGGGGATGGGGAAATTGTCAGCTTGAAACATGAAGGGGTGCAGTTTGTTGAAGGGTTAGACTGGGAGGGCATGGTATGGAGAATGGGTAATCTGAGGGGGGCACGGTACAGAGATGTAACATGGGAGAAGCATGGTATGGAGAAGGTGTAGCATGGGTAGCGCTCAGTAAAAAGACTGGCAGGGTTTAGTATGCAGAATACGTGGCATAAGGGGGCTCACTATCGGGTTGTGACAGCATGAGGTGGACAGTGAAGAGAGGGCTGCATTGGAGACCATAGTTCATAAGTGAGGAAGGTGTGGTGGGTATAATTCATTACAGGGAGGACAGTGTGGTGGCTTTCATTTATGAGGCGGTGGTGCAGAGGTCATGTTTAACTAAGGACAGTGTAGTGGGAATATTTTATAGGGGAGAATAATGTGGAGGCCATATACCATAAGTGAGACAGTGTGGAGTCATTTGTGCAGGAAGCACAGTGGGGGTCAATTATTTATTAAGGGGCACAGCATAAGGCTTACTTAAGGTGGTTATTCCTAGTCAGAAACCTTACAATGACACTGCTGTGGTATCTAAAGTGAGAGACAAAACAGAGCGCAATGGGTCTTATCGTTTAGAGAAACTTAATACTCTTAAGATTGCATGTGCTCACCTGGGTAGTTGTGTAAACCCACAAGTAGTGTATGCGTTCATACAGCTGCTGCTGGGTCTGCACTCCCACGTGCAAAGTGGCGTGTATACAAATATCCAAGTAATAGTGCTCCTACGATCCGTGCTGCTGTTTCAGGAAAAAAGGACCACACAAGGTCTTGGTGCAGTGGTGTTTATTCCCAACGTGTTTTGGTGCTGTCCCAGCTTTTGTACCCAGGTTGTTTTGCACCCCTGATGAAGGAGCTGGGACAGCATCGAAACGCAATGGGGATAAACACCATTGCATCAAGACCTTGTGTGGTCCTTTTTACCTGAAACAGCAGTGCGGATCGTAGGAGCACTATTACTTGGTTAACTGCTTTGGCATGTTTCGCAGAAGAGCAGACAAGAGAGATGCAGGACAATGTGCTGCTATGATTGATGATATTTTAATGGAGTCTTGAACCCCCTAAATGCCAATTAATCTGCATACACATTTATATAGGGAACATATTGTTCTGGTGATGTATCGACGGTGGTTCTGATTATGTATTATTGTATTACCAGTGGTTCTGTTGATATACTGATGGGGGTTATAGTGATGTATTATTGTATTAATGGGGGTTCTGGTGTATTGACTGGTTTTGATGATGTATTACTATATTGACAGTGGTTCTAGTGAGGTATTACTATATTGATAGTGGTTCTCGTGATATACTGACAGGAGTTCTAGTGATGTGTTATTGTATTGCCGGTGGTTCTGGTGATGTAGTCATGTGGATGCTGTAAGTGAAAAAGAAAGAACAGCGCTTCACCAGCTGGTATATTTCAAAGCTGTATACATTTATTCCGTCCACAAGACATTGTCTACACATGTGGATGTTGTAATCTTTAACTTAACAGACTTGATCATAAAACATTATAGGGCAAGTGTGCTTGACTAAAATGCAGTTGAATGTCAGCCAAACAATTGACTAAAGCCCCCAAACACTATAGATAGCTGTCCGATCGCTCAGCCGGCAGCGATCTTATTCGGTTCTCCCATATACAGGAGCACTAATTCTGCCAAGTGTTCCTGTATACTGTATGGAAGCTGTTCCTAGACATCTCTGGCTACAGCTTATCACTTAGAGGACAAAAGGATCTGCAGCCTATAATCGGACATACTGGATCCTTATTTCCCACGACCAATCATAAGTTAGAGCCCCTATACACATTAGACTCTTCTCCCGAGCTGCACCAATTCTTTGGAATGCTCTACCCCAAGAAATTTGGACTATCCACAATTTACATAGTTTTAGGCGCTCCCTAAAAACATATTTCTTCAGAGCGGCCTATCATACTCTCTAATGAAGTCATTTAGACATAGGTTATCCACTACTTCCCTGAATATAACTGTCAAACTCCATCAGACCCAAAAGCTCTACACAGTTTGGCTGGTGGCCACTTACTCCGCACTTATCTATTCCACACTTTCTCAAGATCGCTGGACCATGATTGTAAATAAGCACCTGTACTTTGTGTCACTCACCCCATCCTTATTGTAGACTGTAAGCTCTTGCGAGCAGGGTTATCAATATTTATTTTTTTTTTTGCTTTAATTACTGTGTTTTTCACAACTGCTTCTTATGACTGATTTGTTTGTATATGAAACTCCGATTCGTTTAGCGCTGCAGAATATGTTGGCGCTATATAAATAAAGATGATTATTATTAGACTGTCCTTGCAGGTTTAGCCAACTTTAGTCTCATGTGTATGGAGTTGTTCACTACTATCTGAAGGCTATGAGCACTGACATCTGTGAACCCCTGAGTACTGGAATTCAAATAAAAAATAGGACACACAGTTTAAAGAAAAACCTCAAAATACTGAACATATGAACAATTCATTTTTACATTGCTGAGCATGAGTTCATTCCTTTTAGCATTATTTTGTTGCTTTTTCAGGCGGAATACCAAGCAGATCTACCTGAAAAATAAAATGCTGTGTCTGTGCACATGTGCTTAGTCCGACTGATCAGTAGGGGTGCGACCGCTGAAAGTGCCTAGGGCAGCAGGAACTCTAAATGTGGCCCTGACTGTAGCTGACACCCTTCATTTTTTTTCTCCATATCGAATCTAACAAGTGGCCCAGTGTTGCACAGGGACATCATCTCCTAGTGACTTTGAAGGCTGACTGACACACGTTTGTATCTATTGAGACTGTAAAGTGTTCAGCTGCTGTTTATTTGGAGTTCGACACCATCCAGTTTCTTTTGGTGTTATCATCTCCTCAGATTCTTGTGATTTCTATAATTTGCCCCCACTGCTCAAATGCTAGGGCTGCTGGCCAGCAAACGCAGTATTCCAGACACACTTTGTGCTAGCTGCCATGCTAATGCACACTTTTAAGGGCTGGAGTACTTTTCACCTGCCTTTCGGTCCTGGATGGAGAAACTTTGACAGAGCCCTCCTCAGCTGACAAATAGCAAGGGTACACAGGCTGCAGTAGGATCAAACACATCAGAACAAACAGGAAAAGCAGTGGAGATCCAAACAAAGTATGAGGAAAGGCTAGGAACAAAGCCAAGACCAAAATATAAGAGCAAGAGGGCAAGTCAGAAGAAACAAAAAAATAGTACTAACCTTTCCACCCAAGCAAAACTAAAAATAATGAGCACTGAACCAGGGTATATGGAGGGCTTAAATATCCCTCTCATGGATCACCTGACACTGCTGAGGTAACACCCAGTTTCCACCCTCAGCCCAGAGGGGCGAACGAGAGAGCATGGAGAGTGGAGTGGAAGAAATCTCCCACTACATGATTGAGCCAGAAGACACAACATCCCTTATCTCCTGGCAACAGGTGACACCAGGGACCCGGCATCCCTGGACCCCTCAACAGCATCACTGCTGGGAACGATGGCATCCAGTCTTCCAGCAACACAAAAATCTGAATAATTCTCCCTGAGCACAAGACATGGCAAAGCCTGCACTAGCTCTGCCTCCAGAGGCAACATACCACCCCTGACTACTGAAGGTCTGCCCCAATGCCTACCAACATCCAAACATGGACCTGGCATCAACAAGATCTGTTGATTAACCCACCGTTTGCTGTCAGCCATACAAATAGTTGTTTAGAGTCTGTTTCCCTTATGTTGAAAACTACTAAGAATTCTACCAATTTCATATTCTGCTTCTGTAGCCTAATGGTTAACTTGTCATTTGCTATAAGCATTATGAACAATTAGTCTGTTTGCATCATGTTTTAAGATTCTATGGATTCTACATGTTATATCAATTGCTTCTGTTACTAGAGTCTGTTCACATTACACTGCTATCTGCTATGGATTCAAGTTGTGTCTACTGCCTCTTCTCAGGCCTCTCAGTTAAACCACCATTTGCTATAAGCATTACAAACTGTTATTAGATTCTGCTCACCACTGCAGATGCTTGTTGTTTCTATGGAAAATCAAGGATTCAACATCTAAGTTCTACTTTAAACATGCCACTTTTACTTTCATCTACCCTCATGCTCTATGGTTTCTGACATGTCTTTCTACAATTGTTTATCTGCCATGATTACATTGCCAAGTTTACTGTTCTACATGTCTTTCAGCCTGCTGTGCCAGCACACTCTATGTGTCCACCTTGACCAGTGGTTAGTGATGTAAGTCTCATGCCCTCATCTGTGCGTCTAATCACCGCCGTGCACGGAGATCGGTGCCTATCATGCAGCCCTAATGGTACTGCTCACCCTGTCCGTGGCTCCAGTCAATCAGCGGCTTCTTTCTCTGCTAGGAACCTGCGTCTCCTTGGCAGGTCTCTTGGAAATGCTCTTAGGAGTCACGCCCCGCCTCCTGCACATCTCTTTTAGGGCTGTCTCTGCTGTGATGCTCTGTGCATAACTGAAACCCTCCCTTTAAGGGTGGTGCCTGGGCAACATCTTCTTTCTGTATGATTTTGCCTCCTGCTCAGGCCACACTCTGCTGTGCTTTGCAATTGGAAGTCTGTTGCTTAAGTATTTATAAACACCTCTGTCTCCACAGAATCCTCTTTTGGCTGTTCTTTATTCTGGATCCCTCTAGACACTCTGGATTCCACTCCAGGCTGGCCAAGCCTATCCAGAATTACACAGAGTCTCCAGGATTCTCTCCACCGACAGAGCCAGTGTTCCACATTCTCTCCTATCCGGTCTGTACGGGTTGCCCTCTTGTCTAGGATTCATGATATTCAGGCCACCTTGGTGTTGTGATGGGGAATCCCTGTATAGGGGTATATCTTGCCCGGTGCTCTGCTACATGGTACAGTGTCATAATCCAGTGGGTCCTCTACCTCAGAGACCTTTCCCCTTTTGTTAAACTTCCTTTAATAAACATCTCTGGTTTTATAAAGCCCATTCTCTTGTCTCTTGATTATCGTGTATACAGTTACCGCTGCTCCACCAGTGGTCTAGTGAGTCAACTACTCTTCATCACGCCCTGTAGGCGTGACAGTGAGGCTTGCTCACACTTTGTGGCTATGTTTCTGAGATTCAAACCTGCTTTTACTTTTGAATAATATCATTCACAGTTGAGAATAGAACATTTATTTTACAAACTGACTTTTTGCAATGATGCCATCCTACAGTATTTCTGTACCACACTTGTATTGAAAGAACTCTTTAGGACTATCCATTCTTTCACAGATGTTTGCAAAGGCAAACTAAATGATTCTGAGCTGGAAAACAAGGCTAGAATGATACAACTTATTTGCAAGAACCAGATTTAATAAATGGGAGGAGTTGTTGTATGTTAGAAAAATGTACATCTCCACAGAGATTGAAGCTTCAGATATTAGGAGTTATGTGGAAACTGGTTAAGAGTAAATGGAGAGAACAAAAGAAAGAACACCAATGTAGACGTTTATTACAAGCTGCTTGGGTAAGCTGAAGATATGTATGATCTGTTTATAAGTTAGAGAGCCGAATTCTCCAAAAACTATGAATTAGTAGTTATGAGAGATTTCAACTATCCAGACATTTGTTGGGAATCTCCCTCAGGCAAAACTAACAGGTCCAGCAAATTCCTATCTTCTTTTGCTGACAACTTTATCTTCTTGTAATGTACTGTGGGATTACTCAGGGATATATTTTCAATTGGAAGCTCAGCCTACACAGAGAAACCAAAGATTTACAGTGTTGACCAAAAGTATTGACACCCCTGCAATTCTGTCAGATAATACTCAGTTTCTTCCTGAAAATGATTGCAATCACAAATTCTTTGGTATTATTATCTTCATTTAATTTGTCTTCAATGAAAAACACAAAAGAGAAGGAAGCAAAAAGCAAAACATTGATCATTTCACACGAAACTCCAAAAATGGGCCAGACAAAAGTATTGGCACCCTCAGCCTAATACTTGGTTGCACAACCTTTAGCCAAAATAACTGCGATCAACCACTTCCGGTAACCATCAATGAGTTTACATAGACACACACTTAGGGTGCTTTCACATCTGCGTTTTTCGTAATTCGCGGCAGATGCGGTGAAAAAACCGCATCTGCCGCGATTGCCGCATAACCGTTCCACTTGCGGCGCGGTTGCGGTTTTTTCTATGCAATGTATAGGCGTACTTGCGGCAGGTGCGGCAAGTGCGGTTTTGCACTTGCGGCAGGTGCGGCCGCGAAAAAAACCGCGGCTTACTGCGTTTTTTTTCGCGGCCGCACCTGCCGCAAGTGCAAAACCGCACTTGCCGCACCTGCCGCAAGTATGCCTATACATTGCATAGAAAAAACCGCAACCGCGCCGCAAGTGCAGCCGGTATGCGGTAATCGCGGCAGATGCGGTTTTTTCACCGCATCTGCCGCGAATTACGAAAAACGCAGATGTGAAAGCACCCTTACATAGACATTGAATGGGGCTTGCCGCAGGTGAACTGCAAGTGCGGCCGTTATGCAGTAATAGCGGCAGTTGCGTTTTTTTCACCGCAACTGCCACGATCAGCGATTACTGCTGATGTGAAAGGGGCCTTAGTGATCGGACTCAAAGAATGGACATAAATGGCTACACATCCAGTTAGAAGAATGTCTCAAGTGGTGTACCGCAGGACTTTGTCCTGGGCATAGTGTTGTTCAACATCTTTTTCAATTATTTGAATAAAGGAATTGAGAGTACACTTATTGAATTTGCTGATCACACAAAGCTAAGAGGGATCGCTTATACTACTATAGAGAAGATCTAAACACACTGGAACAGTGGGCAGCAACTAACAGAATGGTTTATAACAGGGAGAAATGCAAAGTCAAACATGTGGGAAACAAAAATGAAAAGAGCATATACTGAAAAGGAGGAAAAGGGCTAAACAACAGCACATGTGAAAAAGACTTGGGTATACCAATAGATCACAGACTTAACATAAGCCAACAGCGTTATGCAGGAGCAAAAAAGGCAAACACAATTCTGGGATGTATTAACAGAAGCAAACAGTCTAGATCACATGAAGTCATTATCACCCTCTACTCTTCTTTGGTCAGAGCCAGTGGCGTAACAACCGCGGTCGCAGGGCTCGCAAGTGCGACTCGGCCTGGAGGTACAGAGGCCCGGAGCCCACCAACCCCTGCGACCGCTGCCCTGCTTTACATGTATGTGTGTCCCTGAGGACGCACATCCATGTCACTGCACGGTGTTCTGCCCAGCAGGTCCCTAGGCGGCTGATTACGGCTGCCGGAGGACTGGCAGGTGTTGCAGTTTTTTTTTTTTTTTGTAACATATTTTTATTGAGTTTTCAGTATGGTAACATATAAGTAGACCAATAAACAATTAAACAATCCACCCCCACTCCCCCCAACCTCAGCCACCCTTGAGCCCAGCCGAAAGCGCTAGAGTCCAGTTCAAAACATACGGTGGTAAACCATGTTCATATACAGTACTGAGTATTGACCTTGGTCCCCAGTAGACTTAGGGCCCTAAGAAAGTAGGTTGTCACTCCTGGTCTGCTCCATCCGGGGTTGTAGATATCTGAAGCCCACCCAAAGACCCCTGCAACTCTCCCAACAGATACCATGGTGATTGCACGAATGGAAGAACCATCGCTCGAAGCTCGAAGACAGCTTGGAGAGTATAAACCCTCTCCATGTTTCAAAAAACTTCCCTGTCAGTGTATTTTTATCTCTCGCAGCTTCTAGACTTTCTATATGCATCACGGCCTTCAAATCCTTGAGTATGCCTGACATACTTGGGACGTGCTCCGAGAGCCAGTTGCGGAGAAGCAATCGCTTGGTGACCATTGTCAGTATATGAAGTATTCGGGAAGATTTGCCATTCCATACCCCAGACACCGGGAAATGGAGAAGCCAGGCCAATATGTCCATTGTGACGTGTGTACTTGTGATCTCCCTCGCCAGGGATTCAACCCGCTTCCACAAATTCTGTACTTCTCCACACAACCATAAACCATGCACCATATCTGTTGGTGTTGCAGTTTTAAAATTCCCGCTGCTGTTGTGTGCTGCACTGTGATGATGTCATGTGACCTCATCACAGACAGGATGCAGCTGATGGCAGGAGCGGTGAGCGAGAGCTCCTGAAAGCAAAAGCTTCAGGAGAATATGTGTGTGAGTGTGCGTATGTGTGTTCTATGTTAAATTTAAAGATATAGGCTGGCAGGACTTGGTAATAGCACATTGATGATTCTTTGCAAATCACTGTTCTGGAGAATGTCCTTTGACAGAGATACTAAGTGGATCCAACCATGCTTTTAATAAAAAAAGGTCACTTTTTTTCAGAGAAGTTTTGACATTTCATTTTTGTATAATTATCCTTACTGGAACTGTTTTGTACAGTTGTAATTGTACAGCCATATTGTGTGTGGGGAGGGGGGAAGCTGTGCAGGGGGCAGTGTGTCTGGGTGAGTGGGGCAGGTTGTACAGGGGGCAGTGTGTCTGTGTGGGGAGGATGTATGCTATATTCTGGGCTATGAGGCTGCATTATTGTGTTATACTATATGAAGGGCTGTGATGCTGCATTATGTATAAAGGGATGTGACACTGCATTATATTATCTGGAGAGCTGTGACACTGCATTATATTATCTAGAGGGCTATGAGGCTGCATTACATTATCTGGAGAGCTATGATGCTGCATTATATTATCTGGAGGGCTATGAGGCTGCATTATATTATCTGAAGAGCTATGGTGCTGCATTATATTATCTGGGGCTATGATGCTGCATTATATTATCTGAGGGCTATGAGGCTGCATTATATTATCTGTGGGCTATGAGGCTGCATTATATTATCTGTGGGGTCTATGAGGCTGCATTATATTATCTGGAGGCTATGAGCTGCATTATATTATCTGGAGAGCTATGATGCTGCATTATATTATCTGGAGAGCTATGAGGCTGCATTAATGCATTATACTAATGAAGGGCTGTGACGCTGCATTATATGATATGAAAGGATATGACGCTGCATTATATTATCTGGAGGTCTGTGACGATGCATTTATTATCTGTAGGGCTATTAGGCTGCATTATATTATATGGATGGCTATGAGGTTGCATTATTCTATGTGGAAGGATATGAGGCTGAATTTCACTATATGGAAGGCTATGAGGCTGCGTTACACTATAATGGAGGACCATATATACCAGGATAAGAGCATATTCCAGGAGCAGGACCATATATAGCAGGATGAGGGACATTAATACATAATGAAGGGGAGAGGGTCAATTTGTGAGTCTTTATAGGATTTAGAACGTTACATGGGGCCCATACATCTGACCAATATGGGCGCGCGGGGGGAGGGGGGCCCAGGTCCAAATTTTGCACCGGGCCCCTTCGGACTCTACTTACACCAATGGTCAGACCTCATCTGGAATTCTGTGTCCACATTTTAAAAAAAGACATCAACAAACTTGAGCAAGTTCAGAAGAACGACCAGAATGGGGAACGGTCGGCAAATCATGTCCTATGAGGAACAGTTATAGGATTTGGGAATATTTAGCATGCCAAAATATAGACTGAGAGGAGACTTAATAGCTGTCTACAAATATCTCAAGAGCTGTCATATTGTAGATGGATAAGCTTTATTTTCATTTGCACAAGGAAAGACTAGAAGCAATAGCATGAAACTGAATAGGAGGAGAACACAGATTAGACATTAAAAAAAACTTTTTGACAGTGAGGGTGATCAACGAGTAGAACAAGCTGTCAGGAGAGATGGGTAGTTCCCCTTCATGGAAGTCTTCAAACAGAGGGTGGACAGACATCTGTCTGGGATGATTTAGTAAATCCTTCTTTGAGGTCCCTTCCAACTTTACCTTTGTATGATTCTATGATATAATTTTGAGTGAAAAACCTGAATACTTGTCTCTGTATACTGTAGTGTATGTTATATATCCCAATTCCATTACATGCACTCAAGCATGACTACATTTTCCTATTCGGTGATCTTATTTTACAGGGAAGGAATGTGCATTCCAGACATTACTAAGTTCCTTCTCAATGTTTACTTCAAGTTTTTCCAAACTAGGAAAGAGTATAACTTCTGTGAGCCGGAAAAAAAACTGAGTTTCAATAACAAAGAAATATATGGTAGATACGAGATGCTATTTGTGATATTCTTTGGCAAGGACACTCCTGAAGTTTAATAGCTTCTTTCTACTGTATATTCAAAAGTGAAGTCTTCTCTGCTTGGGTGTTTACAGTCTGCCAACTCTTAGCTCAATTATAAAGCTCACTCACTTGAAAGTAATGTGAAGATCGATCTATGTTAGTTCTTGTCACTGAGAGTTTGAGACTGTACATCTTATGGAGGAAGGGAATGTCTTGCTGAGTTGTGAACTTCTAAGAACCTAATGATATGACTAATTTAGAAGCTGCATGTGGATGCTTTTCTCTGAAATACATTACTAAACAAGCCGCAACAAAGTGTGTTTGTGATTGACACATGAAAATCTAAGAATTAAAAAGAACAAAGTCCAAAAGTGTATGTGCTGAGCATGACATGATCAATACAGATCTCCTTAACAACATATCATACATTTCTTTTGCTTTTAAGCAATCTGCATAATCAAATAATAGTCTGTAAAATGCAAAAACTATGAACGATGTAATTATATAAATTCAGAATGTGATCTTACCTTTATGTGACACCACAACTACATGGAATCCTTGGCTTCTCTTAATGCGAAACTTTCATTTCTATTGTTGTAATCCTGCTTTTTAATATAACAGGCAATAATAATGTTATATCCCAATAAGTGAGGGGATCATCAAAGCCTCTCGTCGGTAAGAGCAGATTTAAGCAGCTCGGATAGGTTGTGGTGCAGCAGGGAAGAAGAAAGAGTATTCAGCGTTGTCAAAGATGTAGTAACCTAAAGTAGTAAAGCTGATCAGAGCCGATCAGTGTAACTAGAGAAATTAAGCCATAATGTACACTATGTACACTGGTGATCAAAATTAGAGAACAACACAGAATGTCCTTATTTCCCAAACGTTCCAATTTGCACTCACTTTGGAAAAATGGTGTGCTGTTCCATAGTCACTGAAACCCTCCATTAGCAGGTTGTCCAGATGAAGGCCAAAGGGCTCACCCTATCAGCCATAGCAACAGAAGTTGGTTGTTCAAAGTCAATGATTTCTAGAATATTGCATCTTTACAACATCATAAACTCTTTCAAGCCCCCCAAGCCTTGGTCGTCCTCAAAAGACAAATGCAAGAGAGGACAGAATAATGCAGAGAATTTCCAAAATCACACCAGAGCAGTGTGAGACTAGTGAGGTCCTGTGGATGCAGATGTGCTGAAGTCATTCAAAGTACACTTCCTACCGATTGGTGACTGTTGTAACCTTCACAATATTTAGATATAATATTTCTCTGTGCTACAGACATTACTGTCCTCTTATTGTGATCATCACGTTTTGTGTAAAATAAAGGTTTTAAGTTAAAAAACTTTGGTTATTTTGGAAAACACTATTCTAGTGGCATGGTGTACCCCTTACACAAAAACTACCAAATGTAGATCAATGTAGATTACATTCTGTCTGAGAAAATCAAGTGATCATACATTGTTCTCTAATTTTGATCGCCAGAGTAGTAGTGCAGGAAAAGTGCTGTTGTAGTGGACTCTGGGAGCAGAGCTGGAGCAGTGGAGTTGTTGTGGTGGAGTTGTAAAAGAGCTTGAACATCAAAGTATTCTACTTTATAAAAAGTGGATCTCTAGTGCACAGAGCTCAATATACATGACATGAGCTACCAAATTCAGTAAGGGTACCTTTACACGCAGCAATATTGCTAGGCAATTTCACTGGCAATTTGCTGGTTGCAGTGAAATCATGGACACATTGTTCTATTTTGTTGCTGTGTACAAATGGAACAATGTGTCCATGATTTCACTGCAACCAGTAAATTGCCAGTGCAATTGCGTAGCAATATTGCCGCGTGTGAAGGTACCCTCATAGGCTACAGCAGTGATATGGGGAGTAAGTCTGACGGAGAATGGGGTGTACTTACTCTGTTATGGTGCATATAAAAGTGTTTTTTTTCTCATGAAGTGGAAAACACCTTTAAATGTTTGTACATCAATTCTAAGCATACTTATATAACTGTACGAAAACTTACATCGACACCACCTTGGTGAACAAGTACCGAAAAAATTGATACAGGTCAGTGGCTCTACCACGTCTTAAAACTGAATACAATTAAATAAGAAGAAATAATACAAATCATAAGGGCTGTAAAATGTCTATGCTTTGCATGCAGCTGTAATAAGGCTTTGATAGAGGGGTCTAAGCCCTCAATTATACCTCCATATAATTAAAGGGTTATTCTGAAAATATAAAATGGCTCAAATTGCAAAGTGTTAGTTAAAAAAAATATTTTCGATTTAATATGTATTAAAAATCCTTTCTATTATGAAGAATTCAGTGAGTTTTAATTCTATTGTTAATGATTGTTACTTGTTTTGTTGGTCAGCTCTATAAATATAACTGTTAACCAAATGGAGAAGCATTTTTGCACTTAGGTAATTAACTATGGAAGGTCGCTGATGTAGTGCAGGAGTACTGGTTAAAGCTTCAGAAACCTATTCAATTCCATTTATGTGTGATCCACTGCAAGAGTGGTGAGCCCTAGTAGTTGCAGTTGACTGAAAGTTCAAGACTTTTATTTCACTTTCACTATCATGTTGCTGGAGGATAGTGAATGTAAAATGAAAGTCTGGATGAGAGGGAGGTAGGGGGCTCGGCTTACAGACAAAAGACAAGCCTACAGGGGAGTAATACAAAAAAAAAACAAATAGTGATGTCATGCTGCACAAGTCAATCACCTGCTGTATAGCATGAAATCCTGGCGTGCTCTGTGAATGGCGGTCACGTGGCTGTAAGTATGTAATATCCATACTCCCCGCTGAACCTGATTAGATGGGTGAGGCTTCTCTCAAAGGAAGTGTAGTGCCTAATTCAGGAAATATTCTGGCCGGGAGTATGCATATTGCATACTTGCAGTTATATGCGCACTTTTCCTGGCAGTGATACCGTAAAATCCTCACAGCATGTAGTGTGAGCAATGTTAGGATTCATAGGTCTGCAGTCACTCACTTGTCTTTTCAGACTGGACAATCCCTTTAAAGGTTTGTTCAGATGAGCAGATATCTGGTCAGTCTGCTGTCCTAGTTTTCAACAGACATATCACTAACCAAATATTAACCAATTTTCCACTGGTCGGAGTGCCACTAAGGGGTACTGCACCCAGACCAGCATGTGTGGTATCCCTGTGGTCAGTGAATGGGGAGGTTAATATGTGGCTTAT
The DNA here is from genome assembly GCA_033576535.1 of Allobates femoralis. Lineage (NCBI taxonomy): Eukaryota > Metazoa > Chordata > Amphibia > Anura > Aromobatidae > Allobates > Allobates femoralis. The sequence continues at coordinate 577,888,949 of JARQOC010000002.1, forward strand.
TCCTCGAATACACACACCCTTAGCTAAGGGGACTACAGGGTTAAATCCTCTGCTAGGAGACCCAGCCCCAGTGGGAGGAGTTCAGGGCAAGCAGTGTGAGGGAGGAAGTTAGAGGCAGTGAACGTCTGAGAGAGAGACAGAGAAGGAGAAAAAGGGCAGGGTACAGACTTATAAATCAATAAAATCATACTTGCTCTTTTGCTCTCACTCCCCCTCAAGGGTCTGACAATTTCAGCCTCATTCTGTTGCAGAGATCTGGAGCGTATGGGGGTTTGGATGCTGGGTGCTGCAGGAGCATCCTACATTCCAGCCCCCTCACACTTCTGTATGGGGAGGGGGCGTGCTAGGGGGCAAGGCTGCCGACCCCATTGTCACAGTACAATCCAGCCCCATGATGTACATCCTTTGTAATGTGACAGGGCTGTTCTGGCTTGAAATAGCAATCATGTCACCAAGTAGATATAAATATACGCTGTGATCTTCTGCTGTACAATGATATGATGGTGTATAATGTGTAGTCTCATGTATGAGGCTAAGAGCAGAGGCAGGGTTCCCCTTTAATCTCCCCCTCTCCTATACTGCTGGCCTCAGCATATATATCGCACTGCACTCAGCTGTGTTGAGAATGCAGTGCAATATTTCACTCACACCCATAGACTTGTATGGGCGCGACTAATCTGAGACTCGCAGACAATCGCAACATGCTGTGATTATTGCCTCAGCCCTGTGCGGGCTAAGGAAAAACTCTTAGATCTGAACAGCTTGATTGTCTAACATGGGCTTGAGTGCAATGCTAGATTTACTCGCACTGTACTCATGTGAGTCAAACGCTACAGTAGTGTGACTCCAGCCTTACTCAGACTCTCGTTCCTTTGGTCAATCTTTTGACCCAACTCCACCAGATCACTCTGTGTCACGTTCACCTTGTTCACCTTGCTCTTTCTCTTTACTCTGGTTCATCCTATCCTCTGTATAAGTCTCCCACACTTAGGAACACCCATGTCATGTGGCACTACAGACCTGAGGTCTGTCTATAACACATGCTGCACCATATTTGCCATTCTAATAGAAAACAGTCACTGTTTCTTACTCTACTCACTAGTTTAAAGGGTTAATCAGAATTATTCTTGTCTATAAATCCTAATTGAGCACCCTCCTCTCACTTTGTGTAAAAAGGTGCATTACATGACCAGTCATTAATTTAGATGGCAACTTGTAATATAACAAATGTGTTCAGAGCTGAGATGTTAAAAGTGTAGCGCGTCGCGGGGCAGTAGGGCAAGGTGCCGATTCCTGATGCTCCGGCACACTACATGAAATTTATGGTCTTGGGGGGATGTGTGGACTTGTAAGGTGTGGGTGATATGCCTGTGTAGGTGGCATGCTGCCGTGACTACGGATGGACAGGATGGGATGACGACTCGTACCAACAAGAAGACCAGCTGTTTATTTTACATGACATCACTTTAGTACACAGGTCATCGCCAATAACTTTATATGCAAGATAGTGTGGCACCCCACGTAGTCAGACGTCACACTGTGGTATTACACCCATAAAAGCAGTGTAATTATACCTGTGGCAAGTGAATGGGGAAGTTAAAATGTGGCTTGTTCCTCGCATCCACACACACCCTTAACTCAGGGGACTATAGGGTTAATTCCTTTACTAGGAGACCCAGCCCTGGTGGGAGAAGTTGAGGGCAAGTAGTGTGGGGGTGGGAGGAAGGGAGAGAGAGTGAGTCTGAGCAAGAGGAGGAGAAGGGAGCTGCTGGGAACAGCAGCAGCTGCAGAGAACGTCTGAGGGACAGACAGGAAAGGGAGCTTTCCAGGAGTTAGCAGCAGTTTTGGGAACAGAGGAGCCAGTGATAGGCTCTCTCAGACAGTTTACAGGGCACTGGAGCCCGCAGACTGCTGGAGTCTACAAGCACAGCAGAGAATCCGGATTACCATGGAGTCTTCAAGTCTCCCGGGCACCTGCGCAGTCAATATCAAGGGGGCCAGGCACCGCCTGAAGAGAGAGCAGCAAGCCATTAGAGGGTTACCCGACGACAGCAAAGGTGAGAGAGCACAGGAGGCCAGGCTGGATTTCAGATCAGCCAGGCTTCACACCAACCTGGAAGAGTAGTAAAGGAGGGACACCTCACCAAGCCCCATGGAAAAAATCCATTCACTTGCCACTACTTACGACGGTAACCTGTTTATTTAACATCTAAACTGAACTGTGGACTCTGTATTTTGCTGCGGAACGTTTACAGTAAAGTACCCAGGAGAAAGTGATTTTGCCTTTGTGTGGTTATCTTCGTCAACCTGTGTGCTTACAGGAATGCTACCCCAGAGGACCAGCTCCACCTGTAGGGAGCTTTGCCATCTCTGCCGCATTACCATCGACCTCCGGAGGATTGTGGGCGCTGGTGACCCATCATCAGGTACTACAGGTGGTGTCACATGACAAACTCTAATCCCCTGTGCATACACCCTTTATTGAAGTGTCACCCAGGCCACGGGCTCAGGCGCTGCCACCCGTGACATCCCCTGTGAAAACTCCCACTTAGACTGATACCCGAGTACCCCAGGGCCTGGGGCTCGACAATAGCAGGCACATAACTTATAGCGGGATTCAGTTATACAAAGCATGTTCAGAACTGAAAGTGTGTCTATATGGTTTGTTTCCATTCTTACTGGTCCTTTGAGTCCCAACACAAACAGTCTAGCAACACAGCCCAATCTATGACAGTCACTTTTAATTTCTGCAATTCCATGTTTAAACACCACATAGAGGGGGGAAGGGGCTTGCCACTATGGCCCTATAGCCAGAGTAGACTCCACCAGCAAAGTGTACTAAGTTCATGCAGGAGTCCATCTAGGCATGTTTACCGTAAGCTTCAAGACTCAACATAGTTCTGCACTCTATGTCTCAGTCCAACCTTCAAGATCATGCTATCTCAACTCCGGTCTCCTCTCTTCTTTGTTTGCCACAGGTTACCCACTGCATGTGGTCTTGATAACCCTCAGACCATTGGTTTCCTACTATCACACACTGGGTCTAAACTTAATTGAAGTTCCAGAATTAAATCGTCTCTCTCCCCATCAACTAACCCCTCCCTTTCTGAGAAAGTCCCAACACCTAACTACTTCTTACCTTACAGTCTGGCAACCACATATCTTACTGTACATTACACATTACATAACAACTCTCCCCATCCTGGTATATATGCCCTGGGCCGCATCCTGGTGCATATGGGAATCATGTACAGTGGGGAAAAAAATATTTAGTTAGCTACCAATTGTGCAAGTTCTCCCACTTAAAAAGATGAGAGACCTGTAATTAACATCATAGGTAGACCTCAACTATGAGAGACAAAATGAGAAAACAAATCCTGAAAATCACATTGTCTGATTTGGAAAGATTTCTTATTCAAATTTTTGTGGAAAATAAGTATTTGGTCAATAACAAAAGTTCATCTCAATATTTTGTTATATATCATTGCTGGCAATGACAGAGGTCAAACATTTTCTGTAAACGTTTGGCACACACTGTTGCTGGTATGTTGGCCCATTCCTCCATGCAGATCTCCTCTAGAGCAGTGATGTTTTGGGGCTGTGGCTGTGCAACACGGACTTTCAACTCCCTTCAAAGGTTTTCTATAGGGTTTAGATCTGAAGACTGGCCAGGCCGCTCCAGAACCTTGAAATGCTTCTTACAAAGCCACTCCTTCGTTTCCCTTGCAGTGTGCTTGGGATCATAGTCATGCTGAAAGCCATGCAGCCATGTTTCATCTTCAGTGCCCTTCCTGATGGAAAGAGGTTTGCACTCAAAATCTCACGACACATGGCCCCATTCATTCTTTCATGTCACGAATCAGTCATCCTGATCCCTTGGCAGAGAAACAGCCCCAAAGCATGATGTTGCCACCTCCATGCTTCACAGTAGGTATGGTGTTTTTCGGATGCAACTCAGCATTCTTTCTCCTCCAAACATGACGAGTTGTGTTTCTACCAAACAGTACTACTTTGGTTTCATCTGACCATATGACATGCATCCAAATACTCTATAGCAGACTTCAGATGGGCCTTAAAGAGGACCTGTCACCCCCCTGCTACATGGCAAGCTAAATGTAGCACTGAATGCAGCATGTCTGCTGCATTCAGAGAAGAGGTCCCTCATGGTTCTAGCCCCCCTGTAAGCTTTAAAAAAGACATTAAAAAAATTACAGATAAGTAGTCTAATGGGTGGGATCTTATTAAGAGGTCTTCACTGCTGGCACAGTCATCCAGCCTCCTCCTTCTGTATTCCGCCCCCTTCTATGTCTCTGTGCCGCCTCCTGTTCTGCTGGCTCTGCCCTTCTCCTCTCCTGCTCTCCTAATAAAGCAGAAACAGGGCGAGCTCTGCTGCTGACATCAGGCCAAATGCTTTGCAGTTGCTCTGACCAAGCTCTGTGTTGCATATTGAGTGACAGAGAGCAGTAGAGGAGGAGGGCAGAGCCAGCAGAACTGGAGGCGGCGCAGAGACATAGAAGGGGGCGGAATACACAAGGACGAGGCTGGAGGACTGTGCCATCAGTGAAAACCTCTTAATAAGATCCCACCCATTATACTACTTATCTGTAAGTTTTTTAATGTCTTTTTTAAAGCTTACAGGGGGGCTAGAGACATGGGGGAGCCCTTTCCTGAATGCAGCAGACATGATGCATTCAGTGCTCCATTTAGTTTGCCATTCAGCAGAGGGATGACAGGTCCGCTTTAAGCAGGGGGACACATGTGGCACTGCAGGATCTGAGTCCCTGGCAGCATAGTGTTTTACTGATGGTAGCGTGTGTAATGTTGGTCCCAGCTCTCTGCAGGTCATTAACTAGGTCCCTCTGTGTGGTTCTGGGATTTTTGCTCACTGTTCTTGAGTTCATTTTGATCCCACTAGGTGAGATCTTGCGTGGAGCCCCAGATCGATGGAGATTATCAGTGATCTTGTATGTCTTTCATTTTCTAATTATCGCTCCCACAGTTGATTTCTTCACACCAAGCTGCTTGCCTATTGCAGATTCAGCCTTCCCAGCCTGGTAAAGGGCTACAATTTTGTTTCTAGTGTCCTCTGACAACTCTTTGGTCTTCACCATAGTGGAGTTTGGAGTTTGACTGCTTGAGATTGTGGACAGGTGTCTTTTATACTGATAACAAGTTCAAACAATTGCCAGTACTAAAGGTAATGAGTGGAGGACAGAGGAGTCTCTTAAAGAAGAAGTTACAGGTCTGTGAGAGCCAGAAATCTTGCTTATTTGTAGGTGACTAAATACTTATTTTACACCAAAATTTGTAAAAAAAATTTCCAAATCAGACACTGTGATTTTCAGGATTTGTTTTCTCATTTTGTCTCTCATAGTTAAGGTCTTCCTATGATGTCAATTACAGGCCTCTCTCATCTTTTTAAGTCAGAGAACTTGCACAATTGGTGACTGACTACTTTTTCCCCCCATTTTTATCCTAGCATATATGTACCTCATCTTGGTAAATATGTCCCCCATCCCAATATATATTTTCTCATCCTGGTTCACATGGTCATGTTATTTATGCAGTGGTACCTTGATATACGAGTAATTTTATTTGCAAGCATTTTGAAAGACGAGCTACCATTTCTGAAAAATTATAACTTGGTTAGCGAGCAATTATTTGGATTACGAGCACTGGGCTGGCTAGCCGACACTGTACATACTGTGCATGTGTGATACTGCTGTGATGCTGTTGATTCTTGGTATTTACTGGCCACTTGCCTGCCACTGTTATCCACTGCTGTATTTATTCCGTTGCCGCTCTGAGCTTTCTCAGCGGCAGTACATGTACGGTAAGCCACCGGCAGCAGAGAGAGAGCTCAGAGTGCCGTTGTCCGCCGCTGCTCTGGCTCTCTTAGCCGTAATACATATACGGGAAGCTGCCAGCAGCAGAGAACGCTCATAGCACTGCTGTCCACCCACCGCTGTCCGCCACTATTCTGAGCTCTCTCAGCCACAGTATATATACAGCAAGCTGCCAGCAGCAGAGAGCTCAGTGTGCCGTTGTCCGCCGCTGCTATTAGCTTACAAACACATGCACTCTCTCTCTCTCACACTCTCATTCTCACACACTCTCCACTCTGCCACTGTCCTCGGCTGTATTCGGTCTGATTGGCCGGCGGCTTCCCGTACATCTACAACAGCTGAGAGAGATCAGTGCAGTGCCAGGTAGCCCAGAATACATCAGCGCAGCAGCAGATCGGTGAGAGTGAGTGTTTTTGTGTGTGTGTGTGTGTGTGTATTGAGGCTGCATGGGGATGATGGGGATATTGGGGGCTGCAAGGGGATAATAGAGATATTGGAGGCTGCATGGGAATATTGGGGTCTGCATGGGGATAATGAGGGCTGCAAGAAGATGGTGGGGGCTGCATGTTGAAGATATGGATATTGGGGGCAGCATGGAGATGATGGGAGCTGCATGGGGAAGTTATGGATATTGGGGGCTGCATGGGGATGATAGGGGCTGCAAGGGAATACTGGAGGCTGCAAGGGGATGATTGGGTTGATGGATCCTGCAAGGGAATGATGGGGACTGCATGGGGATAATGGGGGCTGAATAGGGAGAGAGGTCCTGCCTATCTAAGACAGGAAACCTCTGAAATAAAAAGGTGGTACCTCTCCTTGACTTGTTTTTGGTTTCCTGTCCTGGAAGTAGAAGACCTCTGGAAGCGGTTCCCTGGCCTGACCCGATAGCTGGAAGAGCAGCTTACCTTTCGTGACCCTGGACTCAGGTTCAGATGCGCCTCCCCAGGGGTATCCTTTTCACAATGGCAAGCGTGGAGCCTGGTAGGCGACCAGAAGCAGTCTCTATTGGCCTCAACGTCGCCAAGTCTGTGTGCGTGCATGGCTCTGCCCTGACACGCTGTGCCCCTGGGTGAAGACATAGCATAGCAGAGGCTATTTAGGAGGTGTGAAGCCTGGGCAGTGTCTTCCAGGTATGAAGCAGGACCCTTTAATGTCATTTCAGATGTCGGATATGGCCACACAATTCCTCTCCATGAAGGAGGGGCATAGATCCACTCACAAGTCTGGGAAAGCAGACTAAGACCCCAAGCAACCTCCGAAGCAGGTACACCTGCATTCATCAGGGGGTGAGTGCCTGTATGGAATGCAGTGGTGTTGATTTTCCTCTTTCTGATACTGTCTTTTTAGGATACTAAAAAGAAATTGTCTAAGAAAAAACATAGAGAATGTACTATTTGTAAGACACCAGTAGCCAATTTCTGCCCTCCTTGAATTGATAAGACTGTGCAAGTGGAGGTCCCTAGACTTGCCTCATGCCTGAGAGACCTGGTTAGGGAAGAATTTAGATCCCTTCAAAAGAGTGAGAAAAAGAGGAAATTATTCTGATACTCTTAAGGTACCGCTACACACAGAGATATCTCTGGAGACATTGCTTGCAGCTTACTGGTTGCAGTGAAATCATGGACACATTGGAACAATGTGTCCATGATTTCACTGCAACCAGTGAGTTGCAAGCAATGTCTACAGAGATATCTCTGTAACGGTACCTTTAGGGTAGGCCTTGATTCCATAAAGGTGAAACCAATTATCTGATAAAGGCAGTACAGTCAACTATGGGGGTTGGTGGACACTAGAGACCCATCTTCAGTAGAGGACTTAATATTCTATGGTTTAGCACAGAAGAAGAAGCGAACCTTTCCTATTAATGAAAAGATTCAAGAATTAATTAAGGAACAGTGGAAGAGACCAGACAAGATGGGTTCTCTCTCCTCGGTGGAAAAGCAAAGATACCTCTTTGACCAGAAGGCAACCACTTCCTGGGACAAGTGCCCTAAACTAGATGTTGCGGTGGCCAAAGCCACCAAGAAATCTACATTGCCTTTTGAAGACTTAGGTAACCTGAAAGATCAGTTAGATAGAATGGCTGATAGTTACCTGAGGGGTTCTTGGAAGACGACAGCTTGAATCTTCAGACCATCTATATCACGAGAGGATTCCTTACGGGTGAGCCAATGCACAAAGTGAGTAAGTCTGTAGGACCGTGTTCACACCACTGGAAAACTAGATCACAAAAAAACAGTATTAGGCCACGTACACACTGGCGTTTTTGAAAAAATGCGGCAGATCCGGTCAGAAAAACGCATTTGCCGCATTTTCCATCTAACGGCTGCACTTGCGACACAGTTGCGGCAAGGCCCAAGCATTGTCTATGGGGCTTGCGGTAAGTGTGCGGCAGACGCGGCAAGTGCGGTTTCGGCAGTTGTGGCAGATGCGGCCGTGAAAAAAAAACGCGGTCAGCGGCGGTTTAATTCATGGCTGCGTCTGCTGCAACTGCTGAAACCGCACTTGCCACATCTGCCACACACTTACCCCAAGACCCATAGACAATGCTTGGGGCTTGCCGCAACTGTGGCGCAAGTGCAGTCGTCAGGCAGAAAATGCAGCAGATGCGTTTTTTGTGACTGGATCTGCCGCATTTTTCAAAAACGCCAGTGTGAAAGCACCCTAACAAACATGTAGAAATACTCTGCTAAAATAGGTAATAGTAAAGAGCTAGTGCTGATGGAAAAAGTGTTAATAACAGGGTATTTAGTTAATATGTTTTTTCCAAAAAATGTACAAAGCCGGTCTACCAATGTCAAGGTAACCCATATCAGAACGGTCCCTATCTACCTTATTCAAAACCTGATCCTATGTACAATACCTATGGATGCAGGATACAGAAGGGCCAGAGTCCAATATGGACACACTGCAAAAGACAGCATTTTATGTGCCTGGATCACTAGGGAAGGAGTGGGGGCACTCCCTATCTTGCATAACAAGAAACTAATTAGACACTTACAGGTGACCAAGGCACAAAGTACCAGATCACAAAAAAACTGTATAACAAACGTGTAAAATACTCTGATATAATAGGTAATAGTAAAGAGCTAGTGCTGATGGAAAAAAGTGTTAATAACAGGGTATTTAGTTAATACGTTTTTTTGCAAAAAAAAGTACAAAGCTGTTCTACCAATGTCAAGGTTAGAGTCTCAGATAAGAGACAACGTTCCTAAGGAAGAAGTATTATCTTCTTTTCCTCTAGTCCGAGCAGCAACTGCCTTCCTTGCTGACGCATCTGCTGACTCCCTAAAGTTAGCAGCAAAGGTTACTTCCCTGTCTAATTCGGGTAGAAGGGCACTATGGTTGAAAAGTTGGCCAGGAGATTCGCAGTCCAAAGCCAAGCTGTGTGCAATTCCTTGTGAAGGTGACGTCCTGTTTGGTATGCTCCTGGACGATATCCTGGAAAAGGCTAGCAACAAGAAAAAGAATTTTCCAGCATTTCCAATATCCACCTTTCGGAGTCGTTATTATCGTAGGAATAGATTTTCTGGTAAGAAGTCTCCCAAAACATCTAGAGACTCCTGGCATGACAAAAAAAATAGGAGGTCTGGGTTCCTGTTAAAGGGATCTTCCCTTGATAATAAAAAATATTCAAAATGATGTGTTGCCCAAGGTGGGAGGAAGACTCTCCTCCTTTCTCCCAGCCGGGTTCCATATCGACAGCTGCAGTTTTGTACTGGTTATCATCAGAGACAGTTTAAGGCTGGAATTTACTCCGACCCTTATGGGGTCCCTCATAATAACATCTGTTGGCAGTCCGACAAAAAACAGTATATACACTACCATTCAAAGGTTTCGGGTCACCCAGACAACTTTGTGTTTTCCATGAACACTCATACTTTTATTTATTAAACGAGTTACAAAATGAATAGAAAATATAGTCCAGACATTGACAAGGTTAGAAATAACGATTTTTATTTGAAATAATAATTTTCTCCTTAAAACTTTGCTTTCGTCAAAGAATGCTCCCTATGCAGCAATTACAGCATTGCAGACCTTTGTTGGGTATTATTTAATGAAGCTGCTAGATGAGGAGCTGTGAGGCGTCGATTTCTTTTTCTGGCCATTTTGAGGGTTTCATAGAACAAACAAATGTAATGCTTCAGATTCTCAACCTCCTTCTCAAAGGAAGATCAATTTTATAGCGTCTCTAATCAGCCAAACCATTTTCAGCTGTGCTAACATACTTGTGCAAGGGTTTTCTAAATATCTTACACAGTTAGCAAACACAATGTACCATTAAAACACTGGAGTGGTGGTTGTTGGAAATGTGCCTCTATATGTCGAGCCCCAGGCCCTGGGGTACTCAAGTATCAGGCTCGGTGGGTGCTTTCACGGGGATGTCACGGGTGGCAGCGCCTGAGCCCGTGAAATGGGTGACACTTCAAAAAGAGGTTATTTACAGGGGATAAGAGTTTGTCATGTGACGCCACCTGTAGTACCTGGTGATGGGTCACCAGTGTCGCCACAGTCCGCCGGAGGTAGAAGGTATTGCGGCTGAGATGGCAAAGCTCCCTACTGGTAGAGCTGGTCCTCCGGGGCAGCGTAGTGTAGAGGGACAGCTTGGAGTGGAGCTGTAAGTCAGTGTAGGGGATGATGGAGCAGTCTATAAGGGGCACCGGGAGCGGAGAGGAATGATGCACACACACTGAAGAAGTCTCTTTTACCTTTTATTGATGGTATAGCAGGTAAAGACGTCCAGGGAACTGACAGGTGACCAGGTGCACAGTGGGTCCTGTGAGACAGTGCGGGGGATCATATGCGAGGGGCACTATGTCTCCCCCAGTATGCGCACTGTCACGTATTGAGCCCGGTATAGGGCTTGAGAGAAAGGGACGGTCCGCTCCCTCCGCTCCGGGTCTTGCAAGGTCCCGGAAGTAGACACGGAGTTAAAAGCCTGATCAGGAGGTAGGGCGGGGTTCCTTGTACACAGCTTTTTGCCTAAGCTGCAGCAGCAGCAGAGATAGACTGGAGAGGTCTAGAGTTCCAGGAGGCCGTGTGCTATACTAACACGGTCTAGCCCGGGAGGGCTGGGAGCTCCGGGTGACCTATAACGGAAGCTCATAACCTGAAGGAACCGGGTTACTTTGTATGAACTGTATCCTGTGTACCCGGCTGCGACCCGGATTCCGGCAGCTTGTGCCACTGCTGTGTGTGTATCAGCAATAAAACCGGGTACTGTTTGAACTATTGCCGGGCTCAACGTGTTTCCTGACTTGCAATCCCAGCGCTCGCCCACAGTCCCCACAGCAAGTGGGTTTAAGGCCTCCTCTGCTTCTCTACGGTTCCTGAAGCCCAGTCTGCTTGCAGCCAGACTGGCCTCCTCACTTCCTCTGGTCCTCTCTCTCTCTCCTCCTGCGCGGTACCTTTCTGATCACTGCGGTAGTACACTGCGGTGTCTGGCTCCCTCTCTTTGAGTACGCAGGGGGACCGGGTGACTGAAGTCTCCACGGTGTGACGGGGTTTTCTTTAGTCCTGAAGTATCCTACAGGTGCAGATCCCCGAAGCCCGGTACTTCTCTGGGCGAACTTCCACTAGTTCCTCACTCCCTTTGGCTCTACTCCTTGCCTTCTGTCCCCACTCCTAGGCTTGCGGGACGTCAGAAGGGCCACTTCGGGTCACTGACTCGGGCCTAACCGCGGCACCGACCACCAGGATGTCTTCGCAGCTCTCCTAGCATCTGCACACTCTAACTAACTCGTCCCCCAGCAGCAGTATTTATAGGGGAACTCACCTAAAGGCGGTGAGTAGAGCTCCCCCTACTGTGCCGGGGTGGAAGATGTTCCATATAGTAGATACCTGCTGTGGAAACCAAGCTGTGCATTAGAGAAGTCTGTGGCTACCTGCATAAGCAGGGCGCCACATATACACCTACAGTATGTAGATGTTGCATTAAAAACCAGATTTTTGCAGCTAGAATAGTCATTTACCACATTCACAATGTATAGAGTGTATTTCTGATTCATTTAATGTTAGATTCATTGAAAAAAATGTGCTTTTCTTTCAAAAATAAGGACATTTCTAAATTACCCCAAACTTTAGAGGTTGTGCACAGCGTATACCAAGATAAGGGGCACATATATCAGGATGGAAGCCCTATATAACAGGATGGGGACATATATACACGGATGGGGACCATATATACCAGGATGGGGACAATATGTACCAGGATGGGGACAATATGTACAAGGATGGGGAACATATATGCCAGGATTACGAAAATATATACCAGGATAGGGATCATATATACCATGATGGGGACAATATGTAGCAGGATGGGAGACATATATAAAAGGATGAAGACACATATACCAGGGTGGGGACCATATGTACTAGGATGGGGACTATATATACCAGGATGGGGAACATATATACCAGAATGGGGGACATTTACAGTGCCTACAAATAGTATTCAACCCCCAACAGATTTAGCTGGTTTGATAATATGCAAATAAGTTAGAGCCTTCAAACTGCAAACGAGAGTAGGATTTATTAACAGAAGCATAAATCTTACAAACCAAAAAGTTATGTTGCTCAGTTGAATTTTAATAAATTTTAAACATAAAAGTGTGGGTCAATTATTATTCAACCCCTAGGTTTAATATTTTGTGGAATAACCCTTGTTTGCAATTACAGCTAATAATCGTCTTTTATAAGACCCGATCAGGCCGGCACAGGTCTCTGGAGTTATCTTGGCCCACTCCTCCATGCAGATCTTCTCCAAGTTATCTAGGTTCTTTGGGTGTCTCATGTGGACTTTAAAGTCTTTAAATATATCCCCGGCACACAATAAAAGAAGAGAGATGATTATCCTTTTGTGTTTTTTATTTTTGAAGGTGAAAAACAGGTTGTATCATTTTCAGGAAGAAACTGAGTATTATCTGCCAGAATTGCAGGGGTGTTAATTCTTTTGGCCACAACTGTATATACCAGGATGGGGACCATATGTATCAGGATGTGAACATATATACAGTTGTGGCCAAAAGTATTGACACCCCTGCAATTCTGTCAGATAATACTCAGTTTATTCCTGAAAATGATTGCACTCACAAATTCTTTTGTATTATTATCTTCATTTAATTTGTCTTCAATGAAAAAACACAAAAGAGAATGAAGCAAAAGGCAAAACATTGATCATTTCACACAAAACTCCAAAAATGGGCCAGACAAAAGTATTGGCACCCTCAGCCTAATACTTGGTTGCACAACCATTAGCCAAAATAACTGTGATCAACCGCTTCCGGTAACCATCAATGAGTTTCTTACAATGCTCTGCTGGAATTTTAGACCATTCTTCTTTGGCAAACTGCTCCAGGTCCCTGATATTTGAAGGGTGCCTTCTCCAATCTGCCATTTTTAGATCTCTCCACAGGTGTTCTATGGATTCAGGTCTGGACTCATTGCTGGCCACCTTAGAAGTCTCCAGTGCTTTCTCTCAAACCATTTTCTAGTGCTTTTTGAAGTGTGTTTTGGGTCATTGTCCTGCTGGAAGACCCATGACCTCTGAGGGAGACCCAGTTTTCTCACACTGGGCCCTACATTATGCTGCAAAATTTGTTGGTAGTCTTCAGACTTCATAATTCCATGCACACGGTCAAGTTTGTCATGTGACACCACCTGTAGTACCTGGTGATGGGTTACCAGCGCCACTACAGTCCTCCAGAGGTCGATGGTAATGCGGCTGAGATGGCGAAGCTCCCTACAGATGGAGCTGGTCCTCCGAGGCAGCGTTCCTGTAAGTCAACAAGTTGATGGAGATAACTGCACAAAGGCAAAGTCACTTTCTCCCGGGTACTTTACTGTAAACTTTCAGCAGCAAAATACAGAGTCCACAGTTCAGCAAGATGGTATTCAAACAGGTAGCCTTCCGGGTGGCTGCAAGTGGATGCCAGGTGGTATGGTGGAACCTGTGGTAAACCTTAGTTGACGAACTCGTGTCCTTTCTTCCCCGCCTAGGATGAGTCTATACCCAATGGCTCCTTGTAGGTAGACTTGGGGCTCCCCTCCCTCGTGGTGAGGAAGCAGGCAGACCGCTCCATCTGGCAGGGTCCTGCAGCTGGTAAACAAACCGCAGCAGCCGGTTGACGACTTTCAGAGATGGACTCTGGCTGTTTCCTAGGGCCCGGCGTTCCCATGGTGGACTGGGGAATTTCCTGGAGTATGGTCATTTCACGCTTGGGTTCCCCCTTTCTCTCTAGGGCCCAGACTCCGCACGTCGGGCGCCCTCTCTCAGGATCCCCTCAGGATCCTCTCTCTCCTTTCCTCCAGATCAGCGTAGGGCTGTCCGGGTAAACCTTCCGCCTCGCTCCACACTCTTTGTCAACTGTCCCGACTCCTCTCCTCCACAGACTAGCCGCTCTTTGTTCCCCTAGAGGTGAATATATCTTCCTCCCAGGTAACCATTCCCCACTATTCTAATGTGGGAGTGCAGGAATGGGACCCACCCACCAGCCTAGGATCCACTTGCAGCTGGGGAAGATTACACCTCTTTTACGGGTGTAATACCTCACTGTGACGTCTGACTACGTGGGGCGTCACAATTACAAAATAATAAAGGGCAGGGGGGCAATTCATATATTGTTATATGATTTAGAATGCTACAAGGGCCCACACATCTGACCAACGTGTGCGTGGGGGAGGGGGACAGGTCCAAACTGCACAGTGGCCCATCGAACAATAGTGACACCACTGGATTATGATAAAGCGATTGGTTCCAGCCTTTCAGTATGGCTCACCCTGATGTGCTCAGAACCTAAACAAATGTGACAAGAAATCAACTGTAGACTTTGTCATAGCCTTTTCGTACCTCTCAGTCATGATAATGTACGTCAGCCCTAATTACTGTGTACTAAGAGGAGCACACCTTCATACTATACTTTGTATTTTACACCCTCACCATTACTAAGGTCTCTGCTTGCAGTCAGTGAATGGAGACCTTGTGTGACAGCAGATGTGCCCGGCTCTGCACACTGTCAGCAGAGGATGCCTGCTCCTGGCAGTGACAGCTGTCATCATTACCTAGGTGTAGCCGCTCACTGCCCTCTTCCTTGCCAGTTACAAACATGTCCGCCGCGTCTCCTGGCACTCGTGACGTCACATGTGCAGCGCCCGCTCCATTGGGTAGACACCTGGTTTCTGGAGAATGCCGCTTACGCATAGGTCAGCAGTGGCGGAGTGGGCGTGCCCGGAGTGGCGGGAACATTGAGTGTGGGGTACGGGCTGTGCTGCACCCTGGTACCGGCGGCCTGTGCTGACTCCCGTGACGGCAGCGCAGGAGATCGCAGTCACACATAAGTGGATCAGCGCGGCTCCCGTCCTGCCCGGCGGTAATCGGATTCCTCCTGCTCCATAATCCGCTGTCGGAGCGGCCAGGTGACTCCATCCCGCCCGGGGCGTCACACACAGCTGCTCTTCACTGCTCACTATGGATTTATCACGGGCCAAGATGAGCCGCAAACAGCGGGGGCCACCGGGCACAGGGCCCGCCTGTCCGGACTATCAGACGGGGGAGGACGGGGAACGGAAGATCTCTAAGTTTGTGAGTATAGAGACTGGCACACAGTGTGCGGCTGGGCAGAGGACTCCTCACTGTACTGTGTATGATGGCTGTGCCCTGCTCCTCACTGTACTGTGTATGATGGCTGTGCCTGTCCGCTGTCCTGACCATTGTGTGCCCTGCTCCTCCACTGTACTGTGTATGATGGCTGTGCCCAATGTCTGACCATTGTGCCCTGCTCCTCACCCAGTACACGGGTATTGTCATGTGATCATTAACCCTTTCTAGATCCTGTCACCCTCCTATTGTACTCCATGATCTGTAAGTGGTGAGGCACGCCCACAGAACCAATGCCACTCTGTGCCCGCTATGCCCTGTGTTACTGGCATGAAGTGTCTTATAGACTCAGTATTGTGCCACCTGTTGCCGGATGCCATGTCTGTGTGGTTGTGCCCACTGATGGGACATGTCACATCTGCCATTGGGGGATCCTGCGTGCTCTTCTCCGTGGATCCTGTCTATTCATTCCACCATCCTCCGCCATCTACCTGCACAAGAGCTGCTGATGAGCCATGCTGGATCCTCCTGTGCAGGGGTACACCCCTTTCCCAGGTTATGCCCCCCTGCCCCTACATTAATAAACCCATAGCCGCCCAGGTCGGTGTACATTGTATACTGTATGGGCACACCACCACTCCAGTCATTGACAATAACGCTCTGCAGAGGAGCTGTGTACACGATACAGTAGGACATTGTCATTCATAGTGTCCTTTGGTACAGGAGCACCTCTCAGCTCCCTGTGTGTCTGTTTGATTGGCAGGTCTGCTACAAATGCACCGCTAGTCTGGACTGAGTGCACCCCCTAAAGTTACCTCTCCAGCAGAGAAGGGACACTGACGCATCTGGCGGGCTCAGAGCGGCACCCAAATACTCTATAGCCTGGACCGCGGCGAGGTGGCTGATGCCCTAGGCAACAAGCAGTACACAATAGGATTAAGGAGATTGTCAATTACCCGGAAAACCCCTTCCCAAACTGTATTTGCCCCTGTAAAATAACACCACACCGGTGGCATTCCAGCAGTGTTGGCTTTCAATCACACAGGGCCTGCACCCTATAAGCGCTGTGCTACCCCCCTTTTGGACGTATTATACACCAATAGGAAGTGAGCAGGAGTTATTCCCAAAATTCACCATAACTACTATATAATCAGTCATCCACTTCTGCCATCAGGATGTCCTCCTATCACGCACACAACACCCGTATTTGCACTCTGAAGTGATGGTGTGCAAATATGGCGCCCGCTGCTGGTACTGGCCCATTGTGCAGTATCGCCAGTGGTTCCACCCTCCGCCACCTGAAACTGATGGACACGTTGTCACCACACATAACACTGCCTCAACAACTGGGCATGCGTGTACCTGGCGCGTATGCGCAGTTACTGTGGCGGCTGCCATCTGTGGACAACTGAGTGTCCAAAGATGCGGCAGCCCAAGTAGCTGTGCATACGGGTGCCAGGTACACGCATGGTCAGTCACTTGTTCCGCCACCATCAGGTGTCCAAATTGGTGGCGGTGTGACACATAGGGGGGCAGAGAGTTCACAGGGGGAAGGGTGAGCATATTAGGGGGCAGAGAGAGCATGCAGGGGGACAGTTACATCTTTCACTTACGGCGTCCAGATGTCCTGTTATCACACGCCTCCGTCATATTTGCACACCCAAGTGATGGTTGTGTAAATATGGTGCCCACTGGCACATTGTGCAGTACCACCAAATATGCCAAAGCCGCCTGTAACCGGCTCCATCCGAAACCTCGCCACCTGAAACTGCAACTGCTGTCCCCCGCAGCTGCTGCTGACATACTACGTCCCGAGTAAGTACGCATGCGTATACCCAGCAGAGCACATGGGCAGTTGCTCAGACAGCTGCCATCTTTGGACACCTTGGTATACAAAAATGGCAGCAGCATGACCTGGTACGCGCATGCACACTTACGCCGACATCTTTGGACACCACTGGGGGGAGAGAGCACACAGGAGGGAAACGGCTCATAGGAGGGAGCACATGAGTGGAGATGATAGGACATGGGAGGGGAGACAGCTGCTGCTGATGGCCACAGAGCCAGCCCCTGTTGTGATGTCACAGCCCTCCCGATGCTTCTGGCCCCCATCTAGTGATCTTATAAACACCAAGCTTCAACTGTACAGGATGATGTCCTAGAAAGGAGCAGAGTCTCCGTCTTTACACTGTGGGAGCAAGAAGTTGTGGTGTCTGTGTGGTGTGCATGCTGTTAACTAAGGGGCACATTATACTTAAGATTGGGGGGCCTGGTCTTATCCCCCAGGTCGCCTAGGGTAGGGTCCTGATAATCCCCCTCTCACCCCCCTTCACAATGGATGGCGGCCTGGCGACCTGGGGGACAAGACCGGGCCCCACAACATAGTCATTCACTCCTGATGAGCCCATCTTTTTATCTATGATGGGGAAAACGCGTGAGTGTCGCACTTCAGGATAAGATGAGTATATTTGTGATCTATAGATGACTGAAGTGTAACAAATATCTTGCATGTCATAGGTCCTGTTGACCTTAACTGATTTAGGGAAGAGGGGCTACAATTTGTATCCTAGCTCCAGGCCATCCATCTGTTTAGGAATTGATTTAATTTATTGTATGGTGAATAACTGTATGGGTAGAGGTGGGGATATATGTGGTGATACTACATGTACCAGGTGGAGAAGGGGTATCCTTATACATTACCCGAGACCCAGTGACCCACCACAGCACAAAACGCCTCCCCGCGGGAATATATAGGATTCATAGGAAATATCACCATACTTTTGGGTGGAGAATTCCTTAAGTGTTATTTTTCATCGCCACTGAGTCTAAGGGATGGATCCGGACTTGCTGGGATTAACCCTTCAAGTATGTTGTCATGGACCCACTAAGTATATTAATTACGGGGGAGTCCAGAAAGATTGATATGACCCACCCCTAATCACCATAAGGGACAGCAGGAATAGCCGTCGCGGAACGGGGACACCTTTTAGGGGGTTTTTACGTGTTGAAAACTCCGTTGACAGGCAGGGCAACCCAGGGACAGAACAGGGTCATTGTTTCCCCCTTTCCCCTTCTGCTTGTATCTAATGCTCGACTGTGTAAGTTGGGACTGATCATTCCCATTATTTTTAGAAGAAACCATTAAAAGTTATATTTTCGAAGTAATACTTTTTGCTGGAAATTTGAATATATTAGGATTACTTATATCTGTTATTCGGTGAGCTATTTGCTTATTCTGTATACTAACAATATATGTGATAAAAAAAAAAGCCAAGAAGCCAGCGCTGCCTGTGGTTCACACGCAATACAAAAAATGCATATGCACATTAATTTCTAGCTGTACTTTAAACTGAGACATTTAGCAAACAATTGATTAATTCTTTGAGCTACCCACGACATTTTGAGATGGGACAGTCCTACTCAACGCTTTTTATATATGCTGTGCCATTACGGCCTCCTGAAAGCATTAAAAGCAGGAGCACATTAAATGCGCACGTACAATCATTATGAACAATACAAGTTACTGACTGGCACAAGAGGAGAAAGTACCCTGCTCATGAGGGCTCACAGTCTACAGGGGATGGGTGAGGAAACAGTACGTGACTATAGAGCTGGTCGTGCAGCGGTTTACTGAACTGAAGGTCACTGCATGTTGACTGACTGACCTTCATTTCTTAAAGTAATGATGGCCACTCATGTTTCTTTTCTTAGATCAGGGGTCTCAAAGTCGGCTGGGTTGGTGGGCCGCACATAGTAAAACATTTATAGCGGGGGGCCGCATCCCTTGTAGGACTAAGTGATATTTTTAGTAATACCAGAATTTTTTTCCTCAATGTAGTAAAGTACAAATCCTGATATCCTGATCCCCCTTCTTGAAATAATGTCCCCATCCTGTAGTAATGTCCCCACCCTGTAGTAATGTCCTTTTCTACTGATGTCCCCCATCCTGATCCCCTTTTCTAGTGATGTCCCCCATCTATCCTGGTCCCCTTTTGTTGTGATGTCCCAATACTGATCTCCTTTTGTAGTGATGTCCCCCCCATCCTCTTTTACAGTCATGTGCCTCATCCCGTTTCCCTTTTGTAGTGATGTCCCCATCCCGATCCCCTTTAGTAGTAAGGTCCCGCATCCTGGACCCCTTTTGTAGTGAGGTCCCGCATCCTGGACCCCTTTTGTAGTGAGGTCCCGCATCCTAGACCCCTTTTGTAGTGAGGTCCCCCCCATCCTCTTTTACAGTCATGTGCCTCATCCCGTTTCCCTTTTGTAGTGATGTCCCCATCCCGATCCCCTTTAGTAGTAAGGTCCCGCATCCTGGACCCCTTTTGTAGTGAGGTCCCGCATCCTGGACCCCTTTTGTAGTGAGGTCCCGCATCCTAGACCCCTTTTGTAGTGAGGTCCCGCATCCTAGACCCCTTTTGTACTGATGTCCCCCATCCTGTTTTACCTTCTTGTCCCCATCCCGATCCCCTTTAGTAGTGATGTCCCCCATCCTGGAGCCCTTTTGTAGTGAGATCCCGCATCCTTGTCCCCTTTTCTACTGATGTCCCCCATCCTGTTTTACCTTCTTTTATACACTCACATACACACTCAATCACACTCACACACAAACCCACACACACACATCCTCATACACACTCACACACTCTCATACACACACTGAAACTCACACACATTTTCTTATACACATACCCTCACTCATATACTTACACCCTAACACACACACCCTCTCACATACATTCACACTTTTGACTTCCAGCCTCCGCTGTGCTATGACAACCTCCAGCCGCCGCTCAAACAAGCTCTGTTGCTCAGCAAGATCAATGTAATCTGCCAGCCAGAGGCCCGCAAGTGACGTCATATTCCGCCATCAGCCACGGACCTCTCATTGGCTGGCAGCTTGCATTGAACTTGCTGAGTGGCAGAGCTTGTTAGTGCTGCGGACGGAAGTCATCACACAGTTGGGACTGCAGCAGCCCGCTGCACTGGGGCAATGCATCATTAAGCTGTCCAAGGTGCCGCGGGCCGCACAGTGATGCCCCAGGGGCCGCGTGTTTGAGACCCCTGACTTAGATGCTTTTTTCTTGCCATAATACAAATTCTAACAGTCTATTCAGTAGGACTATCAGTTGTGTATCCACAAAACCGAACAACGAAATGAATGAGTTTTTCAACAGATTCAACAATAAATGTGCGATGTCAACAGGGGAGAGGGCCGGGGAGCGATAAGCAATATCAACTGGGGGGAGGAAGTTAGAGACTTTCTTGATCTCCGAAAATGATGTGAGGGAATAGTTTAGTAAGCTGGTCATTGGTAAAGCAGCAGGGCCTGATGGTATCTGTCCACGTGTCCTCAGTGTGTGTGCAAATCAGTTGTGCACTGTCTTCCAGCACCTGTTTAACTGGAGCTTACAATTACAGAGAGTACCAGTTCTATGGAAGACTTCTTGCCTGGTGCCGGTTCCCAAGACAACCTTCCCTAGCTCCCATAATGACTATAGACCGGTGGCCTTAACATCGCATGCGATGAAGTCCTTGGAGAGAATTGTACTTGCCTACTTGTGTCCGAGGGTGTCTGCTTTTACGGACCCCCTTCAGTTTGCGTATCGGCAGAGTCTGGGGGTGGACGATGCTGTAGCATATCTGCTACAAACAGTACATTCCTTTTTGGACAATGATGGAACCACTGTGCGTGCCATGTTCTTCGATTTCTCCAGTGCATTCAACACCTTACAGCCACTATTATTACGTAAAAAGCTGGTTGAAATGGCGGTTGATGAGGGACTAGTGAATTGGATCATTGATTACCTGTCGGACAGGCCACAGTTGTAAGGTTGGGGGGGCCATATCGGATAGTGTTCGGAGCAGTGTTGGAGCCCCTCAGGGAACGGTGCTGTCGCCATTCCTTTTTACGTTATACACAGCTGATTTTCAGTATAAATAGACCTTTGTCACCTTCAGAAGTACTCTGATGACTCAGTGATAGTCGGAGGTATTGAGAGAGGCCGGGGGGAGGAGGAATACAGAAGGGTGGTTTTGGACTTTGTTGACTGGTGCCAGGCTGACCATTTAGAACTCAACGTAAAGAAAACCAGGGAGTTGGTGTTGAGTTATGGAAGATGCATGAAGGATTGCTTACCTATCACTATTGATGGTCAGGATGTGGAGATGGTGGAGAATTTCAAATATTTGGGGGTTCAGCTGGACAGCAAGCTTGATTGGAGGTGCCATATGGAGAAGGTTTGCAAGAAAGGGATGAGTAGACTTTACTTCCTAAGGAAGTTAAGGTCGTTTAAATGTGTGTAGCAAAATGCTGGAAATGTTCTACCAATCTATTGTGGCGAGTGCAATCTTTGCTGCAATAATATGCTGGGGTAGTAGTGTGCGCACAGCTGACACTAATAAGCTGAATAAACTTATCAAGAAGGCTTGTGCGGCGGTGGGTCTACAACTTAGGACTTTGGAGGAGGTATTAAGGATAGAATTAATAAGAAAGTGCAAGGCTATAATGAGCAACAATACACCCACGCTTCTATAACTTTTGCAAAGCTAAAGAGCACATTCAGCAAGCGTCTAATCCAACTAATGTGTAAAAAGGAAAGTACAGAAATCGTTTTGTTCTGACCAGCTGTGGGATGTTAAACAAATTTATAAGTGAAGAGATCCCAAGACTTAGTGAATCTAAGGGTATGGAGGGAAAAAAGGTGAGTACCTTACCAGTCTACCCGCATCTGCTGTCCATATAGACTTATTTTGTAAAGTGTGTAATGTTCTTGATCTTTGTTCTGCTGCTGTAATACTGTAATTTCCTCCGGGATCAATAAAGTTTATCTAATCTAACACAACTGATGGTACAAACCCCATTTATAAGGCAAGAAATCCCACTTATTAAACCTGACAGGGCACACCTGTGAAGTAAAAACCATTTCCGGTGACTACTTCTTGAAGCTCATCAAGAGAATGCCAAGAGTGTGCAAAGCAGTAATCACAGCAAAAGGTGGCTACTTTGAATGAACCTAGAATATAAGACATATTTTCAGTTGTTTCACACTTTTTTGTTAAGTATATAATTCCACTTGTTAATTCATAGTTTTGATGCCTTCAGTGTGAATATACAATTTTCATAGTCATGAAAATAAAGAAAACTCTTTGAATGAGAAGGTGTGTCCAAACCTTTGGTCTGTACTGTAGGTAGGTACCGAGAGACCATGTCACAGATGTTTGCAGGAGACAAGTTGTGGATGGCTTTGTATGTCATAGTTAGTGTTTTGAACTGGAGTCTCTGGGCAATGGGGAGCCAGTAAAGGACTTGTCAGAGAGGAGAAGCTGGAGAATAATGGGGGGGGTCAGGTGGGCTACAGAGTTTAGGATAGATTGGAGGGATGCAACAGTGTTAGAGGGGAAGCCAGAGAGCAGTGGGTTTCAGTAGTCGAGGCGGGATGATGGGGGTATGCACTAGTGTTTTTCAGATTCTTGGTTAAAATGTTTGTCTAAACTGTGCATGAGCTGATTGGTCTTAGAAGAGTGAGCTCAGCACTTAGATATTTATTTTTCCTGGCAGTGCTTTGTACTTTGCTCTCCCTGGTATCTCACTTCCAAGAGATTAAAGTAGACACTAGTAATATTAATTTGGAAGAATGGAATGGAACTATTAAATTACAATATCCAATATAAGTGCATATATTACTATCCCATCAAAGCTAACCATTATAACGTACTTGTAACTTAAAGTGAATATTCAGAATAATCTGTTATTTGTGTCATGTACATGTATGACTTGTATCCAGAAATTTTCAAGTTTTCTCATTTGCAGAATGTATCTCTAATTTTGTTTACTTTGAGCTAGTGTGTGGAGAGCTGAATGGGCGGTCCTATTCTTATCTGCAGCACACTGCTTCCCCTTAATCCTGCAGACCCCTCTCTCAGGTTGGTTTCACACTTGTGCTCCCCGCCACTGCGTATTACAGCTGGGAAGCGCAAGCCGAGCGCAGACACCGCGCGCCCCTATGCTTATCATGGGGACGCACGGTGATGCGCTCGGCTGCGCATGACTGTGCACACTGATAGGCTTCAGTATGTGATTTGTATGCACGCAGTTGCTTGTGTACAAATCATACATTCTCGTCCGCACCCTGAACGCGACATGTCAGGAACGCAGCATTACCTCCTTTGTGCTTTCTAATAGAGAATGTAAAATTCTTTTTAAAGGGGTTTTCCCATGAACAAAGGGACACATACATAAGCTTGTATGAGCACAGGAATTTTTTTTTAAGACAATCAATTGTTTATTATTTATTATTATTTATTATTATTATTCACAATTCACTGGTAGTTCATGGGTATCTTTAGTACATCATAATGTCCTCCCCTTCATGCATAGTAAAGCTGAGCTATGCTACAAGGTGGTTGTCAGAGCAATGAGGATGCCGTACCGTGAGAGGGGTCAGGGCAATGAGGATGCCGTGCCGTCAAAGGGTCTAGGTGTTTTTATTAGGCAATCATTCCTAGGTGCATCGGGTCCTTATGTGCAGATATAGCTGTTATCAGTGTGCGCTTCACATCGCCATGCTAACCTGTGCAAAAACATGGCTGTTTGATGTCTTATTAGTTGCATCTGAGCATGCTCGATTGACAACTTTACAACTACAGTACTTGGGGATGGATCTATTGGCAGTGGAGTTTAGAGATCCCCTGGAGATCATCTTTAGGGTGCTGATAGCTGCAAATCAGTGTGGAATTAAAAATTAGTTGTAGTGGCATACATGATTAATATGTACAGAAACCTGACACCACATTATGCTATTGGAATAACCCTTTAAAAGGGTTGTCCAGGACTTCAGCATTGATGGCCTATCCTTGGGATATAGTTCATCAATGTCTGGTGAGTGTTATGGGGCAGTCGCACGCATCAATGTCGTCAGTGAGATGATCGCTGACGACATTGATGGATGATCGCTGGTGAGCTGTCACACAGGCAGACTCACCAGCTATCATTTTACCTACGACATCGTGGAAATGATTTCTATATCGTTTCCACGATGTCTGCAGGCTGGTATCCAGGGTAAACTGCGGGTATCTAGGCAGCGCGCGCTGCCTAGTTACCCGCAGTTTACCTTGGATACCAGCTCCCAGCGCTTACTGAGAGGCGTGGTGAGCTGGCTGATCGCATCTCCCGGTGTCACACGCAGTGATGCTGCGTGTACACCGGGTGACTGTCGTCAGGTTTTAGAACAGATTCTAAAACCTGGCGACCATCAACCAGTGATCCTGCAGTGCACCCCATGGAATAAGTGTACAGTGCTGAGAAGACTGGCAGGAATGTGGTACGTGTTAAGGCTGCGTTCACATATTGCGTATTTTGCTGCTTCTCTGCGCTTTTTGCTGCGTTTTCTGCTTTTTCATTCATTTTTTGCTGCGCATTTTTACGTGCATTTTTTGCAGTGAAAACGCAATTCTTGATACACAGTGCAGTAAAACCTATGGGGTTTGACACAATCCATTCACACACTGCGTACTTGTGCTTTTTTTTTTTTTTTTTCCACGCGCGTTTTCACTGCAAAAAACGCACGCATAAAAAGAATCAACATGTCAATTCTTTCTACAGGTTTTCTCTGCTTTTTTTCCATTGCCCCAATGATAAATGGGCTCTGAAAAAGCGCCGAGAAAAATGCTGAAAAAAAACTGAAGTGCGTGAAAGGAGCTGTGTATTTTCACAAAATTTGCGCGGGAAAAGACGCAGTGTGTGAACGTAGCCTTAGGCCCAGTAACACACACAGATAATTGTGCGGAGATTGTTTGCAGATCTCTGGTTGCAGTGAAATCATGGATTTATTATTCCATTTGTACACAGCCACAAAATGTAACAATGTGTTCATGATTTCACTGCAACCAGTGAGTTTTCAGGTATTCAAACAACTCTGCATTTAATCCTGGTACTTTTTGTTAATTTGTTTAAAAGGGAATGTATTAGAGTTTTTCTATGTAATCTGACAGCATTATGAGGTGGGGATAGAGACGTCGATTCCAATGATGTATTACTTGGTGCAGCAGTTTTCTCGGTTGCAGATTTAGCAGTGCACAGATGTTATAACCCCTCTCACACCACTGATTGGCAGCTCTATCATTACACAATGTATGTAGAAAGCTGCCGGTCAGTGCTGGGGGTGTTGAACTAGCAGGCAAGAGGAAAGTTGTCCTATAGTAGTGATACTATCCTGATCATAAAATACTGATTGTATTAAAGCAGGGGTGGGGAACCTCAGGCCCCGGGGCCGAATGCGGCCCTTGATGACTTTTTTGCGGCCCCCGAGCAGATTCCTGGGGACCGCAGTGCTCAGGCTGGCAGTCACGTTTTGCAGACTGCCTGCCCTATAAATCCAGCTCTCACTGAACTGTATGCCCCAGCCTCGGCCTCCCCAGTGAGTTATATGCTCCCAGCCTCTCCTGTGATGTCTAGGGCTCTTCAAACCTGAATAAGCAGTTAAGAAGCAACATGACCAATATCACCCACACCAAAGAGAAGTGTGGGACCCCTGCAGGGATTGCCACAGGACCCGTCGATGCAAGGAAGGATGTACACCTTGGCACATACAGCACACAACTATGTGTTAAAACTCCTACAAGACAGGCCGGAGTCACAACAATCAGGCAGGACCCTGAGGATGTCCCGTGGATGAGGAGGAAGCCCATGTCGCCCGTTCAGGTGACCAACAGGTCGCTCGTTCAGGGGACCAACGCACCATTCCAATGCAGAACAATCGACCACACGGATTCTTCAGGACAACCCGTCTGCCTTTGCTGCAACAAACCAGGCCACTTCGCAAGAGGATGTCTTTTAAACCCGAGATTCCTGGGTCCGCAGGCCAATCCCCAGGAGTAAGACGTCTGGGCCCATATGAATGGCGTTGTCGGTACATGGGAGGTCGTCCGTACGTCAACATTACGCTAGAAGTAATCCCCACTTCAGCCCTACTGGACACCTGGTCACAGGTTACCACCATCCCCATATCCTTTACAAAAATGTTCGTCTGATACTGCTCTTAAACCTCCAGACTCTAGCTTTGTTATTCTTGCCGCTAATGGACTACTACTGAATCAGGTGGGGTTTAGAGAAGGAACGATAAAGCTGGGGAGGATAGAGTTAAAAGGCCAAGGGTTATGCGTGGAAAAGATGACCCTAATGATAAATGCCCCTACATGGTAATTGGTAATAATGTGATTGAAAACTGCCTTGAAGAAGTGTTATTTTTACTCAAACAGCTTGCTGTGACTGCTGGTAATGGGCAGAAGAGAGTCCTCCAGAGAGAAATCCGAACCCTCATGCATAAGCAACAGGTAACTCTGGTGGAGAGATTAGCAGTGTATGGGTAACAGACCCGTTCCTATTGTGTTGCCACCAAAGAGCGAAATGATATGGTGTCGAGCAGCTATAGTTCTCAGAGGAAAGGAATACAAGGCAGTTGTAGAGCCGGTATCTTCAGAACACAGACCTACACTACTGACAGCCAGAGAAGGGAGGTGGATGTACGCAAGGAAATAGTACCAATCCGTGTATTAAATTGTGGGGAGGAAGAAGCAAATGCTACTGTTGCAAAGCTGTACACTGTCTGCGATAACAACATACAGACAGTAGAACACCTGTCCCCGGCAAACCAGGTGGAGGACAGCAACTCCAAGGGATAGCTGGAGGAGTGGTGTCAGCAGTTGCAGTAGGAACTGATGCAACCCCTTCCCACCAGAAGCACGGAGTCTACCGGGTAGCACAAGAGTTTGAACATGTATTCAGTAAATATCCATTAGATTTTGGGAGGATTAAAGGGGTACACCATTGCAATACCCACAGGAGATCATCCCCCAATTAAAGTGAGATACAGACCCATTCCACCAAACCATTACCAGTGTGCTAAAGAGATGCTGCTGGACATGAAGTAAGCAGGGGTTATAAGAGATAGCTGTAGTCCCTGGGCAGCCCCATAGTCCTAGTCCGAAAGAAGGATGGCACTATGAGGGTGTGTGGATTACAGGGAAATCAATAAGGTCACTCACAAAGATGCTTACCCATTACCCTGCCTAGAGGAGTCTCTTGCTGCATTAAAGACTGCTAATTATTTCTCTACATTAGATCTCACTAGTGGGTATTGGCAGGTCTCCATTGCTGAAGATCGGGAGAGGACAGCATTCGCAACACCAATGGGCCTATGTGAATTCAACAGCATGCCACTCGGGTTATGCAATGCACCAGGAACGTTTCAAAAACTCATGGAATGTTGCCTGGGACACCGGAACTTCGAGACAGTGCTCCTATACCTGGATGACGTCATCATGTATTCCAAAATCTATGTGGAACACCTGGCGGAGGTATTTGCAGCTCTAACAAAGTATGGAATGAAGCTCAAACCATCTAAATGTCACCTGCTGAAACCAAGTCCAATACCTCGGACATGTGGTCAGCGCAGATGGAGTAGCACCAGATCCGGAAATAGTGACAGCTACCCAGGACTGGCAGAAGCCAATCACCGTCAGAAAGGTACGTCAATTCTTAGGTTTGGTTGGGTACTACAGAAGATTCATTAAGGGCTACACAAAGATGGCAGCGCCCCTACAAGATCTTCTGGTAGGCCAAACTAGGAAGAGGAGGTCCTCCAAGCCACCATTGGAATGGGGAAGGGAGCAAGAAGACTTTTCCAGCAGATGAAGCGGGCTCTGACCGGTGAGGATACTGGCTTATACTGACTATAACTTACCATTCATCCTTTACACTGACGCGAGTAATGTACGCTTGGGAGCAGTACTATCCCAGATGCAAGATGGCAAGGAAAGAGTAATTGCCTATGCCAGCAGAAAACTTCGACCCACTGAGAGGAACCTGGAAAACTACAGTTCCTTTAAGTTGGAGTTCCTGGCCTTGGTCTGGGCTATAACAGAGTGGTTCAAGTATTACCTGGATGGTATGACTTTACCATCAAGTATCGGGCAAGCCGCAAAAATGCCAATGCTGATGCCCTCTCCAGAAACCCTCAAGTACATTCACAAGGACCTGAAAAAGAGGTGGTTGACTTGAAGGAAATAGAACTCCCAGCTTCCATAGAAAAAGAGAAATGACAGAAGCCAACATCTACCAGAACCGTCATAATGTTGCACTTAACCTGTTGCCTCACTATGGATGGAAAGAGACAGTGATCCGGCAGTGAGCTTAGTAAAGAGGCAGGTAACCCAACCGGATTCCCAACTTGAAAAGAATGGTCCATCAGACTCCCAATACCTGTGGAAAGAAAGAAGCAGGTTATTCATCTTTCAAGATCAATTGTGCAGATGGTATATCAACCCCAGAACAGATCAAATGGTATGGCAAATTGTGGATCCAAAGAGAGACATCCAAATGGTTTTAGAAGCGTACCATAATGGAGCAGGACACTTTGGATGGAGAAAACTGGAGATATTGTTACTGGATCCTATTGTATTGGCATGAGATCTACCATAGAGAAATGGTGTAAAAATTGTGGACCATGCTCATTAAGAAGAAAAGACTGGAACAGCCAGAAAGCACCACTACAGCCTATCATCACTAAACAGCCATTAGAACTGGTAGCATTAGATCACGTCAAATTTACACCCAGTAGATCAGGCTATATACCTATGCTCTTACCATGGTGGACCACTATTCCAGATTCCTAGTGGTAGCTCCTGTGAAAGACTTAACAGCTCAGACAGCAGCAAGAACCTTTCAAGCCAATTTCTGCAGACCACACGGGTATCCAGAACAGGTATTAACAGATCAAGGTCCTGCCTTTGAAGCTGAAGTTTTAAGAGTTCTGTAACTTGTACGGATGCAAGACGATTCGTACCACGCCTTACCATCCCCAAACCAACGGAATGTACGAGAAAATTAATCGCGTGTTAATAGAATTGCTAAAAACTCTGCAACTAGAAGAACAAAACAGATGGCTAGAGAAGTTACCAGATCTTGTTGACATCTACAACAACATCCCAGTGAGCTCAACAAATTGTACCCCTGTATACCTCATGAGAGCAAGACCAGGAAATTTGCCAGTTGACTTTGAAATGGGCATTGTAGTTCCTGAAGAAAACACCTCAGATGCAGGTTGGGATACCAGAAGAATAGAGCAGTACAAGAAAATACAGGAATGTGTTGAGAGAAGTTTGACAAAATCAAGAGAAAAGCAAGAAGCAAAAGCGCAGAAGGAACACCCTTAACACCAGGTGAATTGGTTTTGAAAAGGAGACTCCACAAGTTAGATGATCAATGGGAAGCAGAACCATTCACTCTATTACCATCAAACTTTGACAACCAGAAGACCTGTCTGATCCGTAAGGACAATGGAGAAACAACAGCAACAGTGTCCAGAGATCATTTAAAGACGTACCCTCAACCAAAGATAGATGTCCCTTGTCCAGTACCAGAAGAAAAGGAACCAAAGATGGAACCAAAGATGGTCAAGACAATCTTAGGAGATCTACCTGCAAATTGGCCCCAAATAGAAGGTGCATACCTAATACCAATCTTGACATTCCCACAACCTTCTGAAGAACCAGGAGTACCCGTTGTAGCAGAGTGCGAGTGAGAAGACACTCAGGCATACCTGTGTTACGCAGATCAACACATGGGTCAATAGAAAGTGTTCGCTCTACACCAGGCTTACACACTAGTAGAATACCAGTTTTACGTAGGTTAACACGTATTAACTTGGGTCAGTTACCACTCAGATACATGAAATAAACTATGAAATGTGGGAAACATGTAAATATGTTCAAAATGTAAATATGGAATTGTTAGAAGGGTGAAGAGTAGGCTAAAACAGGTCACACCAGGTACACAACAACAGAAAGAGGGGTGAGTGGAGTTGGCATTAAGAGCTGTCTAGGAAGAGCAAAATCTTGGCCAATAGGTGACCCCAGGGTCAGGAGGCCTACAGCGCTTATGACCGGTAAGGACCTCTACACTGAGGCACCCGGCGTAAATGTTTTGTGTGCTTTGAACCTTTAAGCCTACTGAGACTTTACCTGTATGGACTTCTTAAACCTTTTTGCATATTCTTAAAATGGACCATAGCCACAGGAGTGGTGGTGGCAAAAACATTCCTTTAAAGTCTGCAGCGGATGGACTAGCGCTGTATGGACTGGTTACCTGTTTCTCCCTTTTTTTTTTTTATTTTTCCTGGTTTTTGTAAATTTTATTTTGAGACTCTGTTCAAACTAATATAAATATTTAATGTCATGTTTGTTGAAAAATGTTTCAGTCCCGGAGGACTGAAGTTAACTAGGGAGGAATGTGGCACCACTGCAGGGATTGCCACAGGACCCGCCAGTGCAGGGAAGGATGTACACCTTGGTACACACGCACACCACACCTTCCACCTGGGAGCTCTATGTGCTGCATTAGGCAAGATCCCCTATAAAGATGCAGGTCTGAGGGAGGGGTTAGTTCAGTACTGAAGTGGCAGTTGACAAGTACAAAAGGTACTGGAAGGAGCTGGTTGCTGGGACGAAGTCAGGCCCTGAACCAGAAAAGACTGACCCCAGCTGTGCAGCGCCCAAGGGAGAGTAGGAAGAAGGGAACACAGCTGGTATCCCTTTAGCCAACCCAGACATCTGAGTCCGAAGGTGCTATTGATCCAGTTGTAGCAGAGAAAGCCCGGACAAACCAGGAGGATTTAATCCCCCTGGAGTTCAAGAAAACAAGACCCCAAACCTGACCAATCATAGGATCAGGGGACCCAAGAAGAGAATAGGGATCCCCACATAAAAATCCTCATAGTCAGTTGTGGAGTAGCATCCCTAGAGAGAGGGAGAAAGTGGGGAAGGTTCAGCTCCAAGCAGAACTTTCCCCAATCACCGCACACACTAACAGAGGAGGCCTCACAACTCTCTAACATGGACGTCCCAAACTGCACCAGACATCTGGTTACCCTCCTGGACCGTGCCTGTTACCGGACATCATTAAAAGGTACCAAAACAGAGACGTTGTGTGTGTGTGCCTGATTCCCTGTCTGCAGCGTTCACAGTAGAACCACTACTACGACTCCTCTCATCCACCCTGCTTCCCTGAGGTAAAGCTCCGCCTGTGGGGAGCTGCACTACCAAAGTTGCTTCACCATCACCTCAGTGGCTGGCTGCAGAGCTGGTAACCACATTACCAGATACCACAGGTGGTGTCACGTATAATCCCCCATAATCATCACCCCCATCAGCCATTGAGTGCCCAGGGCACGGAACTGGGAACCGATCAGCTGTGATTCCCTCCCACGCAATCCCGGTTTCAAGTAACCCCTTCCCTGCCGGCCCGCCTCAGAAACAGCCACCACAGTAGGGGTGAGTTGATTGTTTAACCAAATATAGCTGGTAATTTTCAAGTTGATAATTTTGTACGGCCCCCGAAGGATTGTAGAAATTTCCAAATGGCCCTTGGCAGAAAAATAGTTCCCCACCCCTGTATTAAAGAATCAAAAACACAGCCCAGTAAGTGACATCCCTGTAATTAGGGTGTTTGCTCCTACATTATGGTGCTCTCCGATTACATAGCAAATGCCTGCAGACAGATTCCCATGAAAGGGGTTGTCAGTTTTTGGAAAACCCATCTCCCGGCTGCAGTTTGTTTTAATAAACACTGATTTAGGCCCCTTTCACACTAGTGTTTTTGTCTGGATTCGGTTGATCCAGACAAAAAGCCGCAGATGCCGCATGTGCCGCCTTACAGCCGTGCTTGTGGTGCGCTTGCGGCACACTTGCGGCAAGCCCCATGCATTGTCTATGGGGCTTGCGGCAGTTGAGGCCGCAAAAAAGATGCTTCTGACCGCGTTTTTTTTAAAATTTTTTTCCCCGCTGCCACAAGTGCCAGAACTGCGGCTATACTGCACCTGCCGCAAGCGACATAGACAATGCATGGAACTTAGCACAAGTGCGGCCGTCAGGCGGCAGATGCGTTATTTGTCCGGATCCTATGGATCCGGATGAAAACGCTAGTGTGGAGGGGGCCTTACTCGCCCGCACGGGTCCAGTAATGCTTCTGTCAGTTGTTGTCTGTAAAGGCCGCTTTACACGTCACGATATCACAACGCAACTACGATAAAAAGTCACGTGGTAGGGGCATTGCAGTTGATCTCGTTCGTGCGTTGTCGTGTAAATGGGCAACGCAACTCAAAAACGATGCAACTACAATATTGTTTTTGAATTGTGCATGCTCTTCAACCGTGCAATATTGGCTTGACGATCTGGCAGGATCATGCTGTGTGACAGCGCAACTACGATTTGTAAAGCAACTTCCCCTATTCACTCCAATGTTAATTGGTCGTTCCCTGAGTTGCTCAGACACAGTGTGAAAAAGGGGCGTACGACATCATAGTTGCTTTGTCTGCCGATATCTCCCTGTGTAACATCTCCTATGCGATTTTGGACAAATGCCAAAAACGTGCGCGCTCCCGTGAAATCGTATGCAATATCGGAACGATATTGCGACGTGTAAAGCGGCCTTAACACTCACGTCACATGAACAGCACTGCAGCCAATTGGTGAGCTCCGTGACCAACTCGGGCTACAGCGCTATTGAGATGAAACCCCTTAAAGGGTGAAGCCACAGATGTTGGCAGCCAAGTTTAGTTTTAATTCGGTTAATCACACCTTTGGACTGCCCATTTTGGTCACGTAGAAAAATGTGTTAAATACTTGCAAAAATCACACATCGGAAAAATCACACAGCAAAATCGAGCAGATCACAATTATCTAATCCTTCCAGCACAGTAACAAAATGTCAGAAGTAAAATAATGTTGGACTCTTTCACATAGTAAACCATGGGCTGGTCTCCATTGATCCAGTGCATGCGGTCAGATAACAGAACATGCTGCATCTTCTTAAGGGCCGCTTTACACA
The DNA here is from genome assembly GCA_033576535.1 of Allobates femoralis. Classification (NCBI taxonomy): domain Eukaryota; kingdom Metazoa; phylum Chordata; class Amphibia; order Anura; family Aromobatidae; genus Allobates; species Allobates femoralis. The sequence goes on from JARQOC010000002.1 coordinate 577,922,271, forward strand.
CACAGATATGTGACCAACTTCTGAACAGATCTCTGGTTGCAGTGAAATCATGGACACATAGCTCCATTTCTCCATTCGCCTTCCACGACAGCATTGGAGGATGTCGTCCACGCCCTATTGGGGGACAGGAACACAGAGAGGTTAAAAGCCCCTCCCCTTCCTCCGGACTCCAGTGTCTTCCTGTCCCCCTTGGGGCATGGAGAGGTTCCAGTGCTGTCAGGCCGGCAGAGGCAGCATTGGGGTGTACTTACAGCCGGGCCAGGGATGGACGTCGGGGGCGGCCTCCTCCTCCTTCTCGGGGCTCCCGTGGTGGGACCATCCGGCCTTCCTGCGTCCTACGGGGCAAAGCAGGCCGTGTATTGCAACGCCGGAGGCCTGTTCAGCTCTCCGGCGTCTCCCTCCTCCAGCTGCGGTCCCTGGGGCATGCATCAGAGGTGCCGCGGAGGCACTTCCGGTTCCGGGTGTGGCACTTCCGGTTCCGGGATGGCACTTCCGGTTTCGGGCGGCGGCTCCTGTAAGGGCTGTGGCAGGCTGGGCGCGGCTCCAGGGAACCCAGCAGGACTTTCGCGCGCTACTGCCCGCGGCCGGTGACCAGGAGGAGGGAGGGAACAGGTGTTCCTCGTTGGGGGCACGGTACTTCTGCATAAGTACCCGCCGGAAGCTACACCCAGGTAAGGCTGATCCCTGACACATGGAGGGTGATAGGCTTCCACCTCTGCTTCTGCAGAGCCCGGCGTTCCCCCAGCTCATGTAAGTGTTTCTGGGGGTGGTCACAAGGGGTAGAGTTATTTAAGCCCTGCTCTCACACTGGGACCCCCTTCTCTTCCCTTTTTGTCTATAGGGAGACAAGGGCCGTCTGTGAAAGGGAGCAATAATGTTGCTGCGGCACAAAATTTCCCTCTTCCTACAACAAGGTGTCGGCCATGACTGACAGGGTTGTCAGGATGGACTCCCCATCCTTGCTTGAGGAGCTCCAATCCGTTAGGGAAGAGGTGCAGGCTTCTATCTCGGCACTGCGGGGGTTTGCTGCAGCGTCCGGGCCTTCCCCTCCGTAAGAGAGGAAGCTCCAGGATTGTGACTCTGTGGATCTCATGGAGGCTGGCCAGAGCTCAGCGTTAGAGGACGGCGAGGATATTGCCGCTGTTGCCTCTGTCCAGACACGAGAATCTGGACACTACTATTTTTCCACGGAGTCCATGGGTGCATTGGTGGACACTGTCCATTGTACCATGGGAGTAGAGGTGGTGGAATCCCCTTCTGTGCAGGACTAAATGTTCAGAGGCCTGACGGCTAAGCGGCTCACCCCATCCGAGTGGATTGGAGGGTGATGCCTTTGTCTGGGAGGTCCCGAAGGTGGACATCCAGGTGGCCAGGGTAGCAATCAGCTGCTATTGTAAACCCATTGTGCATGCCCTTGACACACTGTTGAAGCTAAGCAGCAGGAGCCTCAGTCACGGGCTGGATGGGAGACCTCATGAGAGACCCAATGGGAATCTCTATGGAAGTCTCTATAAAGTCAATGGGACTTCTAACATGAAGGTCTATGGCAGTATTCCATTTGGGAAGCTTAGCCTATAAGACCGCGTTGCCTTTTGAAGATTCCTCCCGGTTGAAGGACCCCCTCGTTCGTAAAATGGAGTGTCCTCAAAAAATCCTGGGAGGCGGCAGCTATGTCTTTAACGGTGTACATTTCCTCTACATGTGAGCAGGTCTCTCTTTAAGTGGCTCACCCAGCTGGGAGTATTCATCCTGCAGGGTACTCCCAGGGAGGAGCTTTGGACTCCATTCCACTTCTGAGACGTGCTGCGGGCTTCCTGGCCGATGCCTCTGCTGAGTCGTTCCGCGTTGGCGCCAGGTGCGCAGTGTTGGCTAACACAGCTCGCAGGGCAGTGTGGCTTACAAGGTGGAATGGGGAGGTCACGTCTAAGCTCCAGCTGTGTGGCCTCCCCTTGCAAAGGACATTGGATGACATCCTGGAAAAGGTGTCAGACCGGAAAAGGTGTCTCCCGGAACAGGAGCCCTTTCGGAGGCAGTCCTTTTGGCCTGAGCGCAGCCAACCCTCCCAGTCTAAAGGGAAGGTTAAGTCTGGTCGCTGGGCATTCCAGTACGGGAACAAGACCCGTAATATCTTGCTCCCCCAGCAGCGGCATCACCAGCCGCCCCTAAACAAGGTCGCCTTCCCCATTGCGGGGCGGCTCCTGCGGTTTCTGCCACAGTGGCAAGCAATCTCCTTGTGGCCTTGGATCCTCTCGACCATTTGGGAGCGTCTACGCTTGGAATTCGAGAGCCAGCCCCTCCGTGTCTTCGAGTCCTCTCCCTTCCTCAGGGGGACTCTCAAACGGTTTTTCTTGTTGGGTCTGCGACACCTGTTGGATTAGGGTGTGGGGTCCCCGGTTCCTCCTGGAGAGGAGGGACAGGGGCGCTACTCCAGGTTGTTGTGGACCTCCAGAACGCGTATTCTCATGTCCCCATTCACCCGTCCCACAAGCGCTTTCTGCGATTCACGATCTCCGGGGCATGCGGGACGGTCCATTCACGGCTTAATGTGCTGCCCTTTGGGATTTCGTCGGCCCCAGAGGTTACCAAACTCATGGGGGAAGCGATCACATTCATCCAGACCCAGGGGATATGTGTGCTTCCCTATTTAGACGACATGTTGGTGGTGGCTCCTTCGGCAGTGCTTCTGCGCACAAAGGACTCCAACACATTGGAGATTCTTCAGTCCCTGGGATGGGTACCCAATCTTCAGGAATCGGAACGGGTGCTTGCAACCCGACGTCAATTTTTGGGAGTCTTGCTGGCCTCTTCCAGACAGACCTCGTTCCTTCCTGCGGCATATCAGCTTTTGCGCCGCGTGAATCTGACCTGCTTCCGGGCAGGGAGGTCGCTCTCCTTGCGGGAAGCAATGTCCCTGTTAGGGGCCATGATGGCCTGCATTCAGTCAGTAACATGGGCTCAGGCTCCTTCCCGACTGCTCCAGGAACACATACTGAGTTCCTGGGACAGACGTCAGGATTCCTTAATCTCGCGGGTTTGGATCCCGGGGCGGGTGGTAACCTCGCTTTCCTGGGGATGAATCCCAGACACCTTCCTGTGACCTCCGTTCCCACTGATGCCAGCGGTTCCGATTGGGGCACGATGGTAGTTCGCACGCCGTTCCAGGGGATTTGGAGTCGCTCGGTCAGTCGCCAGTCTTCAAACTTCTGGCAGTGGAGGAAGCGCTTCTTGCTGCAGCTCACGTTCTCCGGGGTCATCATGTCAAGGTCCTGTCAGACAATGTGACTACGGTTGCTTTCTTGCGGTACCAATGCGGTACTCGTGGCTTACACTTGCAGGGGCTGGCAAGACTGTTCTTTTTGTGGGCAGTACGCCATCTTCTCTCCTCCTCGGCAGTACATCTGAAGGGAATGGCCAATGTACAGGCAGATTTCTTGAGCCGCACGGAGGTCCACCCAGGAGAATGGTGCTTCCATCCGGAAGTATTTCGCTCTCTTACGGACAGGTGGGGTGTCCTTTCGATCGACTTGTTCGCTTCGGGCTCGAATACAAAGGTGCCAACCTTGTTCTCCCTGATGCGGTTGGACCATCCTCGGGGGCTGGACGCTTTTGCCCATCCCTGGGACTTCCGGTTGGTGTATGCATTTCCTCCAATCCCGCCACTTCCCAAGACGTTGCAACGGATTCGGGCGGAGGGGGTGACATTATCCTGGTGGCTCCCCTGGGGCCCAAACTGGCGTGGTACGACGCCATCCGAGACCTGGGCCTGGAGGGACCGATTTAGCCCAGTCTTAACCTGCTGTCCCAGGGTCCTCTGTTTCACCCGGGCCCTCAGTGGCTCATTCGGGCGGCCTGGCTGTTGCGGCCGGGATCCTGAGGACCAAGGGTCTCTCCCAGGCAGTGATCCGCACGCTTCAGCAGAGCAGGAAGCCTGTGACAAACGCTATTTACGGGAGGGCTGGAATCGGTTCCTGTCCTGATGTGCTCCTTCCATCCCGACCATGCATCATCCTAATGTGGCCCAACTCTTGGATTTTTGCAGCGTAGCTTGGATTTGGGGCTTCGGCCGAGCACTCTTTAAGTCCAGAGGTCGGCACTTGGGGCGGTTTTTGCCCAGGATCTTGCTTCCCATCCATGGCTCAAGCAGTTTTTTCTTCTGCTTGGGGGTGGTGTCCCCGGATTCGGCCTTCTGTCCCTCCCTGGGATTTGATGCTTGTTCTCCAAGGGCTTGCTCAAAGTCCCTTTGCACCCTTGTCTGCTGCATCCCTTACGTCTCTCTCTCACAAGGTGGCGTTTTTGGTGACCATCACTTCTGCTCCCAGAGTTGGAGAACTGCAGGCACTCTCTGTCCGGGCTCCGTGCCTCATGGTGTCCGTTGTTCGCATTACGCTTCGGTTGCATTCATCTTTTTTTCTGAAAGTTGTCGGCTTTCCATCAGTCCCAGGATGTGGTTCTGCCTTCAATTTGTCAATCTCCTGCTAATGCGGCTGAGGCCGTGTTTCACTCCTTGGATGTACGTCGAACTGTCCTCCTCTATCTCCGAGAGTCTGCTTCCTGCAGGTTAGATCAGAACCTGTTTGTTCGGCTTTTGGGAATAATACAGGGAAGAAGACTTCCCAGGCTACCATCACTTCCTGGATCACGAAGGTGATCTGTGAGGTCTACGTCGCTCCGGTCCTTGCTCCTCCGGTGGGGTTGAAGGCTCCTTCAACTCGGGCTGCTGCTACTCCCTGGACGGAGCAGGCTGGAGCTTCATCAGAGCTGATTTGCAGAGCGGCTACGTGGTAGTCTCTCCTCGCTTTTTCTCGCCTCTATAGGTTAGATCTGTCCTTCATTCGGGATCTGTCCTTTGGTAGGAAAGTCCTACAGACAGTAGTCCCACCCTGAGGAGTATCGGTGGTATTCCTCCAATGCTGTCTGTGAAGGCGAATGGAGAAAACTGAATTAGTCCTTACCGGTAATTCCTTTTCTTGGAGCCTTCCACGACAGCATCAGTTCCCCCCCTTGTTGGTGTTTGATTCCGGTTTGTATCAGGTAATCCATGGCTAAGGGTGATCTTGGTAAACACTGGAGTCCGGAGGAAGGGGAGGGGCTTTTAACCTCTCTGTGTTCCTGTCCCCCAATAGGGCGTGGACGACATCCTCCAATGCTGTCGTGGAAGGCTCCAAGAAAAGGAATTACCGGTAAGGACTAATTCAGTTTTTGTGGCTGTGTACAAATGTAACAATGTGCCCATGATTTCACTGCAACCAGAGATCTGTTCAGAAGTTGGTCACAGATATCTGTGTGTGTAAAGCGGCCCTAAGGCCACTTCACACGCTACGATATCATTGAAACGTCACACTTTTTTGATCGTTCGAACGATGTGGTTTGTGCAAACATATGATCTTGAAACGACAAATGGTTGGATCGTTCATCAAAAATTTGAGATCCTGACCTCAAATCTATCGTTTGTCATCCAATTAACGTTCAGTGTGACACCTTTTTGAACAATGTCGTTCACAATTCTCCTATTCCTGCCGCTTTGTAACATCGTTCACTAGTTGTTCTCAAGGTAGCTGGCACGTTGCCAAATTTAACATCGTTAACGATATCCATGCGTGTGACAACGCACTAACTATGTTGAAACGATCGCGGTCACATGACATAGCTTACGATATCGTTCAACGATATTGTGTTGTGTGAAGTAGCCTTTATACCTTGTGACCAACTCTGGCTCAAAAAATACTGAAATATGAGGCAAAAACACACTGATGTATGGACAGACACACCAGCAACTTTTCAAATTAATTCTCCATGTGAATAAAATCATCTCATTCACTGGTCTAGAGACATGAAATAGCAGCTTCTGCACCATCTCTGATCGGGACAAGATTTTTTTAATAGATATTTGATTCTACAAGTACAACATGCAAAACTTTTAATTCTAAATTTAAAACTAATGCTTACCCAAACATCTTAAAAATAGCCACACAGGACTTCTGTGGCTTGTGTGCTTAGGTGAAAAAAAATCAGTAGTCTAAAGTTTTTTTTATACTTTCCCCTTGCGACCATTCTGACGTTGCCTGGCTTCATTGGTGGTCTCTACTTCTTGAGGCCTAATGATAAAGGAGGATGATTGCATAGTTGGTTACAACTGAAATGTCTCAGGACTTCTTTTTGGCCTGGTGGCGCTGGCCATGGAAAGACTGAAGAAGCCGGTGCAGATTCAAGACGGCTGCTACTTGGTGTTTGGCATCCCGAAGTCTTCTGGAATGGTCCATCTGCTCCATACAGTCTTATCATCCTATGTCACATTGAATGAGTTTCATGTGGTGGAAAGAGAGGGCTGGATGTAATTGTGTTTATGATGGTTTTGGTGTTAAAATGGATTAGGAAATTATAAATTCATTATTGGGGTATGTGCACACTATGTATATTTTACTTGGATTAGGCCGGCTTCACACCACTGTGAAATCCGATGTGGGGCCCTGGACTGGATTTTTGCGATCCACGATTCGCCAACCTGCTGCATCGTTGTGTGTGACACCGCGATAACTATGTCGTTCACTACTTCACCTATTCACAACAGTGAGCAAATATCGTTCGCTGGGTTGTGCAAACGATTGCTGCTCGCCACATCGTCGGTGCGTCGTCCACGATATCTACACGTGTGACATCTCACCAACGATATCAAAACGATGTCCTAACAACTGTGCGCCCATGAGATCGTTGGTGATATCGTACCATGTATCGGTACCTGTAGACTCCACAGCCCTGCTTGTAACCTTTGACTGTTTGCAAGCCAATACCTGTGACCCACAAGGAGTTAATCTGTCATGCACTAGTATTGTCCTACTGCACTACTGGGTTGGTAAGAGGGGGCGCTGTCCAGTCTTTATCTTTTAGCTGGAGATACGTCTTGAAATTTCACTGGATTTCTCATCATACCAATGCCACGGAGTATAAAGGAAATATTCATTATTTAGTAGTGAAAGATGTATTATTAGCAAGATTCTTTTCAGCGCTTTAAATGAGTGGAATTGTGATCTAAGCACATATACCGAAGCCGCCCGCCTAATGATTACAGAACTTTTGTTGAATTAAGGCATAAAATTGGGCTTGAGGGAATTCTCTTAATCTTTTGGCATGATAACATGACTGGTGGCATTAAGCATCTCCGGGCTTTTCTGCCTCCTTAATTAGAAAGCTAGCCTAGTTTTGAGCACCATATTAAATGAATAATCCTCCTGAAATATTCCTCTTAATGACAAACTTCTCCAAAGGATAAAATTAATATTGTGCAATAAGCTTAATTATTAAAACGAGTACAAGCAATTTTGGCTGTGTAAAGTTTGTTTACATGGCAGCTTTTGCTCCAGTTTGGAGTCGTCGGTGCCGTCCCTTTAGGAACAGATGTAAGTTTTCAGTGTTGGCAACCGGCTGTATCAGGGCTCGGGGCGCACCATCATACACTTTGGCTTCATAGGAAGGCTGTGAAGTTTAATTGATGAACTGTGATGCCAGTCCTGCAGGAAGGTTCTTGGGTTTGGGATCGGTGCCTAAGGGTAGCAGTATTTTTATTTGCTTTCTCCTTCTCGCTACCAGTCTGAGTCCTTTATTGCTGCGTTTTGCTTGTCATAGGGGTTTTGCTACTTGTGTGTATTTAAATTATCTAAGTATCTGAATACAAATGTTATTCAAACAGAAGTGATGCTACCGTATGTAGAGTGTGCACTGAGAAACGCGTGGGGTCTGTCATAGATTGGCCCAGGGGCAGGAACTTCATCAGTCTTTGACAAGAGATCAAGTTGTCACATGTGAAAAGCCACTGACAGACTACTCACAACTAAATACGTGGAGATAGGCAGATTTTTTGCTCTTCTATAACTACTATCAAGAAGGGTGTGATGGAAAAATCTATATAGTCACAATTGTGTAAAGATTAATGAAACTGCCAAATATCAGTAAATTATTGAATACGGCTATGGAAAATAAACAAGGGACCCCATACTCAAGAAATGGGAAATGGAAAAGATACGATTGATATTCTTTATAGGGGAAGTTATTAAAACATAAGGATTCCAAATTTGAGTATACAAAATAAAGGAGGGTGTGTATGTGTGTATATGTATGTGTATGTATATGTATGCATGTGTATGTATATGTATGCATGTGTATGTATATGTATGCATGTGTATGTATATGTATGCATGTGTATGTATGTATATGTATGCATGTGTATGTATATGTATGTATATGTATGCATGTGTATGTATGTATATGTATGCATGTGTATGTATGTATATGTATGCATGTGTATGTATGTATATGTATGCATGTATATGTATGCATGTGTATGCATGTGTATGTATGTGTATGTATATGTATGCATGTGTATGTATGTATATGTGTATGTATGTCTGTGTGTATATATGTGTATATATGAGTATGTGTATATATGAGTATATATGTGTGTGTGTGTGTGTGTATATTATATATATATATATATATAATATATATATATATATATATATATATATATATATATATATTATAATATATACACACACATATATACTCATATATACACATACTCATATATACACATATATACACACAGACATACATACACATATACATACATACACATGCATACATATACATACACATACATACACATGCATACACATGCATACATATACATGCATACATATACATACATACACATGCATACATATACATACATACACATGCATACATATACATACATACACATGCATACATATACATACATACACATGCATACATATACATACATACACATGCATACATATACATACATACACATGCATACATATACATACATAACACATGCATACATATACATACACATACATATACACACATACACACCCTCCTTTATTTTGTATACTCAAATTTGGAATCCTTATGTTTTAATAACTTCCCCTATAAAGAATATCAATCGTATCTTTTCCATTTCCCATTTCTTGAGTATGGGGTCCCTTGTTTATTTTCCATAGCCGTATTCAATAATTTACTGATATTTGGCAGTTTCATTAATCTTTACACAATTGTGACTATATATGTGTATATATGAGTATGTGTATATATGAGTATATATGTGTGTGTGTGTATATAAAATATGTGGCACCCCTGCAGGGGATTACCACAGGACCCACCGGAGGAGGGAGGCATGTACACCTTGGCACACACAGCATCCAACACCTTCCACCCCAGACCTGGAGGGGGAGCCCCAATGGCTGCCCTTAAGTCAGATCCCCAATAAAGATCCAGGCCTGAGGGGAGGAGTCAGTTAGTCAGACTGCAGAGAAGAGCCAGTGAGTACTGAAGTTGGCTCCAGACAGTACAGAAGGAAGGAGCTGGTTGCTGGGACCAAGCCAGGCCCACAAACCAGGGAAGCTGACCCATCTGTGCAATGCCCTAGGCAGAGGGACGGAGGCCAGTGGGAGAAGTAGGAAGAAGTGAACAGATCTGAGAATCCTTTAGCTACCCGAACACCAGAGTCCAAAACTGCTAATAATCTATTATAGCAGGAAACTTGCGGACAGACCAGGAGGATCTAGTCCCCCTAAAGTAAGGAACAGACGACACCAAACCTAACAAAGCATAGGACCAGGGACCTAAGCAGAGAATAGGGATCCCACAGAAAGGTCCTCATTGTCGGTTGTGGAACAGCACCCTGAGAGGGAGAAGGAGCGGCAGGTTCAGCTAAAGGCAGAGCTTGCTCCAATCATTGCACACGTTAATAGATAAGGCCTCACAATTCTCCAAGGTGAACGTCCCAAGTTGCACCGAAACCTGGTTACCGGACATCAGTAAAAAGGTACCGGAACAAAGACAATTGTGTATGTGTGCCTGCTTCCCCGCCGCTAGCTGCAGCATTCATAGTAGAACCGCTACTACTACTCCCCACCACCCCGCTGCCCTGAGATAAAGCTCTACATGTGGGGAGCTGTACTACCAAAGCCGCATTCCCATCACCTCAGCGGCCGGCCACAGCGCTGGTAACCCTATTACCAGGTACCACAGGTGGCGTCACAATACCATTTCCCCCATCATCATCATCCCCGCCAATGAGGGTCCACGGCATAGAACCGGGAACCGGGAACCGACCAGCTGTGATCCCCCACTGAAGTAACCACCTGTCCCAGTATCCGAGTACCCCCTATCCCAGTGATGGCGAACTCCAGGCCTTGAGTGCCGCACACAGTGCAGGTTTTCAGGATTTCCGTAGAGTTTGACAGTTGGTAATATGATTGCCAACTGTCAAATGCAATGGAAATCCTGAAAACCTGGACTGTGTGCGGCACTCAAGGCCTGGAGTTCGCCATCACTGCCCTATCCTGTCGACCGGATCATAAACATAAGTGTGCAGTAATAAAGGATACATTTGTAAAAGTAGGGCTGTGGATCAGTGAGCCGAACATCCAACTCCTCAATTTCCCTGAATCTGACTCCTCATACATAAATGGCTAATTTTTAAGTTAAACATTTATTGTAGAACAATTTGGCGTTAATCATTATTATGATATAATAATCAAGATATTTAGATAAAACAACAATTCATAATGGTCTACTGATACCTACCCTCACGCAACCTGCGATCCTCCCAAGAGCTCCTCTTCTACTCCCCCCTCATCTTCTCTTCGCACAACCGCATACAGGATTTCTCCCGTGTTTCACCCGTACTCTGGAACTCACTGCCCCAACACATCAGACATTCTCCTACCCTGAGAACCTTCAAAAGAAGCCTGAAGACCCACCTGTTTCGCCAAGCCTACCACCTGCAATAAGACCCGGTCCACACACACCGCCTCATGACTGGAACTTCCCCCTCCCACTGTATCCCCACCCGCCCCTCGTAGACTGTGAGCCCTCGTGGACGGGATTATATCCCCTCTTGTATCTGTACAAACGAATTGTCCACATTTATTGTTACTTGTATTGTTACTTGTCCTAGTCTGCCCCTTTTGGCATGTAAAGCGCCATTGAATATAATGGTGCTATATAATTACCGTATATACTCGCGTATAAGCCGAGTTTTTCAGCCCAAAAATTGGGCTGAAAAGTGCCCCCCTCGGCTTATACACGAGTCAATACGGCCCCCTAAAAAGTTTTGCGCCCCCACCTCCCTTTCTGGGCCCCCCCGCATGCAGCGCTGCGCATATACATTACCTGTCTAGCAGCTGTCACCCTCCGATGGCTGATCGCGGCTCCCGGCTCCGGGCTCCATCTTCCTCTCTGTCTTCCTGATTGTCAGGTGACCGGCTGGCGTCGCGATGACGTCATCGCGCTGCGCCCCGGTCACACAGCAGGAAGACAGCGAGGAAGATGGAGCCCGGAGCCGGGAGCCGCGATCAGCCATCGGAGGGTGACAGCTGCTAGACAGGTAATGTATATGCGCAGCGCTGCATGCGGGGGGGCCCAGAAAGGGAGGTGGGGGCGCCAAATTATGAGGGGGGCCCTGCTGGGGCCCTGTATACTACCACTGGGGCTATATACTACCACTGGGGCTGTATACTACCACTGGGGCTGTATACTACCACTGGGGCTGTGTGTATACTACCACTGGGGCTGTATACTACCACTGGGGCAGAATATACCACTGGGGCTGCTGTATACTACCACTGGGGCTGTGTGTATACTACCACTGGGGCTATATACTACCACTGGGGCTGTATACTACCACTGGGGCAGAATATACCACTGGGGCTGCTGTATACTACCACTGGGGCTGTATACTACCACTGGGGCTGTATACTACCACTGGGGCTGTATGTATACTACCACTGGGGCTATATACTACCACTGGGGCTGTATACTACCACTGGGGCTGAATATACCACTGGGGCTGCTGTATACTACCACTGGGGCTGTATACTACCACTGGGGCTGTATACTACTACTGGGGCTGCTGTATACTACCACTGGGGCTGTATACTACCACTGGGGCTGTATATACTACTGGGGCTGCGTGTATACTACCACTGGGGCTGTATATACCACTGGGGCTGCTGTATACTACCACTGGGGCTGAATATACCACTGGGGCTGCTGTATACTACCACTGGGGCTGTATACTACTACTGGGGCTGCTGTATACTACCACTGGGGCTGTATACTACCACTGGGGCTGTATATACCACTGGGGCTGCTGTATACTACCACTGGGGCTGAATATACCACTGGGGCTGCTGTATACTACCACTGGGGCTGTATACTACCACTGGGGCTGTATACTACCACTGGGGCTGTATACTACCACTGGGGCTGTATACTACCATGGGGCTGTATATACTACTGGGGCTGCGTGTATACTACCACTGGGGCTGCTGCTGTATATACCACTGGGGCTGCTGCTGTAACACTGCTGGGGCCTGTATATACCACTGGGGAGGCTGCTGTATACCACACTGATGGGGGCTGTATACCTGTGCTGGGGTCCACCCTCGGCTTATACACGAGTCAATAAATTTTCCCAGGTTTTGGGGGCAAAAGTAGGGGGGTCGGCTTATACACGGGTCGGCTTATACACGAGTATATACGGTAAATAATAATAATAAACAGCATATATTGCATTAAACTACTAGACCCAATTTATTATATATTTTCTGAGTTGGTCCATTTTATACAGACTGACTCCTTGAAAATGGTCGACGTCTCCGACTCCACAACCCTGTGTAAACCACAAGGCAAATCATGCAAACTATAGACTAACCCCCATGTACTTCTCCTATTGGAATGTGCCAGGTCCCCACATGACTTGGGATAAGGAGCCAAGCTAGGAACTCAATTTGTGGACATGTTTCAGAGTGTTGGAGGCATTATTGATAAGACATCAAGTGAAATAAGCATTGAACATGTCACCAATTTTCAAAGTAAATATATTTGTAAATCTGTAATTGACATGAATTTAATTATAGATGTCCAACAATCATTTTATATATAATAATGAGAAATGACGCAGGGATAAAGTATTATGTAATATGCTTGCTGAAATTTACACCCTACACCACGATGACCCTGCCTCCAGTGCATTTTGGCCTCCAAACATAGTGTGTATTATGGCATTCAAAGAGTTAAATGTTTGCCTCCTCTGATCAGACTACATTGTTCCAGTATTTCACAGGCTTATCTACATATTGGTGAGCGAACTTTAAGTGCACTTGAATATCCTTTTTTTGTTCTGCAATGAAGTCTTGCGTGGTGAATGTTCATACAGGACTTGGAGGTTAAGGCATTAATTATTGTTTTCTTTGAAACAATTGTACCCGCTTATTCCAGGTATCTCTGTAGCTCCACAGGTGGGTTTTGACTCTTGGATTATCTTCTGATAATTCTTTTCACTCCTATGTCTGAAATCTCGCTAGGAGCACCTGGCTGTGGCCAGTTTAAGGGTACCTTTACACGCCGCAACCGCGGGAGACATTTTTGGTGGCAATATTTCTCGCTGGAAATATTGCCGCCAAATTGTCTCCTTATTGCGGCCTCTAAATATTGCCTCGTGAAGATTCCCTATAGGGGGTGGGGGATCTGCTGCTTACACGGTTATGGGGTAATGTCCCCAATCTCTTTACTAATGTCCCCAACCAGGGTTCTTTCCAGACTTATATTTCCCCCCCCCCCTCCCCCTCAGTCCTGGTACATGATCCTTCATCACTTAAAAAAAAAAAAAAGCATTCATACTGGCCTCTCATCGCTCCCACCTGCAGCAGCGACGTTCTCCTGTCTTTTCAAGGCAAATGCTGATCACTGTGAGCTGCACGCACAACAATTTTGTCACAGTCCTGCACCTGCTCCCCACGTGATCAGCGTTCGACAATCTGCATAAGACATTGCTGCTGCAGGGGAGCGATGGAGGGGTGAATAAGATCGTCCAGGATATTCAGTGCTTCACACGCCAACAATGATGCATGGGAAGCAGTGAATATCCAGACACACGATTGCCTGCAGCTTTATGGTGATCTCGATCTTAGCTATTTAGGTTACTTTAATATTCACCTGTCTGCTTTAACCCTGAGAGGTGATGGGTGGGGAGAGTGCAGTGAATATTACATCAGCCTAAACAGCAGGCCCACGTGATCACTGGCTGCAGCTGTAGCCTGCTCTAGCCTCTGGTCACTGCTCCAAAGCCCCGCCCCCCACAGCACAGCAAACTGTACATTTAGTCTATAAGACGCACCCCCACTCTCCCCCACAAATTGGGGCAAAAAGTGCGTCTTATATTCTGAAAAAATACAGTGCACATAGATTTCAGCTGGTGTTAAGAGTTTCCATGGTTTTTGCACCCCTTATGCTTCTGATTATTTACATATCGCTAAATTTATGGACAGCTACAGTATGTGATCCATATGATTTCTTTGTAGTGTGGACTGGATGGATTGTTACCAACATATGATGAGAAATTCATGTTTATAGCACTTCTATAAATCTATTTACTTAAAAAAAAAAATTGAAGTAGTGTTCAATACTTCACCCACTGTATGTACTTTCAATGATGACATATTGAAAGCCTTTGCAGTTTTTTTTTTTTTAACCATCATTTTTGTTTCCAAAATGTCTTTACATTCAAAGATGTTGAAAAGTAACAGCAAAGACAGAAATATAACAAATAGTATCTGTGTACAATCATACTTAATTATTAACTTGTTATATTCAAACTAATACCTAACCTGAATCCCTCCCACCTCCCACCCTAGAAAACATCCTAAGATTTCTCAAGCATATCTGTATCACAGTGTGGATAGATAAGTAAAAGTAGTTAAATGTACTCAAGGCAAGCATTTCAATTTGCCCAGAGTGCCACCCAAGTCCTCTGTGGCATACCAAATTGAGGACCTATAGGGTAGCATAAAGGCTACTATTTTCTGGTCAGTAAATTCATGTTCAATAAACATTCTCCATTTATGAAAAAATGTTTGTGTAAGTTTGGTGGGGTTGCGTAGTGTTTCTAGCGATTCAAGTGTAAGAACATTCCGTAAGGAAAGTTTGAGTTGTCAAATCAAGGGGTCTATCATTGAGCCAAAACTGTAGAAGGAGTCGTTTTGCTACTATTGCAATATAATGGAATAATACATGTGGCTGTCCACCTGTCATCAATTCCCCGTAATAATGGAAGAGCCAGAGCTTCAAATCTAGTCTCACCGGATCCCCACAGATCTTTCTTGCCCATGTTTCAACTGACCTCCAGTAGCTCTGGGAAGTGGGGCAGGACCATAAACCATGTACCAGATCTGTCATAGGAGTCTTACATTTAGGGCAGTTTACCCATCTCCCCTGATTGGTTTGCATAGGTGGTATATTAAAGCCCTGAACTGTACCGTGTATGATCCTGAACTGAGAATCCCTCCATCTTTCATTGTGAACATAGCGTCTGACTGTCTCCCAGCCCTCTAATATCTTCCGAGAAAGATCAGGGTCAGCTATGTGTTTTCTCCATTTGGTGAAGAGCTTCCCTTTCTTTGTCGGTCTCAAAATTTGTTGCAGTTTGGCATATAGAGAGGTGATGGAAACATCTCCTTCATTCATAGCTAGCAAGTCGGACCACGTTTCATTCCCCAGCTCCCCAGAGACATCCAGCAAGTGAGAGAGAAGATGATGTCGTATCTGACGGTATTGTATAGCATGAAATCGAAGGAGGTCATAAGTGGCTAAAACCTCATTTTCCGTCATCCAACTCCTCTCTTCCACAATCATAAGATCCCCTAGGGTTCTGATACCCCGATCCCTCCAGATCCCAAATAAGGAATTCTCACGGCCCAATGGAAAGGCCGGACATTTCCAAGGGTTAAGTATTTTTGAAACTTTCCAGGCTAGCTTTAGTTTTTTTCTTATCCCTTTCCAGGTCATAATCGTGTCTCTGTAGATCACAGTACATTTAAGGGCTACTGGCAAGTAGGACAATGGTGAGTGTAACAGAGCAGATAAGTCCCAGGGCTTAGCATACTCCCCCTCTAGCTCCACATCAGAAAATCTGTTAGTGCCTCTGACCCAGTCAAGAACATTACGGAATATGCATGCTAGATTATACCCTCTGACGTCCGGAAGTTGTAGCCCTCCCTCTTGCTTCGACTGCATCAGGAAGCCTTTGCAGTTTTGCATTGAGGACCATTTCTCAGTAAACCAAGTTTATTTTGCCACCATGTTTAGAGCACAAATGTGGCTTTTACCATTGTTGTGACACTTTTTTTTTTACACTTTAAAATTGGTGATTTACCTCCAACATGCTTTAGTTCTGCAGGCAGCACTGTGACTTGTGTGCTGATGTCTGTGTAACTCAATCTAGAGCGTGTATGTGTTGTTTCCCTGCGGGCTATGTGGAAGCATTGATGCACTAATGATATATGCAGAGAGCATGGATAAAAGTATTTAGTCCGTAATGTATAGACTAGGCCATGTCCGGACTGGAAGTCTGCATTATGAAGCGTGCCTATACCATATTAAAAAATTTGAAGCCTGCAAGGTCGCAATTTATCTTATCTGGATGTGAAAAAAAAAATGTATCCCAAGATTGAATTATCTTTATTCATTGCTAAATAAATTGAATTTAAAATTGCTTTTTTATGTTTATTACAAATTAACACCTCTTATAACTTGTTTATGCCTATGGAATACTGCTGCGTGGCAATTGCTGCGTCTCACTTAAATGTAATTATCTTTAATAAGGTTTCTTATAGCGTTTAGTAACAAATGTCTATGCAGGGCTGTGTGAAATAGATAAGCAGTGGGTAATCTACTCTTTGTTTACTTGGTCAACTTAAGACACTGCTTGAGAACTGTATGTGCTGCCGCCTTTTCATTTTATTGAATTAAAGCTTCAATGAAGGGATTAATTCCCGCGTCGTCCTCCTCATCCACCGCTATCTCTCCTACCAATGTTTTCACAAAGTAAGAAAAGTTCTGCCGCACCTATGGCTGTACAAAGACTTTGTAGCTATGTGACTTTTTTATTGGATGCCCTCCGTTTCCCATTTTCTGGCATTTGAATTTTAGGCCAGAAGCAAACTGGTATTTTAGTTCCTGCCTCATTAGTGGTAAGAAAAACAAAAGAAATTCTACCTATTATTAGGTTACAAATTGGCCAGTTTTTGATCTTTTATTCACGCTGCTCCCCTGACTTTTACTGTATTTTACGAAGAGGGCATCTCACAAGATCTATGGGTTCATAGCTGCTCTGCAGCCCATCGTCCCATTGGTAAAGACTAAATATGGAGGAATCGGTTGGCAGGACTCTTTCCTTGGCTTGGTCTGTTATCCTTAATTAAAGGAAAACTGTCAGGTCAAAAATCCACATGTAACTGCTATCATTTTCTAATTCTTCGCTCTAAACTCTTTCTTTTATTCATATTTCCCTCCTATCTTCTGTAAACCTCAACCAAAGAGATTCATTCCATCTGTCAATCACATTGAATGATCCACATAGTTTTCTGCTGTCCCTTCCCAATAAGATGAATATGCATGTCACATACTCACACATCACTGCTCATGAGATCAGTGGGGGGGAGCTGTATTCCCCTCTTTGCGTTTGCAGCATCACAAGAGGTAAAATGCAACACAAACTGTCACAGCAGGGATACCTGCTTAGAGAAACAGATGGAGTGTAGATAAGGCAGATCTACAATAGCTCTCTCCCTCTGTGTCCTCAACAAAACAGACCTCCTGTAAGTGAAGCCTGACACTGCACTGTTAGCAAAGGGAGGAGGGAGCTGCTGAGAGGGAGAAGGGAGGAAAGAGCTGCTGAGAGGGAAGAGGGAGGAGAGAGCTGCTGAGAGGGAGTCCATAATTACATGACAGTTTATAGAGCACAGGACTATTCCTGTTTGTTTATAATGGAGACAACTAATCCAGGAGCTCCCTGCAAGGTCTGGCAATGCTAATAACATGGAAACTACAAGGGCTACAATAATGATTTTAAAAGGTCTGCCCAGGCACTATTCAAGGGTAATGTTTCTTAAATGCGTCAAGATTATTTCTTTTGAGAAAGTTACTTAGTAAATAGCATGAGGGTTGATATTCAAGAGGAGACAAGGTATGTTTCTACTCCTCTCGTTTAAAGTCTAGAGCAAAAAAAACAACACTTTTCTTGCAAACAAAACCTGAGTGTGTACAATTGTTCATTTAACATACATACATAAACTGTAGCAGGGCGGGCTCTGGCGCTGACGTCACCGGCAGGAGGCGTGTCAGCTGCTGGTACCCGATCCTGCCCATTGTTCCCTCTGTCTGCTTGCGTTCAGACACATAGCAGCATTGAGCAGGCAAGGAGGGTAGACAAATAAAGGAGGCGGCACTGAGGGGCCTAGAGGTGGACTAGAGAGGGCTGAAGACGGGGAGGACACCAGGGAGCAGCGAGGAACCATTACTGAGTAAGTCCCCGCAGACTCCTTATCTATACACTTTATAAAGTCTTTTGAACAACTTACAGGGAGGGCTAGAGATATGGGAGTGCCCTTCCCTGAGTGCAGCAGACACGCTGCATTCAGTTAGCATAGCACCAGGGGGTGACAGGTTCTCTTTAAGGTAAACCACTGCCCATTAAACACTAAGAAAAGCATGATCTAGCCTAATGGCTAACAGATTAATGGCAATGCTACTGGTCCCTGACCTTGTGCCTCTGCGTGCAGTAAAAAACTAGCTTTACACATTAGCATTGCCATTCACGTGTTGGTAGCTATTATGCTATATCATGTTTTTCTTAGTGTTTAGTGTGCATCAGTGTACCTTAGTTATGTTTTTTTTTCCAGCTAGCACCTATTCACTCAGGTATCGTCAGTCGGTCTTAACTTTTAGTGTACTCTAATTTTCTGACTGAGCACACTATATTGAAATTCTCCATCTTGTTGCAGCCAGGTTCCTAGTCACACCAATACATGCAGGTTTTAATTGCACTCAAAGGCATAAGTACACCCACACATGCAGTTTTTTACCGCAAGCAGAGGCACAAGGTTAGGGACCTGATAATGAGAACACCTTGACATTTGTTATCGGGCTCACATGCAATGGCCAGGGCATCAGCTACGTTTTTCATTTTCACTGTATTCTTAAGCAGTTTCTGCTATGTACTTTTTTTCTCATATTATTTTCTATTGGCTTTACACTTTAGCATTGCTGTTCATCTGTTAGCCATTATGCTATATCATGTTTTTCGTAGTGTTTAGTGTGCAGCGGTTTACCTTAATTATTATTTTTTTTCCAGCTGCACCTATTCAGACAGGTGTCGCCAGTCAATTTGAACTTTTAGGTCTGTCATCTGTGACCACTTGAATTTCCTTGCTTCCCAACATTCCCTGCTCCTTCCTTTTTGAGTAGCTGAACTGCAATGTCATCTGTGTTACACCACAATAATGTCATCACACAAGCCCGGCTGATCAAACTGGGAGTTCCTGGAGGGAAGATGATTTGCAGGCCTCTCGTCCAGCGGTCACAGATCTGGAGCATCGTGACTTGATTCTCCCATCTCTAGTAAACGCCACAAAAAAAGCTCCACAATATAGACTATGGGGTTGATTTATAAAAAAAAAAAAAAATTACTCAAGGGACCAGCAAGAATAAAATAAGAGCAAGAAATGGCCACTTTCTACTTTCATTGGAGATTCTTACTCTTTCCTTGCCCTGAGATTGCATATGTGTCACAAGCTTCCAATAGTTATGTCGCTATCCCACAATGCACTGCACCACCCCGGAAGCCGTGCCATATTAGCACACCCAAGTGATAGATTTGCTAATATTGTGCAAGCTGGTGGTGGCACAGGCAACACAAGCCCACACTGCACACGCCACCTGCAGACCCTGCTCCAATCGCACCTCTCCCGATGCTGCTGACCCCGCAGACCACCCCTCCTCCCCCCGCAGTAGTCCCCCCGCACCTCCCTCTGCACCGCACAACCCCGTAGAAGACTCCGGCGCCCTCACCCCCCCATCCCCAGTGCCCGCATCCCTCCCCCTGCAGTAGACGCCCCCATGTCCCCGCAGTTGACCCCCTGCACCCACCCTCCGGCACCCGTAACCCCCCCCCCCCCCCCCCGCAGTAGACTTCTGCTTCCCCCCTCTGGCACCCGCACGCCTGCGCAGTAGACCCCCCCCCCCCCCCGCACCCCCTCCTCCGACGCCCCCACAGTAGACTCTCGCACCCCCAACCGGTGCCCGCATCCCTCCCCCGCAGTAGATGCCCGCACATCCTCACAGTAGACCCCTGCACCCCCCTCCGGCACCCGCACATCCCTGCAGTAGACACCCCCCCCGCACTAGACCCCTGCACCCCACTTCGGCACCCACTGACTCCCGACAACTTATTTACCTATTCGGATAGGACCCTTGGTGATGTCAGTCATGTGATCAGTCACATGACCTTACATCACCGTAGCTCCGCTTCCTGTAGTCTACACTTCACTGCTTCCCAGCTATGACACAGCTGTCACAGGAGGGAAGGGGAGCTGAAAGACTAAAACGGAAACAGACATAAGAGGGGACCAGAAAAACTGGAGACAGAGAAGAGGGATGCATAAAGATGAGGGGGAGCACAGACACATTAGGGAGGACCAAGAAAACTGAAGAGGACAGAGAGAGGGAAGGGGAGCAGAGAAGGAAGTGGGGCAGAGACATCAAGGGGTCCAGAAAGACTGAAGGGGGGCAGAGAGACGGGGATGACCAGAATGACTGAAGGGGGGCGTGGACGCTGAAGGGGGGCAGAGAGACATAAGGGTGGACCAGAAAGACTGAAAGGGGTAACATAGACACAAAAGGGGGTGCAGAGAGGCATAAGGGGGACCAGAAAGACAGAAGGGGGGCAGAGAGATGAAGGGGGGGGGGCAATAAAGATAAAAGGGGGAGGGGCAGAGAGGGAAGGGGGCAGAGAGATGAAGGGGGGGGGGGACCTGAAATACTGAAGGGCAGCAGAGAGACATAAGGAGGACCAGAAACATTGAAGGGGGAGGCAAAGAAACAAGGGCAACCAGAAAGACTGAAGGGGGGACAGGGAAACATAAGACGGGACCAAAAAGACTGAGGGACTCTGAAGTGGGGGCATAGAGACATAAGGGGGGACCACAAAGATTGAAGGGGGGCAGCAGAGAGGGAAGGGGGGGCCCGAGAGACATGAGGGGGACCAGAAATACTGAAGGGGGGGGAGGGACATAGAGACAAAAGTGGGGGGGGAGCAGAGAAACATAAGGGGGACCATAAACACTGAAGGGGGAGGCAGAGAAATAAGGGGGGACCAGAAAGACTGAAGGGGGGCAGAGAGAGGGAAGGGTGGCAGATAGACATAAGGGGGACCAGAAAGACTGAAGGATTGCAGAGAGACTAAGGGGGAAGAGAGCAGAGACAAAAAGGGGCAGAGAGACATGAGGGGGACCAGAAAGATCGAAGGGGGGGCAGAGACACCAGGGGAGACCAGAAAGACTAAAGGGGGTAGAGAAACAAGGGGGAACCAGAAAGACAGACTAAAGGGGGGCAGAGAAACTGAGGGGGGGGGCAGGGAGAAGTAAGGGGAGAGCAGAGAGAAGGGGGAGCAGAGAGTGAGAAGGAGGGGCACAGAAACAGAAGAGGGGCATAGAGACAAAAGGAGGTAGCAGAGAGAGGGAAGGGGGGTCAGACACGGGGAAGAAGAGAGAGCAGAGACATGGGGGAGAAGAGAGGGAAGGGGGGCACAGAGACACGGAAAAAGACAGAGGGAAGGGGGGCAGAGACAAAAGGTGGAGCAGAGGGGCAAAGAGAGCACAGGGTGGTTAAAAGGAGCACAGGGGGTCAAAAACAGCGCAAAGTGGGAGTGACGCCCTCCCGATGCGGCAGTATCGGGCCTATTTCTAGTGAATTATAGTAATGATTTTACTTAGTGACACTATTTTGCAGAACTTTACAGTTCTGTAGTTACTTGTACAAACAATATTGAACAGTTCAGGGTAACACATGATGAGGAGCAGGGCCCTGTTCACAAGGACCCACACCCTATAAGGAAATAAGGCTATCCTAAAAGGTAAAAACTGCTTATAGAGTGGTCCAACCATCTTTATAATTTGGGGGTTCAGATTCAGCTGCATGAGCTGGTCCCCAGCCAGGGCTTGTATGTCCAGGTAACTCCATACTTTCAGTAGCATGTTGTATGTGGGAACAGATTACACTGGGAACACAATTTTTTAGGAGTTAGGTCAGACAACTGTTCTTAATTAATTTTTGGATGCTGAATCCAGAAATGATCTCAGTTTTTCTCTATCACGTCAAGTTTTTGAACTATAGGATTTTTGTCTTCTCAAAAATATGTAAACTGCTGTACCTAAAAAGTGTTTGTTTGCTTTTTAAATAGTACAAATATCAACAAAAAATGAAATATATAAGAAATAGGCATGTCTCAGTTGTGACTACTCTTACAAGTTGCCACGTAGCTCTATATGAGTCGATTTGTAATCAGATAACAAGTCTTATTACAGATATCAGTGCAATTGTGCTTCTCTGGCAGGTAAGTTGTGGAGGAATAACGTGACGTGCTAGAAAAAAAACTGACTACATTTTTGGAATCAGCATGCCAATTTTAGTATAAATCAGCTCAAAAACCTAACTCAACAGAAAATTTTTTTTCAAATTGTTCCCCAGTGTTATAGATGGGATCAGATGCTAAAAAACAAAATGTAGGAAGGGAGAACTGAAAAAAATTGGGGTATTGAGGTGCTGTGATAGACCTTCCTCAACCCATTCAGGAAGAGGCATTTTTTGTATTTGTATTTTCGTTTTTTTTCCTCCTCCTTCCAAAAATCGTAATTTTTTTACCATTTTGCTGTTGATGTAGCAATTTGAAGGCTTGTTTTTTGTAGGATTGAGTTGTAATTTCAAAGCACACCTCCAACATTGGTTTTTTGATGAGATGTATTGGCCCCATAGATCAACTGTTCGTCATTGTCTTGCTGGAAGGTGAACCTCCATCCCATTCTCAAATCACTGACAGACTGAAACGGGGTTTACTTACAAATATCCTTGTATTTCGCACCATCCATCTTCCCTTCGACTCTGACCTTTTCCCCTGGCATTGAAAATCATCCCACAACATGATGCTGCCATCTTAATGTTGCACTGTGGGGTTGACTATCTTGAGGTGATGAGCTGTGTTGGGTTGGCACCAGACATACTGTTTACCTTGGTGGACAAGTTTTGGTCTTAGTTGCCAACAGCATTCTTCCTCCATACATTTAGGGAGTTTCTCACATTTGTTTTAGTAAAATAAAAACAAGCCTTTCAATTTTTGACTCTAAAAGCCCAGTTACACACACAGATAATTGTGCAGATATTGTTCGCAGATCTCTGATTGCAGTGAAATCATGGACACATTGTTACATTTGTACACAGCCACAAAATGGAACAATGTGTCCATGATTTCACTGCAACCAGAGATCTGCGAACAATCTCTGCACAATTATCTGTGTGTATAACTGGGCTTTTTTTTTGGCCACTCTTCCAAAAAGGCCAGCTCTATGGAGTGTACAGCTTATTGTGATTATGTGGACAGTTATTATAATCTCTGCTTGGGAACTCTGCAGCTCCTTCAGGGTTACCTTTGGTCCCTGTGTTCCCTCTCTGATTACTGCCCTCATTGCTCAGGCTGAGAGTTTTGGTGGGGAGCCCTCTCGGCAGGTTTTTTGTGGCACCATCAGGGGCGGACCGTCACCCCCCGGGGCCCTGGTGCAGGAGAGGACCGGGGGGGGCGGGGCTACTGGCCGTTGGTGCGGCCTGGGGGGGAGGGGTGCCGCTGGCCGTCGGCGCGGCCCGGAAAGGGGGGGGGGGGGGGGGGAGTGCTGCTGGGAGCCGCAGGGAGCCGCAGGCGCGATGCTCTCCTACCTGGGAGCCGCGCCGGTTGTATGCTAGAGGCCGGAGGAGCAGAGGAGAGGAGGGGCGGGATCAGGCAGGGGAAGCAGGAAGCTCTCTGCTTCCCTTGCCTGACCCTCCTCTCCTTTGACGGCGGCTTGCGGGGGTCGGCTGGGGGCCCCCCTCCAGGCTTCAAGGGACCCCCAGCCGGTCGGGGCCCTGGTGCAGCTGCACCAGCTGCACCAGTGTAGTTCCGCCCCTGGGTACCATGTTCTTTCCATTTGATAATTGATTTGATGGTGCTTTGGGGAATGATCAGAGATTGGGACATTTTATTAGAACCCATCCTTCACTTATACTTCTCAAAAACCTTGCCTCGGACTTGTATGGAGATCTCCTTGGTCTTCATGGTGTTTGGCTAGTAATGCCTCTTGCTTAATGGTGTTGCAGCCTCTGTGGCCTTTCAGAAAAGACATTACACACAGGTGGACTAACTTTAACTAGACAGGAGACCTATGAAGGTAATTGCTTGCATCAGAAATTTTTAGGGGCTTTATAGCAAAAAGGGCTTACACATATATGCACATTACAATGTTTTATTTTATCCCATACATTTAATTTCTACCTATATTTTCTTTACTTCCCCGAGTGCTTATGCACAAATTTGATTCCATTAATATTTAAACACACGTTGAAATGTAACAAAATGGGTAAAAAACCAAGTAGGTGAATACTTTCGCAAGGCACTGTATACACACTAGTGGTAATTATCTCTTTAACCTCATTTTCCCATCTGTGTAATTTCTTTTGCGCCCATGGAACCCTCAGCCTCGATCAATGGGCTGAACTTGTTACACTTTATTAATCTAATATATAGCAACCAGCATGTTACGAAGGTAAACTCTGATATACCGCTCCTCCGATACTAAATATCCCAGACCGTACTGTCACAGCACAAATTGAAGACTTGTCACCTGAAGTGAACGATTTAATGGCTCATAAATTGTCCAAGATTTTAAAATGCAACACATGACAATATCCATAAGTTACAGCGGGAACTGGGGCTGCTTGAATATGATTTATCCATTTGCATAGATATAAAATATCTGTTCTGTGCCATTAAAATATCTATTGTGTCATTTTTGTCATACTGATTTATATAAATGGTGTCCGTTCCATTAATAACTTTTGTTTCCCTATTTTTATAGTTTCATTATTGTTCTTATTCCTTTCTTTGATTTTTGCGGCCTGCAGTGTAAAGTTCAATTCTGTACAAAAGTAGAAGCCCATTCATTATTACAGGAGCGCTGAACCAAGACTGAACCTGCAAAGGATGTCATTTGTGACTCCTCACTCCGGTGAACCTGGTCTTCAAAGCTTGGACAGATGGGTTGTACCCAGTCTGGTCATTTTCTATTTGCATGGCTGGCACACGTTCTCCTGTGCTAGCACACGTCCCCCTATTGATGGCACTCATTCCCCATGGCTGGCACACGTTCTCCTGTGGCTGGCACACGTCCCCCGTGGCTGGCACACGCCCCCCTGTCCTGGCTATGGCCCCCATGCTGCTGCCCATAGTAAAATAAAAAACTCTTTACTCACCTTCCTCCAGTGCTGTCCTCCGGGTCTCTCTCCTGCTGCTGCGCTCCTCCACTTCCTGCTTCCCAAGTGCCGGTCATGTGATCGGCACAGCAGAGAGACTTGGTCTCTGCGTGCCCGATCACAGCGGCAGCAGGGAGAGCGGGGAGACAGCGGGAGATCAGCACTGGAGGAGGCAAGTAAAGCTTTTTTTATTGTATTCTGGGCAGCAGCATGGGGGTCATATGGAACCAAGGGGGGGCATGTGCCATCACTGGGGGGGAAGGTGCAGGCACATATAATATGCGCTACACCCCCAGCCCATCACTGCGGTGCGGTTTCAGCACCACGGTGATGGACAACGGCAGTGCATATTATATGAGCGGGAGCAGGAGATCTCCTGCATCCCGCTGCAGCCTCCCCCAGCTGCCAGACAGGCTCCAGAGCCCCCTCACCTCCCCTACAGTATAATCCGTATATTTGGATTATGAGACCCCCCCCCCCACACACTTTCCCCCAAATTTTGGGGGAACAAAAGTGCATCTTATAATCCGAAAAATACGGTATTTACTTGAAACTGGATCAATGGAACATATTTACAGAGATAATTATCTACAGAACCCAACACATTTATAGGGATCATTATACACAGAACCCCCACATGCTTACAGAGTTCACTATACATGAGCCCTGTAAATACGATGGGTTCTATTATACAAAGAACCCAACATACCAAACTGAATCTACATCAGAACCACATACTTCATAGTATTACATCTGATAACATACATAACAGTATTTATATTTGGCAACGGAACCTTTTGACATTACAGTCAGTACCATAGGCGGTAACACCCGCCCAGCACTTGAGACAATCCCAGTCTCGGACCATGGTACGTACACGTACAGTCCATCTCCTACAGGACTCCAACCTGTTACAGGGCACATACTTATACAGTCCACCATACAGATTACATGGACTCCAGCCTGTTACAGAACACATACTTGGTTTAAGCTGCCTGAGCTACAGGGCAATCAAGGCATCCCCAAGGTTTCCTCTCCACGTGATATCAGGTCGCCAGCCACCTCCAAGCCTTGCCATCCCAGGCAGGCCTCCAGGAAGGTGGCTGCACCAACGTGTCCAGAGCAAGCACTCCAGGTTCTGCAAGAATTCCCAAGTGTACAGGAGTTCCACAAACCACTGCAACTGTCCACAGACTCGCCCTCAACACAGAGGAACAGACGTCTCCCGACTCAGAGGGACAGACTTCCCTCTATGTCCTAGAGGGACGGGCTCCTCTGACTCACATTCTCTCTGTCTCACCTCTCAGCAGTAGGCAGCTTAATATCCTGCCTGACACACCCGCACCTGGGAAGCTGTGAACAATCAAAACCTCTCAAACAGACTTGAGTGCAGTAAGCCCTATGTGCACACATGTGACGTATACCGGCTACGTACTATACGGCCGGTCATACCTCATGCTATATAATAACTGTAAAAAGTGACATTATTGGCAATGTTTTTTTATGATACCATAAATAGGGGTGGTAAATAATTGCTATATTGCTCCACTGACTAGCAGTTGGGACCATTTTATCTGGTCTTTCACACACTTTGTACATGTGGCGCTAGTGCAATTGAATTTATACATTAATATGGTTTGTAATATGGTATTCAAAGTGCTAAATTTTGGTCTCATCTGACCAGACTATATTCTCCCAGTATTTCACAGGCTTGTCTAAATGTTGTTGAGCAAACTTTAAATGCGCTTACATACTTGCTTAGCTTGGGGAAAAAAAGACCTAGGTCCATCAAATTACACCTTCCTCCACCAACTTATACATTTTTGTCCCTAAATAATTTATAACCAACAATGTTAGGGTGCGCTGAAGAAATCATCCAGCCCCTTTTTTTAAAAGTTAGTACCGTGTTTCCCCGAAAGTAAGGCCCTGTCTTACATTAAAATTACCCCCAAAAGTCCCACCCTGCCTTACTTTCGGGGGAGGCCTTACATTAGACAAAAAAATGACTCCCCCATCCCTGTGTGCATGATCCCCTGCAGCTCCCCCATCCCTGTGTGCATGATCCCACTGCAGCTCCCCCAGCCCTGTGTACAGGATCCCCTGCAGCTCCCCCAGCCCTGTGTGCATGATCCCCTGCAGCTCCCCCAGCCCTGTGTGCATGATCCCCTGCAGCTCCCCCAGCCCTGTGTGCATGATCCCCTGCAGCTCCCCCAGCCCTGTGTGCATGATCCCCTGCAGCTCCCCCAGCCCTGTGTGCATGATCCCCTGCAGCTCCCCCAGCCCTGTGTGCATGATCCCCTGCAGCTCCCCCAGCCCTGTGTGCATGATCCCCTGCAGCTCCCCCAGCCCTGTGTGCATGATCCCCTGCAGCTCCCCCAGCCCTGTGTGCATGATCCCCTGCAGCTCCCCCATCCCAACTCTGCCCATGTGCTGCCACCACCCGCACGCAGCCCCATACACACCCGGTTTCGGTATACTTACCGTTCCGTTGCTTTCGTTTTCCTCTGCGGTGCCGGTGGGAGCCTTCTGCTGCAGGGGACGCTGGGCCAATCAGCTGCGAGCCTGCGGGCCGTGACGTCGCGGCTGATCGGCCAATCAGAGCTCGAGCTGATGGCCAATCAGCTGCGAGCCTGCGGGCCGTGACGTCGCGGCTGATCGGCCAATCAGAGCTCGAGCTGATGGCCAATCAGCTGCGAGCCTGCAGGGCCGTGACCCGGGGCAGGATAGAATGGCGGAGCCGGCCACAAGAAGCCCGCAGCCGAGAATGCGGGTGACAGCTGAGGGGCCTGAATAAACCGGTAATGCGGCCTTACATTCCCCAGCTACCCCCCACCATAGGCGGCCTTACATTCCCCACAGACCCCCCCCGAAAGCGGCCTTACAATCGGGGGGTGCCTTACATTGGAGAATCCTGGGCACCCCCTACCCTGCCTTACTTTCGGGGGGGTCTTATATTCGGGGAAACACGGTACAGTGTCTCTACTTACTACCTATTGGGTGATTGGAGCATTGCATAGTCGGACTGCTCGAACTGTAAAGAATTCTTTCTTATTTAGCTGCTAGAATTGCCGTTCTTCCATCCGCAGTGAGTGCTCCTTGGTCCTTAGTATTGTGTTTGGAAGGAATATGTCATGTGCCAGTCCTTTGCATTGACCACACACGTATTAATGCATATAGATGAGATGTCCTCTGAGATGTCTTTTTCTAAGCTAAACAAGCCCAGCATTTCCAACCTCCCATTATATGGGAGGCCTTCCATCCCTTATAATAATCTAGTTGCCCGCCTTTGAACTGACTCTCGCTTTTGAATATACTGTTTAAAATGTGGAGTCCAAAACTGGATTCATATTCTAGATGTGGCCTTACGAGTGAGTTATAGGGGGTAACAATATGTTAGGATCAAAGGATGTTATCATTTTTTTTGTTTGTTTTATACTAAAGTGCTCTTGTAGCTGCTGCTTGACATTGAGTACTGCTGCTCAGTTTACTTGTAACCAGAATACCCAAGTTGTGTAATCTGAGTTTACTTCCATTTAATGTACAATTCAGCAATAGGATTACTCCGTCCTAGGTGCATTACTCTACGTTTATAAACCTTAAATGTCATTTGCCAAGTATTTACCCATTGAAACATCTATACAGATCATTTTGTACTATTGTTCTGTCAAGGTCTGTTTTAAATATCCTACAGAGTTTCGGGACTTTTGCAAAGACTGCCACTTTACTTGCAGTCCCATCCACAAGACCATTAAAGAAGACCTGTCACCCCCCTGGTGCTATGCTAACTGAATGCAGCACTGAATGCAGCATGTCAGCTGCATTCAGGAAGGGGTCCCCCATGGCTCCAGCCCCCCTATACCCTGAGAAATAGACTTTATAAAGTGTACATATAGTGAGTCCGGAGGGACTTACTCAGTAATGAGTCATCGCTCTTGCTGGTGTCCTCCCCGCATCCAGCCTTCTGAGTGCCACCTCCAGCCCCCTCAGTAATGCTTCCTTTATGTGTCTCCCCTCTTCGCCTGTTCCATGCTGCTCTGCAGAGAAAGCAATAGGCGGGATCGGGTTCCGGCAGCTGACACGCCTCCTGCCAGAGATGTCAGCACCGGAGCACGCCCTGCTCCAGCTTATTTATGGACAGCTGTGGGGTAACAGGTCCTCTCTAATAAAGAGATTAAAAAGAATCAGTCCTAGCACAGATCCCTGCAGATCCCACTGCTGACTATAGTCCATTTAGAGAACACAATTTACAACCTATTTTTTAGCCAATTCCTTACCCATGTGCATATAGTTTTGCCCCTAGCCCTGGCTTCTAGAGCTTCAATATAATGCTGTTCTGTGATACAGTATAAAATGCATTAGCAAAGTCTAGATAAGTCACATCCACTACATTACCAACATCCAGAACATACTTTTTGTCAAGTATTGGAGTCTTGTGTGGTGAGTGTGCACACAGGTCATGGAGGTTGAGTGCATTACTTATTGTTTTCTTTGAAACTCTTCTGTCCTCCCTCCACGGGCCGTGGGCATATAAAGCTAAACAGGTATACTGAGTCCAATAAGATGACTATAGTCTGTGTTTTACTTGAATGTAGTAGTATTATTCAGTGAAACTGGAAACAATAGGGATACATACAATCAGTGCATGAATGATACAGCAGAAAATGCGTATACAATATTCATAGAACATCTAGCAAGCTAGTGTCTAACCTAGAATTCCACTAAGCTAGGGTAACATTTAGAGCATCTGATGGCTGCAAATAGCATTGCTGGTAAGGAATTAATGTTATCACAAGAGGGAATAAAATGGAGACTTGTCTTCCAGAATGAAGCATGAAGAGAAAATGGAGAATATACCATATTACTCATAATACATAGCAGAGATGAGGAGAAACAGACCTAAAAATAGAAAACTGATGCTGATAAAGGGTTTAGACACTAGAGGGAGCTAAAGAACTTTGATACAAACCTAGTAAAGGAAAACATAGGTATTGCTATAGAGCAGAACTATATGGAAAAAAGAATAGGTGCTAGGGGCAGAACAGAAACAATATACCTGCTGATTCCAGGTCTTTCTGTAACTCTCCATAGGTGATCCTCATGGACAACTCTACTGATAATTCTTTTCAAGCCTCTGTCAGAAATCGTGCAGGGATCACCTGGTCATTCCCGGTTTATAGTGAAATGATGTTCATTCCACTTCCAGATTATGGCCCACACAGTGCTCACTGAAACCTTTGGTAGTTTAGAATCTCTTCTGTAACCAATGCCATCAGTAGATTATGTAACTGTAAGGTTGCGAAGGTCTTTACCTATCATGAGATGTTTCTTTTGTGGCTTCTTGGTAATGAGACTTATTTATAGACTGTTGAACCAGTTGATATTATTTTTCAGTAAGTGGCAGGATTGCTTTTTAATCTCTGATAAACATCAGCTAGTGTCTTGATTTTCCATGGCTTTTTGCATCTCTTTCATCATGTGTTTAATACTTTTTCGTTTCTCATTATTACATAAAACTTACATCTATGGACATCTCTAGCTTGATTTATTTTCCTGTGAGGATTGGATGGGTTGTTACCAATATCTGGTGAGAAGTATATTTAGTTTGAAAACTTGTGCTTGTTCTACACCTATTTCACCATAGTATATACATACAAATCTTATGTTCATGAGATCTGGAAAAAAACAAACAAAACCTTTCTAGATGCAAAGAATGTGATGTTTCAGTGTACTGGTACTTTAGAGTTTGCATGCTTAGACGGCTTAGACGTTGTTAGATATAGTTTTCTTTTATGACTGTGGTCTTGCATTATATCCAGATACCCACAGCATGAAAACAATAAAAAACATATTTTTAGTGTGTATCTGCCAGTTCCTGTGTACCTATTTCTAGTCTACGATAGTTTGATGTACTGCTGTATGGGGCAGAATTAAAGCTTTATTATATTTACATGTACATTTTTCTTTTTTCTTATGCAGCAAATAAACAAACTAAGAAACTTGACCGATGATGTGGTAAGGCTTCTATGTTTTGTAAACTAACTTGTGCATGTTATCGTGTCGTGAAAAATTCTGCATGCGCTTAACATTTGTGTTTTTACAATTTTTGTTAAAATGACAAGCTTAAAGTTAGGATGGGTCATCAATATCATGTCAGCGGATGTGCATTACCCTAGACTTCTTATGTTTAGCTGTTCTTGGTGGCGGCGGAGACCAGAAGTGATCTATTGCGCAGTTTAACAGAGCTTCGTATAACTGTATAGTAGATGCAGCTGGGTACTGCAGATCAACCACTATTTAATTGACTGGGGTTGAATATGAAATACCCGGCTGTAGCCACTATATAGTCGATGCAGCTATGTAGTTTTACTTCATAGCTAAGCACATTTGGCCACCACTGATCCCAAATACAGCTGATTGGTGGTGATGTCAGGAGTTCACTCCTATCAATCTGATACTGGTGACCTATCCGAAGTATTGGCCTTCTATATAGAGTCCTGCATAATCCTTTTGAATGGGTTGTCTTATCTTCTAAATGGGTAAAAATGCTTGTAAAAACATGCAACCTCATTAAACATGTTTCCATTTTCCGGAACAGGGTAATTTGTGACTTTCTAGTGTAGTTCTCATTTTCTAGTTTACTGGCCACCTCACAGTGGTCAGTAGCCTAGCCAAGGAGCACAACGCTTGTAAATTCTTTGCTTTACAGCCTGGGTCACTAAATCTGACGAGCCTTAGTCCTATGCACTTGTCCCATGTTGCAAAGGTGTAAAGCTGCCTTTGCTACCTGCATGGGAGTGCGCTCAGATTTGACCAGTGGGACGACAATGACGCTAGTCTGAAATGTCAGCCTTCAGGAGTACGTCCTTCTTAGCAACCAGGAAGAGGACCTTAAAGGCAACTTGTCAGGTAATTTATGGCTCCAAACCTATCACTACCTGTTCTTGCAGCTTGCTAGTACATTCTTAACCATCCCTGTCTGTTCTAAATGTGCATTATAAATGTTGGATAAACCATCTTAATACCTTACATGTCCTGTTGTTCCTGTCACATATATAGAAGTGTAAAATTAAATAAATTTAAATGATGTAGTGCTCCACAGAATTTTTGATTATCAGCACAGATAAAGCAGACAACTACAGGCTGCCACCCCCACGCTGAAAACCGCAGCCACCCCTGGAGATGGCGCATTCATCATAGCGGCATTTCCAGGCACTTGACCTGGCTCTTCCAGCGGCCTTGGTGTGGTGGTGGCATTCTTGGTAATAAAGGGGTTAATACCAGCTTTGTATTATCAGCTGGTACTAAGCATGACATTCATACTGTCAAGCCAAATTAGGCCCAGCCATCATTCATTTCTAGTAAACAGTTAAAAAAACAAAAAAAACAAAGAATACATTTTTAATTACAAATAAAATACAAAACCTGTTTAGGGACTCCATCTTTATTAGAAAAAAAAATGCTCACTCTAACATAATCCACAGGTCTTCTGTCTTCAGCTCTGCTAAATCTTTGCCATTGAAAGATATGTCTGCTGACAGAGATGAGCAGGCACAAGATGACATTGGTGTACACTGCAATAAGTGAGAGAAGTGCTCACTTTACGGCTGGGCTCCGTGCCGACTGTCATGTGAAAAGTTCTGAGATCACGTTCATCCGTGAACTGAGAGCCCCAGAATCATGCATCACACGGCTGCCCCATTGCCGCCTTCAGTGCATGCGCAGTTCGCGTGATGAACCCGGTATTGGGCACCTAACTAGACTGCTCAATGCGCAGGACCCGAAATGACGCCACCACGTCATACCCGGAAGAGTGGACACATCTCAAAAAGCCAAGGGGGCACAGACCAGATTAACATTGTCGCACCCACTGGGGCGTCACACAGAAGGAGCGACAAGATACCCATAGACCCGGAGTGGACCGCCCACACGTCTGGGAACATGTAAGTTATTGAGATGGTTTATTCAACATTTATAATGAACATTTAGGTCAGACATGGATGATTAGGGATGTAGTAGGAAGCTGTAGGGACAGGTAGTGATAGATTTGGGGCCATAAATGACTTGACTGGTTCCCTTTAACCCTCCATCAGAGACAGCTGATCTGACTGGCACAGCTCAGTTAGTTTTGTTTCTCTCTCCTCTCCAAATTATCAGAAAGTCTCCCCCACTCCCAGTTATTTCCTGTCTATACAGGCCCTTCAAAACTTGATTGCATCAAACCTTCTGGAGAGCAGATCTGACCTTTGTGGCTTCTCAGGCTCACTGTGCCTTGCTTCTCTAGGTGTAACAGTTTCTTTGATGAAAATTTAATCTCTGAATCTGAGTGAATAGTACGCAAATAGCATCTAAGTGCATTACTATTGTTTTCCTAATTTTAATGTTTAGTAATGGCTATTTCATGAAAATTGGAGACTATCTGATGGAAGTTTAATATATTGGTACTTTTTGTTTTAATATGGTTTTGGTTATTAAATTTTTTTAAATTTTTTTTTCATCTGATTTTGTGTACCTTCTTTTAATACATCCCTATGAAGGTATCTAATTACTTTGAGTCCTGAAATGTAAATAATGAGATATTTATAAGTGGTTTATTAAGCTGTGCCTGTTAGGTGCAGTGCACCTGAACTTGAGCGTCCCATACATGAGCCTGATGGTCCCATCTTCTATTCTTGACCCTCTATCTCCTTAAAACATGCAAGATAAAATACTATGTGGCTTTGTTCACACAGAACGTATTTACAGGCAATTTACTGTACAGAGATTTGCTGCGTGGTGAAGTCTCTTCAGCACAAATTGACATGCAGTGCCATTTTGGTATTCTAGTATGGACATTGCTGCTGCATTCTCCACAGTAATACAGTACTGTGAGAACGTTTTAGACGTGTGGAAAAAAAATCTTTGTTAAGAATGCTTTAAAAAGTAAAAGAGTTAATAGTTCATTCAATTAACAAAATACAAAGTGAATTAATAAAAGAGCATTGTAAGTCACATCAATCTTTGGGTTGACCACCCTTTGCCTTCAAATCAGTATCAATTTAACCTCAGTACACTTGCACAGTTTTTGAATGAACTCGGCGGGGAGGTAAGCTACCAGCAGATCATCTTAACAAATCCTGCTGTCTCTTCATGTAAATCCCAGTCAGTCATGATGATTAAAAGATCAGGGCTCTATGGGGCCATATTGTCACTTTTAAGACTCCTTGTTCTTTACGCAGAGGTTAGGCCTTAATGCCATTGTCTGTGTGTTTGGGGTCTTTGCTGCATAAAACATTTGGAGACAGACACCTAACTTGTAGTATTAAATGATGGATGGGTATCTGCTTGTATTGTCAGCATTGGGAAAATCATTAACTCCTTTACCAACAAGGGCATATATATACGCCATTGACCGTGTCCCTCTCTCTGATGTGATTTTTCACACTCCGCTCTCATCATCCCCCCAACACGTCAGCTGATTTGTAGCTAACAGCATCGATTGGATCAGTGATCCGCCTGTCACTGTTAACCCTTTGGATTGCACTGTTAATCACTGGCAGCACAATGTAAAGCACCACGGCGGAGATTGCGCTGTTCTCTGCCGGTATCTGCGACCTTGATGCGTTGCTATAACAGCGCAGGGTCAGCAGATCCTGTCATAACCCATCACTTCATGCCAGCGATGTGCGAGTCATATTGCTGACAGAATAAGATCATTTGTGCTGTGCAGAGAGAGGCCTCAGCATCTCTCTGCACAACACAAGTGATTGTAAACTGCAGTGCTGTGGTGCCCTAAGGGGCAGTGTAAAATAAAGAAAAAGTAAAGAAAAAGTTGTAAAAATTATTTTAAAATAATTAAAATAAAAAAATATATTTGCTATTGCTTCATTCAGAAATGCCCGATCTATCAAGATATAAAATTTAATTAGATCTGTACACTGGGTAACAGAAAAAAAAAAGTCTAAACGCCAAAATAATATTTTTTGGTTGATCCAACATTGCAATAAATTGCAATAACAGGCGATCAAAATATTGCATCTACCCAAAGATGGTATCATTAGAAATGGCAGCGCAAGCTGCAAAAAATAAGCCAGCAGTCCCAGATCCCGAAAAATAAGAACGCTACGGGTCTCAGAAACCGGCACCAAATTTGCAATTATTCTTCTTTAAAAACTTCTGAATTTTTTTCACCACTTAGATAACAGTAAAAGTATACATGTTTGGTATCTACGAACTCATACCGACCCGAGGCATCAAACTGAAACATCAGGTTTACCATATAGTGATCATGGCAAATAAAAAAAACTAAAAAATTGTGTAATTGTATGTTTGTAATTTCACCGCACTTGGCCTGTTTTTCCTGTTCATTGTATGGTAAAATAAATTATGTAATTCAAAAGTACAACTTGTCCCACAACACTAATATGTCTATATTGATGGATTAATTGAAAAGTAATGGCTCTTGGAAGAAGAGGAAAGTCCGGAAAATTGCTCGGTGGTGAAGGGGGTTAATTCTTACCAAATTCCTATCTCCAGCTGCTTAAAAGCAGCCATAAGCTTCCAAGGCCCTTCCCCCATGCTTTACACCTCTTTTGCAGGATAATCCAACAATACATTTCTTTAAAACATAATCCTAGGTTTCCCAAATAAATGTAGGCTGTTATCAGCATTACAGGGCCTTTACCTTCCTGGCATTAGTGTGTGTTATAAGAGCCTAATGACTGTTCAAGAATTACCGTATCTTCAGGGTAAAAAAAACAAAACCAGGAGTCCTGGAAGTGATGACGAAGTCCCATCAGAGCCCTGATCTCAATATTAAATCTGGAATTATAGGAGGTGACTGTCAGACAGGTTTACACCATCCTACATCCACAGGACTGTTGTAAGTTATCCATGTTTGTAACTACCTCCTCCCTGCTCCGTTCCTTCTAAAATGATGTACAAGTGTATCTAGAAGAATTGGTGCTGTTCTGAAGGATAAAGGTGGTCGCACCACATGTTGATTTGATTTCCATATCCCTCTGCATTTTAAGTGACGGAAATCAACAATATTAACACTTGAACTTTTTAAAGTCCTCTTTACTTTGCAGTATTTTTTCCACACCTGCGTAATACATTTTCACATCCCTTGTGAACAATTTTTAAGGTAAGTGCATGACATGCTCCGTCCAAAACACTGATAGCACGGATCATGGGCACTCACCCTTATGTAGTAGTAAAGTCACATGCTGTGGATTTTGGTGTAATCAGTTCTGAAACTGTACCATTCATCTGCAACAATTTACATGGCTAGAACGGATCAAATTCTGCAGGGTAACAACTTACCTTTAGGGTGTGTTTTGTTTTTTATGCCATGTTGATATTCGGCTGCAA
This sequence comes from Allobates femoralis, assembly GCA_033576535.1. Taxonomy (NCBI): domain Eukaryota; kingdom Metazoa; phylum Chordata; class Amphibia; order Anura; family Aromobatidae; genus Allobates; species Allobates femoralis. The sequence continues at coordinate 577,959,033 of JARQOC010000002.1, forward strand.
AAGCCACATTCTGTAAGAATGGAGGGTGTGCTGGAGTAAGATGCACCACTTGTAGTAAAAGCGGAGTCCCTCTTAATGAATTTGGAGGATGTCTCACCTGCTGTCTGCCCCTGGCATTAATAATGAATCTTCACAATCGTGCTTTGGTAACCCCCTCTATTTGTTAAAAAGATGTTGACGTTGGCATGAAAGCACCAAACATAGCACATTTTTTAAAGCTACCAGTTGTTCATAAGGTTTGTGACATTTCGGTTTAATGTTGTCTTTCTAGCCCTAACTGTTTGATGAATCGGCACCGTTATCGCTGTTTGGATTTTGTTTTAGCAAGAAATAAGAATCCAAGTAAAAACTGCACGAACATACCCTTTTAGTATAGATGTACACACGGTCAAAATTATAGGTACCCCTTGTTTATGAAAAAAAACAAAAACGGTCACGGAAATAACTTAAATCTGACAAAAGTAATAAATAAATCTATGAAAATTAACAAATGAAAGTCAGACATTGCTTTTCACCCCTGCTTCCACAGAATAAAAAAAAAAAAAAAAAAAATTAAACCCATGAAATAGACCTGGACAGAAGCGATGGTACCCCTGAAAATAATGTGACAAAAGGGACATGTTAAATCAAGGTGTGTACACAAATTGGCATCACAGGTGTGTACTATCTTCTAATCAGTCAGTGGGCCTGAATATAGGGATACAGATACTGACTGTGCTGTTTGGTGATATGGTGTATACCTCACTTTACGGAACCAGAGGAAGTGATGGAAAGAGTTGTCTCAGGAGATTGAAAAGAAAATTATAGACAAGCATATTAAAGATAAAAGTTATAAGGCCATCTTCAAGCAGCTTAATGTTCCTGTGACTACAGTTGTACATGTTATTAAGAAATTTAAGATCCATGGGACTGTAGCCAACCTCCCTAGATGTGGCCGCAGGAGGAAAATTGAAGACAAATCAAAGAGACGGATAATACGAATGGTAACTAAAAAAAACAAGAAAAACTTCTAAACTGATTAAAGGTGAACTTCAAGATCAAGGACCATCAGTGTGAGATCGCACCATCCGTCGTTGTTTGAGCCAAAGTGGACTTCATGGCAGACGACCAAAGAGGACACCGTTGTTGGAACAAAAAATTATTAGACAGCCAGACTCGAATTTGCCAAACTACATATTGATAAACCACATAGCTTATGAGAAAATGTGTTATGGAACAATGAGACAAAAATTGAACTTTTTGGCAAGGCACATTAGCTCTATGTTCACAGATGGAAAAATGAAGCATACCAGGAAAAAACATTGTCCCTGCTGTGAAACATGGAGGAGGCTCTGTTATGTTCTGGGGCTGCTTTGCTGCATCTGGCACATGGTGTCTTGAATCTGTTCAGGGTACAATGAAATCTGAAGATGATGAAGGGATTCTAGAGAGAAATGTGCTGTCGAGTGTCAGGAAGCTTGGTCTCAGTTGCACGTCGTGAGTCTTGCAACAAGTTAATGACCCCCAAAACACCGCTAAAAACACCCAAGAATGGCTAAGAGTGAAACCTTGGACTATTGTGAAGTGGCCTTCTGTGAGCCCTGACCTAAATCCTGTTGAGCATCTTTGAAGAAATTGAGAAGAAATTGGGCTTTAAGATCGCGCTGTTAACAGAAATCAATAGGAATTCAACTCAAAGGATCTCGTAACAGATCTTTATTCCTCTAAAAGCCTTGACGCGTTTCATGTACAGCAGTACACTTCCTCAGGAGAACAGAGTTACATAGTCATCATTAGATGTAATAATTAGATATAAATGTAAAAAAGCACACTTCATCATGTCAAATATCACATAAGGGGATTATTTGAAATTTCTTGCAAACTAATGCTCTGTTTTTTATGAAAGTATTTACACAATCAGGTTGATAGATTGATATAGGGTGCCTGAGATTCTGGCTTCTTATAGGAATGGGTTCTAATTCATCTGGTCCCACGTTTTTGGGAGCTCTGTGCTGTTTCTTGCATAGTGGCTCCATGGGTTGAATGAAAGGTGATAGTTTTTTCTCCCTTCATGGACTGAGATTAATACCATGTTATGATTTTACAATTGGTCTGGTTGTTTCTGATAAAGGGCTAATGATGATAATCCAATAATGTAATAGCCAGTAATACACACTCTTTATGAGAAAATTGTTGTTTACAAGTTATAATTTTTATTGTTGATTTTTTTTATTACTGCTATGTATCTTAGTAATATTAATAATTAGATCAGAAAATGATTGAAAAAGCTAGATGTATGCATAGTCTTAAGTTTCTATTTACCGTATATATTCTTATATTGATGTTTTTATACTGATGTCTTTTACATTTATGTGATATTTGACGTGATGAAGTGTGCTTTTTACATTCTCAAGCAGCGCTTTTGCGCTGACGCGTTTTGCGTCCGCGCAAAGAAGTGCCGTTAAAAAAAAGCGGTGTATTCACACACCGCATTTTTTTTTATGCCCATGGGAGAAATTATGTCACAGAGGGGGAGGAACTTCCCTGTTCCTCCTCCCCTCTGTGACGTGTGGCCGCCCCTGTTTGATTTCGCAGTGTATTAATATACACTGCGAAATCTTAATAAAAGTAAGGCAGAGGTATTAAAAATGATAAACAATGAATACTTACCCTTCTGACAGCCTGTTCGGACTATCCGGAGCTGAGCCAAGCACACGTATGGAGCTGCCAGGACCTTCCGTGATGTCATGGGCACTGATTGGCCGCTCACTGTCATGTGATATGTGACGTCAAATGACGCACACATCTCATGACCGCGAGTGGCCAATCAGCGCCCATAACATCACGGAAGGTCCTGGCAGCTCCATACGTGTGCTTGGCTCGGCTCCCGGCTCCATGAGCACCCAGCAGAGGGTAAGTATTTACATTTTTTTTATTTTTTTTTTTAACACATTTAGTTTACTTTAATTTGAGTTTCGCAATGTATATTAATATATTGCAAAACCCAAATGGGGCGGTCACATATGTCACAGAGGGGAGGAGGAACAGGAATCTTCCTCCTCCTCTGTGATATCAGATCCAGCAGCGCCGCCCCCTATGGGAAAAAGCGCCGGCGCTGCTGCCTAAAGAATTGAAATGTATTCCCATAAAAGTGCTGCGTAAAATTACGCAGTGTCTGTGTGGCAAAATTAATTTCACGTTCACTTTGCCGGCAGAAACAAGGCACATTGCGCATTTTTGAAAAGCGCCCGTAAAAAAGTGCTCAAAAATGCTGCAGTTCGACTAGATTGCACCCTCGTGTCTTGCAGTGGTTGTCGCACACAACCCGACAAGGTGAGTGAGACCATACCTGTAACCTAAATACCCTCGGATAAGACCCTATTGTGCGCTTCTTTACCCCCTTTTCATTGAGCATATTTGAAAAGAGCTGAAACATGCTGTCTGGAAAAGGCAACCTTGAAACATGACACAACTGGAGCGGTTTGCTCTTGAAGAGTCGCCAAAATATCTGTCGAGAGGTGCACAAATCTCATTCACAGTTCCAGGAATCATTTGATTGCATTGATTGCCTAAAAAGGTTGTGCAACAAAATATTAAATTAACCCCTTCATGACCTTGCCATTTTTTGCAATTCTGACCAGTGTCCCTTTATGAGGTTATAACTCGGGAACGCTTCAACGGATCCTAGGGATTCTGAGATTGTTTTTTGTGACATATTGGGCTTCATGTTAGTATTAAATTTAGGTCGATAATTTTTGCGTTTATTTGTTAAAAAATCCAAAATATGGCAAAAAGTTTGAAAATTTTGCAATTTTCAAATTTTGAATTTTTCTTCTGGTAAACCAGAGAGTTATGTGACACAAAATAGTTATGAAATAATATTTCCCACATGTCTACTTTACATCAGCACAATTTTGGAAAAAAAAAAAAACTTTTATTAGGAAGTTATAAGGGTTCAAAGTTCATGAGCAATTTTTCATTTTTCCACCAAAATTTACAAAACCATTTTTTTTAGTGACCACATCCCATTTGAAGTCCCTTTTGAGGGGTTAACATGACAGAAAACACCCAAAAGTGACACCATTCCAAAAACTGCACCCCTCAAGCTACTCAAAACTACATTCAAGAAGATTATTAACCCTTCAGGTGCTTCACAGGAACTAAGCAAATTGGAAACAAAAAAATGGATATTTTAATTTTTCTAACAAAAATGTTCTTTTATCCTCAATTTTTTCATTTTCACATGGGCAACAAGATAAAATGGATCCTAAAATTTGTTGGGCAATTTCTCCTGAGTATATCGATACCACATATGTGATCATAAACCACGGTTTGGGCGCACGGCAGGGCTCTGAAGGGAAAGCGCGCAATTTGACTTTTGGAGCTAATTTTCCATTCAAAAAGTGAAATGGCGCTCCTTCACTTCTGAGCCCTGCCGCGCGCCAAAACAGTGGTTTATGACCACATATGAGGTATCGGTGTACTCAGGAGAAGTTGCCCAACAAATTTTAGGATGAATTTTATCCTGTTACCCATGTGAAAATGAAAGAATTGAGGCTAAAAGAACATTTTTGTGAAAAAAAAGTACTTTTTCCATATTCACAGATCAATTTGTAAAGCATGTGGGGGTTCAATATGCTCACCACTCATCTACATAAGTTGCCTGGGGGGTCTAGTTTCCAAAATGGGGTCACTTGTGGGGGAGCTCCAAAGTTTAGGCACACAGGGGCTCACCAAACGCGACATGGTGTCCGCTAACAATTTGTATGGAAAATCAGCTCAAATTGTTAGCGGACACCATGTCGCATTTGGAGAGCTCCTGTGTGCCTAAACATTGGGGCTCCCCCACAATTGACCCCATTTTGTAAACTAGACCCCCCCAGGGAACATATCTAGATGCATCGTTAGCACTTTGAACCCCCAGGTGCTTCACAAATTGATCTGTAAAAATTAAAAAAGAAAAGTTGTGTGAAAAAAAAGTGTATTTTTCCTTATTACGTATCAATTTTTGAAACACCTGGGGGTTCACAGTGCTCACTATGCATCTAGATAGGTTCCTTGGGGGGTCTAGTTTCCAAAATGGGGTCACTTGTGGGGGAGCTCCAATGTTTAGGCACACAGGGGCTCTCCATACACAACCTGGTGTTTGCCAACAATTGGAATTGTTAGCGGACACCAGGTCGCGTATGGAGAGCCCCTGTGTGCCTAAACATTTGAGCTCCCCCACAAGTGCCCCCATTTTGGAAACTAGACACCCCAGGGAACATATCTAGATGCATAGTGAGCACTTTGAACCCCCAGGTGCTTCACAAATTGATCCGTACAAATTAAAAAAGAAACTTTTTGTGAAAAAACATACTAGTCTAGTAGTTAAAATTCGCAGCATAGGGGACCCAATACATTTGGGTCTCTCCATGCTGAGGATTCCAGCCCCCTAGCTGCCAAGTTGTACCTGGCTGGCAACCAAAAATACGGCAAAGCTCCATGTCATTTTATTTGTAGAATTAAAAAAAAAAAATGACATGGGGCTCTGTCATATTTTTGGTCCAGCCAGGTACAACTTGGCAGCTACGGACTGCCACCAGCCCCCAGCTGCCTCATTGTACCTGGCTGGAACCAAAAATACAGCGAAGCCTATTTTTTTTTTATTTCTAGAATTATTTCTAGAAAAAAAATGACATAGGGCTCCGCCATATTTTTGGTCCAGCCAGGTACAACTTGGCAGCTACGGACTGCCACCAGCCACCAGCCGCCTCGTCATACCTGGCTGGAACCAAAAATACAGCCAGGTACAACTAGGCAGCTGGGGGCTGGAATCCTCAGCATAGAGAGGCCCAAGCGTTCTGGGCCCCCCATGCTGCGAATTGCAGCCCGCAGCCGCCCCAGAAAATGGCGCATTCATTGAAGCACCATTTTCTGGCGCTGTACCCACGCTCTTCCAGTTGCCCTGGTACCGGTGACTAACTGGGTAATAAAGGGGTTAATGACAGCTTTTTATTGGCAGCTGGCACTAAGCCCGAGATTCATAATATAGGGCCAATGTTAGACCCGCCATTAGGAATCTCTAGTACGGTAAATAGTCAATAAATACACAGAGAAAAATCTTTTTATTTGAAAAAAAAAGACACAATTCGGACTCCATCTTTATTATAAAAAGATCCGACGTAGTCCACAACGAAGGTCCCACGACGCCCGATCGCTCCGACGTAGTCCACAACGAAGGTCCCACGCCGCTCGATCGCCTTTGCTTTCAGATCGCTACTCTGGAGCCCAATTCGCCAGCATGGTGATCGAGCTGCAGAAAGTGATCTGACACCCCGGGCGCAGTGACCCACTATGTGCATCACTGCGTCCCGGCTGTCAGATCGCTTTCTGCAGCTCTATGCCCATGCAGGGAGATCGGGCTGCAGAGCAGCGATCTAAGAGCCTGGGCACAGTGACCCACTATGTGCATCACTGCGCCCAGGCTGTCAGATTGCTTTCTGCAGCTCGATGCCCATGCAGGGATCGGCTGTAGAGCAGTCGATCAAAGACCCCGGCGCAGAGACCCACTATGTGCATCAGTGCGCCGGCTGTCAGATTGCTTTCTGCAGCTCGATCCTCAGGATCCAGCTGTAGAAAGTGATCTGACAGATCCAGCACAGTGATCCACAGTGATCACATAATGGTCACTGTGGATCGCTTTCTGCAGCTCTATGCCCATGCAGGGAGATCGGGCTGCAGAGCAGCGATCTAAGAGCCTGGGCACAGTGACCCACTATGTGCATCACTGCGCCCAGGCTGTCAGATTGCTTTCTGCAGCTCGATGCCCTGCAGGGAGATCGGCTGTAGAGCAGCGATCAAAGAGCCCGGGCGCAGGACCCACTATGTCATCAGTGCGCCCGGAGCTGTCAGATTGCTTTCTGCAGCTCGATCCTCAGGATCCAGCTGTAGAAAGTGATCTGACAGATCCAGCACAGTGATCCACAGTGATCACATAATGGTCACTGTGGATCACTGTGCTGGAGCTGTCAGATCACTTCCTGCAGCTAGATCCTCAGGATCCAGTTTTAGAAAGTGATCTGACAGATCCAGCACAGTGATCCACAGTGATCACATAATGGTCACGTGGATCACTGTGCTGGAGCTGTCAGATCACTTCCTGCAGCTAGATCCTCAGGATCTAGCTGTAGAAAGTGATCTGCAGCTCCAGCACAGAGCTATCAGATCCGGAGGCGGTGAAGAGGAAAGAGGAGGAGCGGGACCAGGAGACAGAGCGGCCGCCGTAGGGTGAGTGGGGAGGCATCGCCACTCCGGTGATCGGGGGGGCAGGAAGCGGAAGAGGGGGGGACAGGAGAAGTAGGGGGGCACTTAGGAGGAAGCGGGGCAGGCAGGAGGAGCGGGCGCAGGGACAGGAAGCAGGCGCAGAAAAGGAAGCGGGGGGTAAGAAAGATGAAGAGGGGGCAGGAAAGAGGTGGGGGCAGGGGGCAGTTAGAGGATGACAGGGAGAAGATTGGAGGGTAGCATAGCAGCGCAGCAGGAAGCATTACAGGCGCGTGGATTCACTTTCATTTTGAGTGCAATCACCGCGCCTGTAGCCGGGGGTGGGGGCAAATCGACCCCCCCTGGGGTGTTGTACAACTCCCCATGTACCTGCAGGCCGAGTGACAGGTCAGTGACACACTCACTCGACCTGCAGGAGCCCGATCATTCCATGGCCCAGGGGGTGGGCCAAGGGTCTGGAAGGGGTTTTTAAGGGACCATCATTTCTGTCCAGGTCTATTTCATGAGTTTAATTCTTTAAAAGATTCTGCAGAAGCAGAATTGAAAAGCAATGTTTGACTTTCATTTGTGTGTTTTAATGGATTTTTTTTTATCTATTATTACTTTTGTCAGATTCCAGTTATTTCTGTGACTATTATGCATTTTTATTTAATTAAACGAGTGGTACCAACAATTTTGACCACGTGTGTAAGTCACCATAGATTTTGGGTAAAGCGGAACTACCGCTTGAAGAACCAGTCTACCAATGGTCCCCTCTTTAGTGGAAGACAGATCAAGTCTATAATACTTGAAAAAGGTAGATGGAGAAGACCATGTAGCTGCCCTACAGAATAATTCTAAGGGAACATCTGCCTTCTCTGCCCATGAGGTTGGTGCTGCCCTGGTTGAATGGGTAGAAATCCCTTCCGGAATGGGAACCATACTAGAAGAATAGGCTAAGGCTTTAGCCTCTCTGAGCCATCTAGCTAAGGTACCCTTGAACACCTCTTTACCCTTAGATGCGCCTTGGAATGCAATAAAGAGGTTCTGGGAATTCCTCCAAGTTTTAGACAACTCCAGATAAGTAATAAGGGCTCTCCTGACATAGTGTGTGTGTAGGATCTCTTCCTTAGGGTTAGTTGGATGATCACAAAAGGAGGGAAGTACAGAAGTAGTCTCCTGAACCCTGTGAAAATGCTTCGCCACCTTTGGGGAAACGAGGGACCTAGTTTAAACAGACACTATCATCCAAAATTACGTGGCCAAAAGGAAGAGCCCAAAACTGATAATGTTTGAGGGTCCCTCCCATGTACAGAGCGAACCGTAGGTATTGTTGATGGCTCTGATGAATCAGAACATGGTAGTACACATCTTTTAGATCCAGTACTAGAAAACTGTTCAGTTTCTTCAGGTTGATAATAGTCCTGAAGGACCCATCTAGCTTTGGGACTAGAAATAGAGGGGAGTAGAAATCCTTGCCTCTTTCTTCCTTTGGAACTGTTAACTCTTATGACTTTTTTCCTTCCTAGGGAGTGTACTTTGTCCGTTAGTTTTGGATTTTGTCGGGTCACTGACATTACCTAGTAACCACACAAGTGGAAGTAAACTCCCTCCGTAACCCATCTCTGATGATGTTTCAAGCGCACTTGCAGGCGTCTATCCGGGACCAGGCTGGGATAAACGGAGAATCTTTCTCCCACCTGTTGCGAAGAGTCACTTTGAGGATTTCTTGCTATCAAGGGAAGATTCCTTGAACAAGATTTTTTTTTATTCTTCCTTTCATACCAGGAATCCTTTGATCTCTTAGGGGACTTCTTCCCTGAAAACGTCTGCCTACATAAGGAACGACTCTGGCAAGTAGGTGTTGGAAATTACGGAAAATTCTTCTTCTTATCACTGGCTTTCTCTATGATGTTTTCCAATGGTTTCCCTCACAAGGCATGGCACACATCTTAGCCTTCGATTGCGAGTCTCCTTGCCTGGCACTCAGCAATAAGGCCTGTCTTGCTGCATTTGATAGAGAAGCAGCCTTTGCAGCTAATTTTAGGGAGTTGGCCGAGGCATCCGCCAGGAAAGCTGCTCCTGAACGAACCAATGGAAACCATGATAGAACTTCAGTCTTCGTGATGTCATCCTTTATCTGGGGCTCCAGCTGTTGCAAGCAGATCGTTAGAAAGCTGGTGACACAGGTGCCTGAGATTGATGGTCTAAAAATGTTTAGCAGTAGTCTCTCATGAGCCTCTTAAATAGCTATCAGCCTTTCTGTCTTTCATATTGCCCAAATCTTCGAAGGGCAAGGTAGATTTTTTTTTTGGAAGCCTTGGCAACTGCTACATCGATCTTAGGGCTCTTCTCCCATGACGTGGTTGCATCTTGGTTAAAGGGGTATTTTTTTCTTGCTATGGAGGGAAGGGACCCCTTCTTATCAGGTCTCTTCCAATGTTCATTGATAAGATCCTGAACTTTCTGATTTTATAGGGAAGGTTCGTTTCTTATATGCTAACCCCCCAAACATTAAATCTTGTACCAAGGAGGGATCATGGGTGTCTATTAATTCCATGGTAGATCACACTTCTTTAACTACTTTGCTGTCTTTTTTAGGGAAGCAAGGCCTTCCCTCAGCACTATCTTCTGAGAACTATAAATCTGAGGAAGAGCAGGAGGATCAACTAGACTTACGAGAATTCCTGTGGAGCTTCACTGGTTCCTATTCTGAGTCTGAGGAAGAATCACAAGACTTCTTCCTCTTTACTCTCATCTTTCTCTCATTTTTATGAAGTGATCTGAATTCCTCATTCACTAAATCCCTAAATCTTTGAAGCAAGGCTAGGAACCTCCCCCCTCACAGTCCTATCAATGTCGAGGGACAAAGATCCTTCACATAATCCTCTGCAAAAGGGACTTTGCAAATGGCACATTTCCTATTCTTTTTCTTTAACCATTTAACCATCTTTAACCAAGCAAGAAGCAAGAGAGAGTATAAGATCACAGAATATCTCCCCCCCCCTCCCGGACCCACCGCCTCCTTCCTTGACCACTTCACCACCTGGCTACTTCACTTCCTCTCCACTGACATCCCCTCCATCATCATGGGCGACTTCAATATCCCCGTTGACACTCCCTCCTCAGCCACCTCCAACCTTCTTTCCTTGACCACTTCCCTAGGGCTCTCCCAATGGTCCTCCTCTCACACCCACGAACAAGGCCACACGCTTGACCTCATCTTTACCCGCCTTTGCCCCCTCTCTAACCTCACAACCTCGGAACTCACACTGTCCAACAACCATCTCTTGACCTTCTCCGCCCTCTCCTCCCCTGCCACACTACCCCCTCTCCGCAAACTTGATCACCCTCGCCGAAACCTGAAAGATCTTGATCTTCCTTTATTCTCTGAATCACTCTTCCCTCTCACCGACATACCCTCCGCTGACGACATTGACATTGCCGCCACTCTATACAACACCACCATAACGAACGCTCTCGACCTAGCCGCCCCCCTCACTCTCCATGCTCCACGCATTAACAGGCAACCCTGGCACACCACCCTCACTAAAAACCTGAGACGGGCGTCCAGGGTCGCCAAGAGGAGATGGAAAAAGTCCCACACCCCCGAGCACTTTGCTCTGTTCAAGCAATCCATCACTGACTTCAAGACGGCACTTGCTACCGCCAAGCAAGTGTTCTTCTCATCCCTTATAACCTCTCTGTCCCGCAACCCCAAACAGCTCTTCAAAACTTTCAACTCCTTACTTCGCCCGCCTGCTCCTCCCCCTTCTCCCCTCATCTCTGCTGAAGACTTTGCGACCTTCTTCAAGGAGATCGACAAGATCAAAAGCAGCTTCGGTCCACTATCCCCACAACTCCCCTTCCCACCTACACTGCCCTCCTCCTCCATCAGCCACTTCCCCCCATAACTGAAGACCAACTCTCCTCCCTCCTGTCAAAATCACACCTCACCACCAGCGCCCACGACCCACTCCCATCCCACCTCATTCCGAACCACACCTCCATTTTCATCCCAGCCCTCACCCACCTCTTTAACCTTTCACTTAGCACTGGTGCCTTCCCCTCGGCCTTCAAACACGCCCTAATCACGCCCATCCTAAAAAAAACCTCACTTGACCCTGCCTCTGTCTCGAACTATCGCCCCATATCTCTTCTCCCATTCGCCTCTAAGCTACTTGAACAGCACGTCCACTCCAAACTGTCCTCTCACCTCTCCTCGTGCACCACTTTGCCCGCCTACAGTCTGGCTTCCGACCCCTCCATTCCACCGAAACAGCCCTGACCAAAGTCACCAACGACCTTCTGACCGCCAAGAACAAACACCACTACTCCATCCTCCACCTCCTTGACCTGTCTGCTGCCTTCGACACAGTTGACCACTCCCTTCTTCTCCGGATTCTGGAATCCCTTGGCATCACCCACCTTGCCCTCTCCTGGATCTCCTCATACCTAGCGGACCGGACCTTCAGCGTCTCGCACTCCTGCACCTCCTCCTTACCCTACCCCCTTTCTGTCGGAGTCCCCCAAGGTTCGGTCCTGGGACCCCTACTTTTCTCCAATTACGCTCTCGGCCTAGGGCAACTCATCGAGTCCCATGACCTCCAGTACCACCTCTACGCTGACGACACCCAAATCTACCTGTCCGGCCCTGGCATCACCTCCCTACTCTCCAAAATCCCACAATGCCTTTCCGCCATCTCATCCTTCTTCTCTGCTCGCTTCCTTAAACTCAACATGGACAAAACTGATTTCATAGTCTTCCCCCCAAGAAATTCCACCCCACCTCCCAACCTATTCATCTGCATCAACGACTGCCCCCTCTCCCCAGTCCCCCAAGCCAAGTGCCCCGGGGTAATCCTTGACTCCTCCCTATCCTTCAAGCCCCACATCGAGGCCCTCACCACATCCCTCCGGCTCCAGCTCAAGAACATCTCACGGATCCGCTCCTTCCTCACCCATGACACTGCTAAAACACTCATCCATGCTCTTATCTCCCGCCTTGACTACTGCAACCTACTTCTCAATGGCCTCCCGGCTAACTCCCTCACACCTCTCCAGTCTATCCTCAACTCCGCTGCCAGACTAATCTACCTGTCCTCCCGCTACTCCCCTGTCTCCCCCCTCTGCCAAGCCCTTCACTGGCTCCCTGTCTCCAAGAGATCCCAATTCAAAACACTAAGCATGGCATACAAAGCCATACACAACCTGGCCCCACCATACATCTCCGACCTGGTCTCCCGATACCTACCCTCACGCAACTTCCGCTCCTCCCAAGAACTCCTCCTCTGCTCCCCTCTCATCACCTCTTCGCACACCCGAGTCCAGGACTTCTCCCGGCATGGGTGTACCCAGGATCAAAACTAGGGGGGGCAACCCATGGTCGTTCAGGTTGCGCCCGCTTCTCGTACCATCACTGCGCAGCAGCACAAGGGCCGCTAAGGGTCCCGTGTGTTTCACTGAGCCTCCTGCTATGCACTGCCGTCCCCCTGCGCTTCCTCTTACCACAGCGGTGATGCTGTGCGTAAAATAAATAAAAAGTAGGAAGCACCACCTACTCCTAGTGTGGACTCGGCAGCACTTTCTGCTTTTATGCGTTACACTGTGCAACGCTCGGTGTCACCGCCTCCTCCTGTATCTTCAGTTTTGGGAAGCTGCGGTGGAACCAGGAGAGGTAAGTACAGATTTTTTAAGGAGTACACGCTGGCCAGAGGAGTGTGGGGGGATTGCATTATACTGTATGGAGAATTATGAGGCTGTACTGTGCTATATGGAAGGCTGTACTATGCTAAACACAGGACTGTGAGGGTGCATTATACTGTATGGAGGGCTATATGGACAACTATGGGGGTGCATTGATGGTGCATTATACTGTATAGAGGACTACGGGTGAATTATACTATATGGAGAATTATGGGGGTGAATTATACTATATGGAGAACTATGGGAGTGCATTATACTGTATGGAGGTGCATTATAATGTATGGAGGCATATGAGGCTACATTATACTATATAGAGGATAGTGGGGTTGCATTATGATAATTGGATGACTATGGGGGTACCTTATGAATGGGGGACTATGGGATGCATTACAATACATAGAGGATTATGGGAATACATTGTAATGTATGGAGGAATGTGGGGATGCATTATAATAATTGGAGGACTATGGTGGCAGAGGAGGACCATATAAACCATGATGGGGGACATATATACCACGATAAAGGCCATATTCTAGGAGGAGGACCATATACAGCAGGATAAGGGACATTAATACATAATGAAGGAGGAGAGGGGTCAATTTGTGAGTCTTTATAGGATTTAGAATGTTACACGGGGCCCATACATCTGACCAACGTGCACGCGTAAGGTGGGGGGCCTAAATTGTGCACCTGTGCCCGTCAGACTTGTTACACCACTGGGGAGCCCTATGGGGGCCTGTATATGACATGGGAGCCCTATGGGGGGCTGTATATGAGATGGAAGTTCCATCTCTCATACACAGCCCCCCAATGTCCCATAGGGCTGACATCTCATATACAGCCCTCCATAGGGCTCCCATCTGATATATAGCCCCCCATAGAGCTCCCATATCATATACAGCCGCCTTATAGGGCTCCCATATCATATATAACACCGCCATAGGGCACCCAAATCATTTTCAGCCCCCTCATAGGGCTCCTGTATCATATACAGCCCCTCCATAGGGCTCCCATCATGAGAGCCCTATGGGAGGTTGTATATGATACGGGAGCCCTATGTGGTGGGCTGTATATGATATGGGAGCCTTATGGGGGGCTGTATATGATATTGGAGTCCCATCTTATACAGCCTCCCATACCCCATACAGTCCTCATATCATATACAACAGCCCCCCATAGGGCTCCTATATCATAGGCTGCATATGATATGGGAGCCCTATGGGGGCTGTATATGATATGGGAGTCCCATATCATATACAGCCCCCCTAATGCTCCATAGGTCTCCCATATCACATAAATCCTCATAGGACTCCCATGTCATATACAGCCCCCCCCCATGGGGCTCCAATAATGGGAGCCCTTTAGGGGTCTATATGTGATATAGGAGCCCTATAGGGATGCTGTATATGATATGGGAGCCTATGGGGGGCAGGGGCCAGGGCTGTATATGAGATGGGAGTACATGTCATTTCATATACAGCACGCAGCCCCCACATAAAGCTCCCATATACAACCCTCCGGGCTCCCATCACCTCAAACCCCCACCCCCACATCACTTTTTTTTATATTTACTTACATCTGTTTTTAACAGTTACTGTGGTCCTCTCCCTCATGATGTCTCTTCACAGCTCCTAGCTCCAGCCTCCCTCCTCACCAGCAGTGTCCCCAGACGGACTCCAGCTTGCACCACAGCCACAGCAGGGACTCAGCCTCAGCACTCAGTGGTGATGTCTCTCATGACATCACTTCTGAGTCCCCCTGCAGGCCTGCCGAGCTGATCTGCAGTCGGCAGACACTGTCTGAGGCTGAGGCTGAGGGCGAGATCCGCACTCTGCGTCCCTGCTGGCTGCCGGCTTGCCGCCCCATGTCACGCGCTGTCACTGACTGAGATAAGCGCTGACTGAGGAGGTAAACTAACCGGCGCCGCTACAGTGTGGTGGAGCTGGAGCGGAGGTGCGGTGGCCACCTCAGCTCAGCCTCAGCCGCCGAGTCAGTGTGTGTGACACCAGAGGTGTATCTAGGTTTTCTGGCACCCGGGGCAAGACTTCAGTTTGGCGCCCTCCCAACCCCCCCCCCCATCATCATGTGGCCGATCATTCATATACGATTTGCACACTTACAGTTAGCTGCTCTACCTAATTCTCTTAATGTTTAATGAAAAACAAATTACAGTATATTACACGCTGTTAGAATTTGGCTACAGGGCTTAGTGTTTAAATTACGGAGCTCACCAGACCCACCAGAGGTAGATAAATACATCCATATAACCCCTATCCTTACAGAGACACTATGTCAAAACCCTCATCAGTGCAGAAAGACATCACCAGACCCACCAGAGGTACAGAAATACATCATCAAAACCCTTATCAGTGCAGAAAGACATCACCAGACCCACCAGAGGTACAGAAATACATCATCAAAACCCTTATCAGTGCAGAAATGCATTACCAGACCCATCAGAGGTACAGGAATACACAACTAGAACCCCCATCAGAACAGGAATATATCCATATAACTCCCATCACTATAGAATCACAGCATCAAAATCCTCATTAGTACAGAAATTAATCATCAGAACCACCATCAGTACATGGTAAAACAATTGTAATGTCAGGTCACACATTTGTGCTGAATGAATCTACAACTCCCATTACATCCTTAACAATGGTAAGGAGTCACTGGGAGTTGTTGTTACCAGTCATCATCAGACCATACAAGAACCACAGCACTGATGAGAAATAGTCATTATCACAATCTTTTACATCCTGGTACCTTATAGATGACCTTGCCTCTGATCGAGGTTGTCTTTTTCTTTTCTTCATCTTGTCCAGGCACCATGATGACGTTTCACATCCACAGCTCGTCTCTGGAGACTTCCATCTTCTCCGGTCTTCTGCAGCACATCCCAGCACGATACCCTTACAAATAGCAGAATGATCAAAATTCTTATGACATAAAATATCTGCCCTACATTACCCCGAAATAAATAATTGCTCCTCCTCAGTCTTCCCTGCACAAATATGAGTTATACACTGTCCCTCTTCTGGCGCACGCCTTCCACACTGCCAGCTCATCACCCTGCCCTCTTCTTTCCATACCGTACTCCCTGATCACATTGTCCTCTCACACTGTGTCCCCCTATTCTGTCCACTGTTTATACTGTTCTTCCTCATCACACTCCCCCTCCTCGACATATTGTCCCCTCCTGGCAGGGGCCTCACACTGTCCACACACGCTGACCCCTCTCCATACACCCTCACACTACTCACTCTCTATTCTCTGCCCACTTATATTTTTCTCTTCCATACTGTTTCTTCACTACCTCACTCCCCCCTCTAACTTCACATACTGTGTCCACACCAATGTCCTCCTCACTCCACATACTGTGCGCAGCCATCCCCCACACTTCACATCTCTGTCCACACCGATCTCCTCCTCACTCCACATTCTGTGCCGAAGCCATCCCCCTCACACCTCATACTGTATCCACACTGATCTCCCCTCACTCCACATACTGTGCCACAGACATCGCCCACACTTCACATAATGTGTCTACATCAATCTCCTCCTTAATCCACATACTGTGTCGGCAGCCATCCCCCTCACTCATACTGTGTCCACACTGTTCCCCCCTTACTGCATATACCATACCACAGCCATACCCCTCTCACTCCACATACTGTGTCGGCAGCCATCCCCTCTCACTCTTCATATTGTGTCTACACTCTTCCCCCCCCTCACGTGACATACCATAACGCAGCCATCCCCCTCTATCACTCCACATTATGTGCTGCAGCCATCCCCCCTCACTCCATATAATGTGTCGGCAACCATCCCCCCTCACTCCTCATATTGTGTCTACACATTTCCCCCCTTATATCACATACCATACCACAGCCATCCCCCTCTCACTCCACACACCGTGCTGCAGCCATCTCCCCTCACTCCACATACTGTGCTGCAGCCATCCCCACTCACGCCTCAAATTTATCCGCTTTGGTCACATATTTACCCCAACCTTTCCCCCCCCCTAGGATCACATATGATCTCCCCCTCCAGTTTGGCTCAGATAGTCTGTCCCCACCCTTCCCCCAGTTTGACTCATATGTCGTCGTCCCCCCAGTTTGGATCACATATACTCCCCCCAGTTTGACTCACATATAATCCCTCACACCTTTCCACCCCCCCCAATTTGACTCACATATGACCCCCCCCATCCCTTCCCCCAGTTTGACACACATGTTCCCCCCCCCAGGTTGGATCACATATACTCCCCCCTGCTCCCAGTTTGACTCACTTATAATCCCTCACATCCTCCCCCCCCCAGTTTGACTCACATATGACCCCCACTATCTCCCCCCCAGTTTGACTCACATGCCCCTCCAGTTAGGATTACTTATACTACCCCCCTCCCCCCAGTTTGACTCTCATATAATCCCTCACACCCTTCCCCCCCCCCCCTCCCAGTTTGATTCACATATCACCAACCCCCCCCCCAGTTTGGAACACATGTACTCCCCCCAGTTCAACTCACATATCACCCCCACCCTCTCTCCCCCAGCTTGACTGACATATACCCCCTTCCCCTAATTACATTAATCTTCAGGGTCTTCAGCTCCTGTAGCTGGAGCACTTTTCCCCATCCTGCCGCCAATGCAGGGCCGCTGGGTGTCGTCAGCAGCGTGGTCAGGTGATCTGATCACGCTGCTGAGGTCCTCACTGACCCGGAAGTGCGGGGAGCAGGGCGGAAGAACGGCACAGGCTGCTTCCATAGTACAGAGTGTCTGATAGACACTCTGTGCTATGGGATTGCAGGAGCCGGCACACGCCACTTTCTCTGCTCCCCGCTGTCAGATGACCACGGAGAGCAGAGAAAAGCCGGCTCCCATGACGGGGGGGGGGGCGCAATATATGGCATGCGGGAGACTCCTCGGGCACTGCAGCAGGAGGCTGACAGCGCCCCCTCTGACTGCTGCGCCCGGGAACATGCACCCCCAGCCCCCCCCAGATACGGCCCTGTGTGACACACATTATAAGCAATACAGTAGGTGCGCGCAGCGCGCGCACAGTGCCGCGCTCACCCCTTCCTTATGAGGGGGGGGGCAGCCTCTTGGGGGGGCACCTGCCCCCCCCTGCCCCACGCTGGGTACGCCCATGTCTCCCGGGCATCTGCCTTACTCTGGAACTCCCTGCCCGAACACGTCAGACACTCTCCTACCCTGAGTAGCTTCAAGTGTCACCTGAAGACTCACTTGTTCCGTCAAGCCTACAACCTGCCATGAGACCCAGGAGACCGCCCCATACCTGACATTCCCCCATCCTACAGTATCCTAACCCGCCCCTCAGATTGTGAGCCCTCGTGGACAGGGTCCCTGCCCCTCCTGTACCTGTACGTCCTGATCGCCTAGATTTAGTGTACTTGTTCTTGTCTCCCTTATCCTCATGTAAAGCGCCATGGAGCCTAATGGCCCTATATAAATAAATAATAATAATCCCAATGGCACTCACCCAAGGAATGTTGGTGTACTGGCTTCCGAGGCTTCTTTGGGTTTGGGTCTGGTCTGGCAGACTTCTGCGAGGACCTGTGGCCTTCTCCTGAGTTGTGGACGTCTGTGGCCAGCTCCGACATCTGAAACGATGGAGAGCTCTGCTCTATACCTGGCAGCGTTGGTAATGTGGTTAAACACCTCCTATATCGCCTCAAATACAGGGGGGATGCCCTGCCGAATTCCGTGTCCGGACGCTGGGCGCCGCCATCTTGGATGGAAGTGCGCATACGCCAACCGCGTCACAACTGGATTTACCGCCGCCCCCGGAAGTAGCGTTCAGCGACGGAAAATTCAAATGCCCGATGCTATCCTCGGCATCTTCACCCAGGGGCACAGCGTGACAGGGCTGAGCCGTGCACGCGCACAGCCTGGGTGATGCTGGGGCCGAGATGAACCGCTTGTCACCCTCTACCAGGCCCTGCACCTGCCACTGCGAAGGGGATACCCCAGGGAAGCACATATGCCAACTGATTCCGGAGCCACGGCAGGTAAGCCGCTTGTTCCAGCTGCCGGGTCGGGCCAGGGAACCACTTGAGTTCAGAGGTCTCCCACCTCCACGACAGAAAACCTGTAGGGTGTAGGAGAGGTACCGCCTTTTTGTTTCAGATGTTTCATGTCTTGGATGGGCGGGACCTCTCTCTCAGATGGTGATGATGGAAAAGTAGTCTGCCTGTGTATGGCCCTGCCTGTCTGTGTATGGCCCTGTCTGTGTATGGCCCTGCCTGCGTATGGCTCTGCCAGTCTGCCCTGCCTGCGTATGGCTCTGCCGGCCTGCCCTGCCTGCGTATGGCTCTGCCGGCCTGCCCTGCCTGCGTGCCGTGCGGCTCTGCCGCCCTGCCCTGCGTGCCGTGCGGCTCTGCCGCCCTGCCCTGCGTGCCGTGCGGCTCTGCCGCCCTGCCCTGCGTGCCGTGCGGCTCTGCCGCCCTGCCCTGCGTGCCGTGCGGCTCTGCCGCCCTGCCCTGCGTGCCGTGCGGCTCTGCCGCCGCGCGGCCCTGCCCCGCCGCTCTGCCCCCTTTTCTTGTTCCCTATCTCTTCTACTGGCCTCCGGCCCCTTCCCTGGGGTATGAACAGCTGACAATTGTCCCTTCTGGTCCTGGCCTATGTCTTTTCCAGAGACCAGCAGCTCTGCCTCCTCCTTTCTCCTCTCACGAACGAACTGCCAACTGTCTCCTGTGACTAACTGTCTCCTCCTCTCAGCCTGGATCTTCTTAAAGGGGAACTGACTTAATGCAGCCAGTAGAGCTCCCCCTTCAGGTCTGGAGTGGTAGATGTGTGCTGAGCAAACCAAGGTGTCAGTCCTTCTTTGCACCAGTGCAACCTGTGGCAATTCCCCGCAGGGGTGCCACACCAGTCAATCAAAAGAGGAGCTTTGGATGCCAAAGATAGGTAGTAGATAGGAAATGGCTCACATTCCCCCGTGGCCACTAAACCAGAGCCCTGCAAATTTATCAGCATGTCTTTATTGGCCTCCTTGTAAGTAATTGACCCACATTTATGAGCATAGAACTGTGAGTATAATGAGAGCCATGCCAAAGACTCCTTTCTGGTTTGTGTGATATCCCTAGTCATGTATTAAGGCTCTGTATTAGGTAGGACTTTGACTTACAGGCTACCTTCTTAAATACTACATTAGTCAGTATTTTTCCCTCTAAGGGAGATCTAATGTGCATGTTTTTTTCCAGAGCACACTACCCACTGGATCTTTCCAAGGAGAATCAGTAGCACCTAAGAAATACAGGAATAATAAGTCACTATATCACTCTGCATGAGCCATCAATGAGCCGTTGTTGTATTGTACAGCCTGTTCATTCAATACCTAATCTGATTCTATATAGATTTCTAACAATTGATGAAAAACCTTGATAAATAAGTTTCTATTTTGATCACGGTTGATTGTTGTGTGGTTGCAGAGTGAGGGGTTGCAGTAACATTTACCGAGTTTTGGGTAATTGATTCTGTGTCTCTGATCATCGAATACAATAGTGAAGGTCATTTAATTCATTTCGAAGAACGCAGCTTTTATTCTGCAATTTCTTCTTCATTTAAATGTATGTCTGCATCACAAAAAGAGGTAATTGATTTCCAAGCCAAGCCAAATAATGCCGTATTTGCGCCCTATAAAGGTCTGCTTGTGCTCTCTTTCAGATTAGCCTAATGACATAATGATTTTGCATGTCTGAAATATTGAGCAGCGGGATTGCCTCGGTAATGTGATGCCTTCCATGCTTTATTGTTCCGATCACCTTTTGGAGGTTGTTGGGATTCCTCTTGTGTGGGCTGTGTACTACTATCCCACTCGCGGCAGGCAGTGATGTAAGCTAAAATATTACTTGTCTCCATTTAATTGAACAAATGTGTTAGCGTAGCAGTATGCTGATGGTGTGTCCTGCCGAGTTAAACAATATGAATTTCTATTACCATAATGATGCCGAGGAAGGGTGCTTTCTCTATTAAGAAACTAGGCTAAATTATTCATTCATTTTACCCTCTACAGCGCTTCCCACAAATGGTCTCTCCGGATAGTCTGAATCCATGATTGTGGAATATTACACAAAACACAGGATATATAGAATATAAAGCTTCCATTATAAAGGACACTAAGGCCAGTTTCATATTTGTGTTTGTCAACGCAGCGTACCGAATGCAGCCAAATGCATGCGCACGGCGTTCCTATGTTTAACATGGGAACACATGGTGCCCGCGTCTGGCTGCGTTCGGATGCGCATCATTTGTGCGTCCTCCAAACACAGCCGGTTGCATTTTTTGTGCGTTCACGAATGCTTGTTTTATCTGCAAGCACCCCCAAGCGCACAAACAATGCACAGATCTCGATGGATCCTCAGTGTCCTCCGAATGACGGTGCAGGAGAACGCTGCGGGTCACATTGAAATCTCTCCCGGTGGCCAATCAGCGATCTCGGCGGCAGCCGGGAGGAGGAGATCTCTGCTGTTGATCTCTGCCTCCCGGCCGAGATCGCTGGTTGGCTGGCCGGCCACCATAATGATGTGAACGCATGTGGAGATTCTACGCTGCGTTCACATCAGTATGGCAGCGTTTGCCCTGCATTTGCGTCTGCATGCCAGAAGCATGCAGACACAAACGCAAATGTGAAACCGGCCTAACCACAGACCATCAATCACTTGTTTGTAGAACAGAGAGCAGCCGATGGCAGTTTTCATCTGGATGACCTACACTGGGAGCAGCGCGTCCTTATCACATGTGGACCATGGCTGCCTCTTCAGTCTGACCACCTTAGGCTATGTTCACATGTTGCATTTCTGCAACGTATTTTGAGGACCTGTAAATCAGGCGAAATGCAGTGCTGTTTTGCTTTCCAGCCAAGGCAATGCGTTTTGCCAATTTAACGTTCAGACGCTTTGTCTTTTTGAGGATCTGTTTTCACTGGAAAACCGATCCTCAAAAAGAATGAACATGTCAATACTTTGGCGCTTTTGAGGATGCGCTTTTCTATTGCCCCCATTGTAGAAAGGGCTCCAAAGAAAAGCACATCCCGAAAAGTGCACTGTGTGAATGGTGATGTGCTTTTGCAAAAAAGCGCATCTGTTACGGATCCTCAAAAAAAGCCGCTAAACGCAGTGTGTGAACCCAGCCTTGTGACTTTTCCTTAAACTATGTGCCAATAATGCTGTTGTTTAATTTCATTTGATCAATCAGGGTACATGATCGCTGTTGTGATGTTTTTCTTTTATTCATAGTAGAATATCATCATTGCGTTTACTCAAAAAGGCCAGCACATGCATGGCATGGTATAGTCCGTGATTAGATGGAGAATCTTTGTGATTTATGTACTTTTCCATATGTAAAAATCACTGATGACACTCAGAACATTTGAACAAACACTGATGTCTAATGACTATTACAGTTTTGATGGCAATAGGGGTTAAACATGTGCACACTTCCTTCTACCGTTCATTAACAGTTATTAGTGTGTATTACAGTGGAGATCTGTAGTGGAAAAGCCTCCATAATGGGTACTGATAGCCATATACTAGGGGACCTGGTCTCGAAGACTATGGCAATACGCTGTTATTGAGTCGGACTGAGATCAGCAGCTGCTAATATGGAGGGCATGGAGATCGGCCACACTGGCACCAGAGTTGTGCCTGCAATGTGATATTGGGGTTGTAATCTGTGCCATGCTGAAATGCAGCGAGAGGATAAATACCATCATGAATACAGCAGTGTTGTCAGTAAATACTGATCGGGTTCTCTGTAGACAAGCTGTTATTGTGCTGGGAGTTGGGGACCGGCTGTAATGATATCCGCTTTTTTGACTGATCTGTAATAGGAATGGATCAGCGATGATGGCGAGTCAGTGTTACTTCACTGTGAACAGATTCTCTGTACTGAAAGCTCATATAGAACGATTATACTGGCAAAGGGCTTCCTCTGCGGTGAATATTAAAAAGCCCAAATCCTTTCAAATATTGCCTATTATTTGTGATGATTGCTTTTCTGTAAGCCGTACACTGATCTGTGCTGTCCCGCGCCTCTCGTACCCAGGCCCAGCTCTGCATTTAGTATGTATGTATTGATTTTCCTCCACACACCAGTTCCCAGGCTCGAAGTAGGATCTCCAGATACTCTGCAGCCATTTGGATAATACGTATGTAGAGACCAATCAGGGGCTCATAGATGAGCAGTCAAGCTTTTCTCTTCCCTTCTAAAGAGGAGAGCCGCAGCTCCAGCCGTCAGCTCTGTGCCAGCAGCGCCTGTCAGTTATGGAAAGCAGGCCTGCATGTTAGAAGCCGAACCTCAGGCGATGGAGTAGGTGCAAAGTCCGAGCCTTCTCACCCACTTAACAAGGGCTCCTCTTGTACCGTGTGGATCGATTTGCAGCTTCTTTCACGGCAACACATTGCAGACATCTCTTAGGAATAGCGAAGCTGTAAATGCTTGTTTTTCTGTTCTGTATAACTGAAATGCATGTCGTGAGATACCGGTTAAGGCTAATTGTGAATACCAGCCTCAGATTATATGAAACCAGAACAGAAAATAAGTTGTTGTTTTTTTTTTTTTCTTGCATGTGCATATATACAGGGTGGGCCATTTATATGGATACATCTAAATAAAATGGGAATGGTTGGTGATATCAACTTCCTGTTTGTGGCACATTAGTATATGGAAGGGGGAAACGTTTCCACATGAGTGGTGACAATTGCGGCCATTTTGAAGTAGGACGTTTTGGATCTAACTTTATTTTTTTCAATGGGAAGAGGGTCATGTGACACATCAAACGTATTGAGAATTACATGAGAAAAATAATGGTGTGGTTGGTTTTAACGTAACTTTATTCTCTCGAGTTATTTACAAGTTTATGACCACTTATAAAATGGGTTCAAAGTATTGCTCATTGTCTTGGATTGTCAATGCAACCCTCTTCTCCCACTCTTGACACACTGATAGCAACAGCACAGAAGAAATGCTAGCACAAGCTTCCAGTATCTGTTGTTTCAGATGCTGCACATCTCGTATCTTCACTGCATAGACAATTGTCTTCAGATGACCCCAAAGATAGTCTAAGGGGGTCAGATTGGGAGACCTTGGTGGCCATTCAACTGGCCCACGACAACCAATCCACTTTCCAGGAAACTGTTCATGTAGGAATGCTCGGACCTGACACCCATAATGTGGTGGTGCATCATCTTGTTGGAAAAACTCAGGGAACGTGCCATCTGCAGTGCATAAAGAGGGCAACACATCATCATGTAGCAATTTCAGATATCCAGTGGCATTGAGGTTTCCATTGGTGAAGATCGCCCCACTGTCTTTGTACCCCATATACCACACCATACCATCAATTTTTGTGTTCCAACAGTCTTGGAGGGATCTATCCACTGTGGGTTAGTGTCAGACCAATAGCGGTGGTTTTGTTTGTTAACTTCACCATTCATAAAAAGTTTGCTTCAACGCTGAACATAATGTTCTGTGTAAACTGAGGGTCCTGTGTTGCCCATTCTGCAAATTCAGTGCGCCTATCTGGGTCATCCTAGTTGAGATGCTGCAGCAGCTGGATTTTGTAAGGGTGTCATTTGTGAGCAGTTAATATCTGCCGAAGGGATGTTCGACTGATGCCACTCTCCAGTGACGTGGCGAGTGATACGCTGTGGACTCTTACTGAATGAAGCTAGGACAGCCACTGATATTTCTTCATTACTGACAGTTTTCTTGCGTCCACATATTGGCAAATCCATCAGTGAACCTGTTTCACGAGATTTGGCAAGTAGTTTGCTAACTGTGCATGGGAGATGGGGGGTCTCGTAGGGTGTCTTGCATTGAAATCTGCTGCAATGAGTCGGGTACTGCATTAACCAGACATCAACACAACTTCTATCCGCTCCTCACGTGTTATCCTCTGCAAACTTGTGAATAACTCATGAAAGAATAAAGTTATGTTAAAGCCAAGCACACCATTGTTTTTCTTAAGAAAGTCTCAATACGTTTGATGTCACATGACCCTCTTCCCATTGTAAAAAAAATAAAAGTGGATCCAAAATGGCCACCATGGTCACCACCCATCTGGAAAGGTTTTCTCCTCCCATATACTAATGTACCACAAGCAAGAAGTTGATATCACCAACCATTCCCATTTTATTTAGGTGTATCCATATAAATGGCCCACCCTGTAGATTTGTGTATAACACAAACTATATGTATGTTCCCAAATGAACATATGTACAGATCTACTGGTATATTACAAATACTGATGTTTTTGCAGTGTTTGCGCATGAATATATATTCCAAAACATTAGCATCTTATGGGAATAATGTCCTGCAATATCTCACATTGTCTATACATATACATCTACAGTTGAAACCAGAAGTTAACATACATTATATATATAAAGACACATAAGGTGCTGTGCAAATTAATTGGGACAAAGCATTTTTGTAAGTAAAATCGTAAGTTGGGGTTACCAGTCAGTGATTCAAACCAGTTTTAACTGCTTTGAACAGGTGTGAGTGTACAACCTTGAGTAACAAAATGTGGTTTGACTAGTTTTAGTCAGAAAATAACAGCTAGCTGCCCCCTCAGCTTCAGTTGAGAGCTTGTTTCTGTAAGGAGTGGTTTAGTGTACTTTTTCTCAGTGTGATTCGTGCCTGTAAAAATGGATATTACTCCACGGAAGAGGTGTAGAATTATTACTCTGAATGAACATACAAGTCTGACTGTAAGAGAAATCGCTTCCACCGTTGGTATTGAAAAATCTACCGTTTCAAGAATAATTCGCGCACACAATGAAACTGGATAATTTTCTCAAACGAAAAGGGAAATGTGGAAGAACAAGGAAAACGACACCAAGAACTGATAAAACACTTATCAGCAATAGTAAAACTAATGCAAGAAAAACAAGTAAAGACTTTTTGTCCCAATGAATTTGCACAGCACTGTATACATGTTTTTCTCACTTGCTGACATAAAATCAGAATAAACGATTTTAGATCAATTAGGATTACCGTAATTATTATTTGCCAAATGCCAGAATAATGAGAGAGAATGTATTAAAGCATTCTTATTACTTTCCGCAAATTCACAAGTTTATATACACTAAGATTACTATGCCTTTAAACAATTTGGGACAGCCATTATGGTGTCATGTGTTTAGAAGCTTCTGGTTTATTTGCAACATTTGCGTTAGATACACACCTATGGATGTATTTTTATGCACCCTGAAAAACACTGCTTCTTTGTGTAGCATCATGGGAAAGTCTAAAGAAATCAGCCAAGCTATTAAGAGAATTGTGCCCTTGCACAAGTCTGGTTCATCCTTGTGTGCAATTTCCAGATACCTGAAGGTGCCTTGTTAAGCTGTGCAAATAATTATATGCAATACAAACAAGATGAGAATGTCCAGCCATCATACCACTCAGGAAGGAGATGGGTTCTGTGTCCCAGAAATGAGCGTGCTTTGGTTAGACATGTGCACATCAACCCAAAAACAAAATCAAAAGACCTTGTTAAGATGATGGCAGCAGCTGGTAAGATTGTCATTATCCACACTGAAATAAGTACTGAATCACAAAAAAACTGTTAAATGTATAAAAATACTCTGTTGTAATTAGAAACAGTAAAAAGCAAGTGCTGCTAAAAAAAAGTAGTGAAAAACAGAGTATTTAGTTGATACGTTTGTTTGCAAAAAAATGTATACTAAGTCGCTCTACCAAACGTCAAGGTAGTCCATATCGGAGCAGTCCCTAGCTGATGTATTTAAAAGCGTGACCATATATATTGGTGCCTATATAAGCAGGATTTGGACAGGTCCAATGTCTGACATGGACACGCTGCAGAATACGGCTTTTTATTTGCATGTCTCACAAGGTAGGGGTGGGAGGCTCCCTTATTTTGCAGAAACCAATGAGACACAAACCAATAAGCCATGCACACAGTGAACATGTCTGTAGGACAGTTTTCACACCACCAAAAGACTGAATCACAAAAAAACTGTTAATTGTATGAAATACTCTGTTGTAATAAAAACAGTAAAAAGCAAGTGCTGCTAAAATAGTAAAAAACAGGGTACTTGGTTGACACTTTTTTTTGCAAAAAATGTGTGCTAAGCCGCTCTACCAAACGTTAAGGTAACCCATATCAGAGCAGTCCCTAGCTGAAATGAGTACTGTACCAACATGCGCTGAAAGGCCACTCTTCTAGGAAAAAGTCATTACTCCAAAACAAACATAAAAAAAAAATATTTTTGAAAATGCACACAGGAACAAACACCTAAAATTTTGGAGACATGTCTTTTGTGGTCTAAAGAAACAAAAATTTAACTGTTTGACCATAATGGCAATCATTACATTTGGAGGAAAAAGGAAGAAACTTGGCAGCCTAAGAACACCATCCCAACTGTGAAGCATGCTGCAGGAGGGACTGGTGCATTTCACAAAATAGATGGCATCATGAGGAAACAAGATTGTGGCAGTACGAAAGAAACATCTCCAGACATTAGCTAGAAAGTTAACGCTTGGGTGGAAATGGATCTTCCGAATGGACAATGACCCAAAGCATACTGCCAAAATGGCTACGAAGTGACTTAAGGATAACAAAGTCCGTGATTTGGAGTGGCCATCATGAAGCCCTGATCTCATTCCTATAGAAAATGTATGGGCAAAGCTGGAAAGGCAGGTGCGAGCAACACAACCTACAAACATGGAGAAGTGACACCAGTTCTGTCAGGAGGAATGGCCCCAAATTCCTACCAACTGATGTGAGAAGCTTGTGGAAGGATATCAAATGTTTTACCCAAGTCATACAGTTTAAGAGCAATGGTACCAAATACTAATGAAACGTATGTAAACTTGTGACTTTGCAAAAAGTAATAGAATGTTTTAAGACATTTTTATCTCTAATTATTCTGGCATTTGGCAAATATTAATCCTAACTGACTAAACAGGAAAAGGTTTGTTCTGATTTCAGGTCAGACAGTGAGAAAAGCACGCATGTGTGTCTTTATATACAGTGTATATAAACCTCTGGTTTCAACTGTATATGTAGTGTGTAACTATACTGTATAGCTATCCTTCTATCAGCTCTGGACCATTGTTATCAATGATGGGCCATGGGATTGAGTGTAACAATTATTATAAAAAAAGCAGAAAGTGCATCTAGAAAAGCTTATTTCAGATTGTTAAATCAGTGCCATCAGCTATACATGTTATTCATCGCTTGTTTGACTGATGAGGGAAAGAATGACCACTACATGGGGTGATGTGCTGCCGCTGATTGCTATAAATGATCCAATCTTCCGCTGAATAATCACCAGTATGTTCTACATCCACTGCCCGACATGCCCTCATACGATCATTTGAAAATTTCACGTTTTTTTATAAAATTAAAATTAAAGATGTTCGCTTACCTTCCACCCTTGATTACCATTCTGTTTCTTCGCTCAATTTTTTCCAACATAAAATAAGGCCACGTTGAGTAATTGGCCAGTATATTACCTCAGTATTTGTAAGCCAAAACCAGGAGTGGGTAAAAAATGCAGAAGTGGCGACTGTGGTTTTATTATACTTTACCTCTGATTGTCCCACATGACCTAAAGCTGTTCAATTAACCTTAATGTGAACCTGCCACCCCTTTGAGCATTTTAAACTAAGCCCACCAGCATTTACATGATGTTTATGGGGTTCTAGTAACCCCTGTGTGTGCCCAGGCTGGCCCCTCATACCTGAAATATGAACTTTTATTATGTCCAGCGCTGTCCTCCTACTGAGACCAGTAGTTGTTTAGACAGGGTGAATGGTGCTCTTGCCCGCCCCTCCAGGCTGCTAAAACCGCCCTTCAGTTTTCAAATTTCCCGCCCCTCCTCTGGCAGGTGCCGGGAGTGACAGCCGCACTTGAGCCGGTGCAGAGGAGCGGGTGACAGCGGTGTATTGAACAGTCCGATGTCTTGTGAGACTTCACAAAAATCGTGAGACGTTGGCAATATGCACGGACTGTGCAGGCGCAAATAACAGTTCATATTTCAGGTATGTGGGGCCAGTCTGGGCACATACAGGGGTTACTACATCCCCATTTACATCATGTAAATGCTGGTGGGCATAGTTTAAAATGCCTAAAGGGGGTGACTGGTTCCCTTTAATGGCAAAAGTCCAATTAATTGTATTCAACTTCCCTACTCGCCATTTATTTTTTGGCCACACAGCTGTTCTTCAGGGTGGCGAGAGATGGTCATCTTGAGTAGCACCTACCTTGACGTCGCTTCTAACACCAGGCAAACCTAACAGCAAAGTGCATATAGCAGCACTGTGACCCCTGTCAGTTAGCTACATGCAAGGAGCCCATTACTGGTTGCTTTATATAGCCCTATTAAAAGGTTAATGCTAGAAGAGAAGGCAACTTGGTGCACAAGCTATAGAAGAATGGTGGTTTCTGTGACCTTAGCCTGGAGGGAGGGTGCATGGAATACATGGAACGGAATGATTCTCTTTATTTGAAGTTTACAGAAGATAGGAGGGGACTATAAATAAAACAAATACATCAATAGAGAGAGCTTAAATAAAGGAATTAGAAAATTATAGCGGTTACATGTGGATTTATGACCTGACTGTTTTCCTTTAATAGGAGGCCAGTGCTGGACATAAGTTATTTTCTCAGGTATGAGGGGCTAGTCCGGGTACATAGAGGGGTTACTAGAACCCCATTTAAATTGTGTAAGCTGGTGGGCACAGTTTAAAATGCCCATAGGGGGTGACAGGTTCCCTTTAATAGTTATTTGTACATCTTTTGAGCAAGTGACAGTTTCTCTTTAATGACTTGGGATATAACGTCAAACCATACTCTCCTTATGATTATATGATAATGGATCATGAGGCTGTAGGTACATCAGATTTACATTTTTAGCTATTCATTTTGCTCATAATGCATATAAAAGGTATCCACAATGTTATTTTATTTTACACGTGTCTGATCTTTTTTCTGTGACTTGAATATTCTTATTTATGTAATTATTTCCCATAAACTGCTTGTATGTAGCTGAAGTAACGCAGCCGTAGCCACAAACACTGCACATTCACATACAGCGGAGCTGAAGGCCTTGTCGTTCTGATGACTTTAGATCAGAGATTTTCAACTTTGCCATTAGATGGCTCTGGAGTCCACCGCTCTGTGAAGAAGGAGCCAGACCGGGAGCTCAGCACAGACAACCCTCAAGGGGTAGAGAAAAAATAGAAATGTGGGGAGAAAGCATTGTTCTAACAAATACGGAGAGACTTTTTACTTATTTCCAGACAAATTGAGACAACACATTGCCTGGCCGCTGCTCTGGCGTGTCATGGAGGATTAAGGGACCACAATCTCCATTTCTAGTGGTCCTGTATCATCAAACTTGGTATAATCAGACTGTAATTTTGCTAAGTTTATTCTTCTGAGGAAAAAGATAACAAAGTTCTACACGGAAAATGCTATAAAAGCTGAACTTGGGTGATTGTCAACAATGTATGTTTACAGAATGTTTAGGAAATATAAAAGCTGTAAGAAATACAGTAAAGTGAATAGTCAGAATACAAGGTTCTAGTTAATGTAACAAGCATTCACAATACAAACTAGATACATTAACCGTATTGAGGATGGTGTATTTATTTTGGAAATCCATGCTAGCATGGCTGTATAAGTCAATTTTGAAGCTTTCTTGATCTGTAAAGGTGCTGTCACACATAACGATTGCTCCAACGATCCCAACAGCGATAACGACCTGCCGGGATCGCTGGAGCGTCGTTACCTGATCGCTGGGGAGCTGTCAAACAGGCAGATCTCCCCAGCGATCAGGCCATGGGAGCCACCTCCCACATCGCTCCCTGCTTAGCGCTGCCTTATAGGCAGTGCTAAGCAGGGAGAACGCTGGTAACTATGATAAACAGCGGGGTATCCGGGCAGCGCGTGCTGCCTGGATACCCGCTGTTTATCATAGTTACCAGCGTTCTCCCTGCTTAGAGCTGCCTGTAAGCAGGGAGAACGCTGGTAACTATCATAAACACCGGGTATCCAAGCAACGCGCGCTGCCTAGATACCCGCTGTTTATCATAGTTACCAGCGTTCTCCCTGCTTACAGGCAGTGCTAAGCAGGGAGGACGCTGGTAACCATGGTAAACGCCGGATATCTAGACAGCACGCGCTGCCTGGATACCCGGTGTTTACCATAGTAACCAGCCCTGTGAGGTCACAGATCGCTGGTTTCTTGCAGTCACACGCAGCGATGCGTGATGACCAGCGGGAAACCAACGATCTAAAAATGACCCACAGCACTTTGCAGCGATCAGCGACCTCACAGCAGGGGCCTGATCGCTGCAAAGTGTCACACATAACGATATCGCTGGAGAGATCGTTGTAACGTCACAGTTACAACGATCTCTCTAACGATATCGTTATGTGTGACTGGGGCTTAAGAAGGATTTTGCTATGTAATCTGCGAGCAGTGTGAATTACAGAGCCCAATTGCAGTGATGTCGCCTTCTGACCTGTGTGTTATTTTAATAAAAGTCAATGATTTATCAGCAGGAGATTATCACTAGGTGGTGTGTGCTGCTCTGTGGAACTCCACCCCAATTGCTGACTAACTGCTTTCTGTCAATATAAAATGCACACAGAAAGCTGCCAATCAGTGTTGTGGGCAGGGTTATACTGTGCTCCGCATTCAGTGCTCTGCTAGATCTGCAGGTAAGACTACAGTGATTTTATTGCAACCGCTTCACCCAGTAAACTAAATGACATCACTGGAACCAAGGACTCTGTCCCTGGATCATACTCCTCTCAGAAGCGGTAACAAAAATTTGCTGACAGATACCTTTAAAATAGTCATCTTAACACAATCCCTGGCAAAAATTATTTAATCACCGGGCTTGGAGGATGTCCATTCAGTTGTTTAATTTTGTTGAAAAAAAGCATATCACAGACATGGCACAGAACTAAAATCATTTGAAATGGCAACTCTCTGCCTTAAAGAAAGACTAAAAGAAATCTTGAAAAAAAAATAATAAGAAAATGCTAGCCAGTAACTGTTACTTTTGTAGCCCAAGCAGGGGGAAAAATTATGGAATCACTCAATTCTGAGGTGTAAATTTTTATTCCCAAAACTAACATCTGCGTCAAATAAGATCTTCTCGTTAGTCTGCATCTAAAAAGGAATGATCACACCTTGGAGAGCTGTTGTGGAGCCCCTGCGACCAGGAGGCCACAAGAGGGAAGTGCAGCCAGGTAAGCAAGGTTGCAAAACACACCCACACCGCACATACACCGTCACTACATCTAGGATTCTTGGATTTGCAAGGGGTAGCGGGTGTAGCACAGTGGGTGGAACGTAGGAAGACACTGACAAAGTGGGTGGAGTGACCTAAACAAAACCCAGGAACACACAGGGGGAGTTAGTTAGGAGCGGTGAGAGACAGAAGTTAGTTGGAGAAAGAGTTAGAGGAGACCAGAAGGGAGCTGCAGCAGAGAGACCAAAGAGAGAGACTTCCCAGACAGATTCCGGCTCCCTTGAGACGCAGAGTCCTGTGAGGCACAGACCCCTGTAGAGAGAGCCTACTTCACAGCCTGGAAGCGACGGGAAGGGGAAAGACTGAAAGAAACCCCGCAGCTAAGGAAGGCGGGAGTACAAGGGCCCGGCAGCCATATAGACCCATGCTGCGCGGAGGAACCCTTAGCGCAGTGACAGACAGAAGGAACCTGGTGTGCCCAAATACCTGAACCTAGGACAATGGAGGGCTAGGCCGACATTAGAGAACCGGCTCTGAAGAGGTGACCGGGGATTCTATACCCTAATCACGAGACACACTGGTGTGGGGCAGAGACTTTATGTGCTGCAGCCTAACTTTCCACCACGGACTAGGAACACAGCCGTCATACTAGGACTGGTGACCCTGACTGTAAGGGAAATATATTCACCGATTAGTCCACGATGACCAGACCGAACCCGTGGGTGAGGTACTACGATAATACTGAGAGAAGGGCCTGAAAGGACTTTGAGGGAGCAACACAGAAAAGCTAACTGAGCTGCACAGTTTGAGTAACCTGGAGCAGTGCTGGAGTGTTTAAGTGTAACTTGTGTGAACTGTGATACTGCTGTGGAAACCTCAAGTAAAGTACCCAGTAAGCTTACACTTGCCTGAGACTGTTTACTTGCAGCGTCGCAGAAAAGTCCCACCTGAGGAGCCACAGCCTGTCAGCCCTTCACACTGGCTGGAGGAGCAGCAGCTTTGAAGTAAGTGACTTGTACCCAGCATGATCCCTCACAAAGCCCCATCCAACAATCCATCATCACCACTACTCCTGCCCTGGGGACCCTCAGCCCTACCCGAGGAGAGCTTACCATCCATGCTGCCCCAAGTCACTGTCCCCAGCAGGAATACAGCAGCAGTGGTTCTATTAACCACATACCCCGGGTGACATCACGACAAATCATACCCTTTTTGGACTGATCCCAGGCCACGGGGCTCGGTCATGACTACCGTAATATCCCTAGTGAGACAGTCACCGACCCTGCTCCCGAGTACCCCATAGCCTGAGGGTGCATCACTGTTGCACCAAGTGGACTGACATGAATCATAGCTCCAACACAAGAGATGTCAATTGAAACAAAGGAGAGGATCATCAAACTCTTAAACAAGGGTAAATCAACACGCATTGTTGCAAAAGATGTTGGTTTTCCACAGTCAGCTGTGTCTAAAATCTGGTCCAAATACAAACATGGAAAGGTTGTTAAAAGGAAACATACTGGTAGACCAAGGAAGACATCAAAGTGTCAAGACCAGAAACTTAAAGCAATATGTCTCCAAAACAGGAAATGCACAACAAAACAAATGAGGAACGAATGGGAGGAAACTGGAGTCAATGTCTGTGACCAAACTGTAAGAAACCGCCTAAAGGAAATGGGATTTACATAATGATGGCTTTTGTTTAGCTTTTCTTTAACACCTAAACAGAAAATAACAAGGTTACAATGGACTAAGGAAAAGCAATCGTGGACTGTGGATGACTGGATGAAAGTCATATTCAGTGATGAATCCCGAATCTGCATTGGGCAAGGTGATGATGCTGGAACTTTTGTTTGGTGTCATTCCAATAAGATTTAAAAAGATGACTGTTTGAAGAGAACATGTACATTTTCACATTCATTAATGATATGGGGCTGCATGTCAGGTGAAGGCACTGGGGAGATGGCTGTCATTACATCTTCAATAAATGCCCAAATTTACATTGATATTTTGGACACTTTTCTTATCCCATCAATTAAAAGGATGTTTGGGGATGATGACATCATTTATCAAGATGATAATGCATCCTGCAATAGAGCAAAAACTGTGAAAACATTCCTTGAAAGTAGACACAAGGTCAATGTCATGGCCTGCAAATAGTCCGGATCTCAATCCAATTGAAAATCTTTGGTGGAAGTTGAAGAAAATGGTCCATGACGAGGCTCCAACCTGCAAAGCTGATCTAGCAACAGCAATCAGAGAAAGTTGGAGCCAGATTGATGATGAGTACTGATTTGTCACTCATTAAGTCCATGCCTCAGAGACTGCAAGCTGTGATAAAAGCCAAAGGTGGTGCAACAAAATACTAGTAATGTATTTGAGTGTTGTTTTGTTTGTCATGATTCCATAATTTTTTCCTCAGAATTGAGTGATTCCATAATTTATACCCCTGCTTGGTCTACAAAAGTAACCGTTACTGGCTAGCACTTTTTTTTGTTCAAGATTTCTTTAGTGTTTCTTCAAGTCAGAGAGTTGTCATTTGAAATGACTTTATTTTTGTGCCATATCTGTGATCTGCATTTTTTTTTCTACAAAATTAAACAACTGAATGAACTGATTCCCAAATTTTTGCCAGAGGTTGTAGTTGGCAGGAAAACTTTTTTAAAAAAGGATACTGTCATTTTGACATGACTTTTCAAAGTAAGTACACCAGCGTCATCATGTCTGAGATGTTTAAAAATGCAAGTCAATTTGCATTGTGAAAGTCAAGTGATCTAGTTTTGTTCTTAAAGGGGATAATGCCATGCCTAAGATTCCATCCTCATATGTAGTATGTGTATTGATATTAGCAAATACCTCCAATTGGAAATGTAGTATAGTTCTATTGATTAGCTACATCACTTACATCATGTGCAGGGCATTGCTGTAGCATAAGCATCCCTGGTTAGTTATGCATGTAGAGACAGTTAGGAATTACCTAGCGGTCCTAAACTTGAATACCTAAGCTGCAATGCCCAGCACATGATCTAAGTGACTCAGATAATCAGGAGAACTATACTACATTTCTAACTGGAGATATTGGCTAATATTATTATTGCACCTACTACATACTGGGAAAGGATCTTGGAGATGGAAGTACCCCTTTAAATTTTGTCTGGGTACTTTCTTGTACTTAATTAACTCCTTCAAGACTTTTGATGTATATGTATGGCAAACGTTGTGTATCTGCCTTTTGATGCAGTCTCGCATTCTGAGCCTGCATCATTCCCTGCATGACATTTGATTTTATCAGCCATCATGTGCCTCCAACAGTCGTGGTAGGATCGGACATCCGCCCATATCTGTCAACCAGTTAAATTCTGCTGGATTTAACACGTGCAAGCTGGGGTTAAGTTATTCCCTGCTACCTTTG
Source organism: Allobates femoralis (assembly GCA_033576535.1). NCBI lineage: Eukaryota > Metazoa > Chordata > Amphibia > Anura > Aromobatidae > Allobates > Allobates femoralis. The sequence goes on from JARQOC010000002.1 coordinate 577,994,637, forward strand.
GTGGCCTTGTAACGTGATTGCAGGGCGCTGATAGATTGCCATGATAGACGGGGTCAGCTGATGAGCCCTGTCTCTATCATTACAATATTTCTGTGAATGTTGGCTGCGACACAGCGCTCCTAAAAGATCGTTATTTCTTCTATGCAGAGCAGTGCTCATGCACTGCTCTGTATTTCACAAGCAATTGGATGATCACAGCTTCAAGTCCCTTTAGAGATATGACTTCGAATCTACCCCAAAGTGGTATCGGTTAAAGTGTAAACCCAGGATGGAAAAAATAAGTCCACTACAGGCTGTGGAAAACAAAGGGAATAGAGTAGAGTTAACTAAGAGACTCGCCCAACGAGAAGTGACGGCTCATCGGTAGCGGCGCCACATGGAGAAAGAGTGCGGAGGTCGACCAATGACAGGAGAGGACTGACATGGGAGAGCCCCAGGCAACAGCTTTGAGAGAGCGAGATGGAGAGGCGGATGAAATGTGCATGATCGATGTAACTATAACGTTATTATCTACGGCTTTACTCCACTGTTTGGGGGACTGATCTAGAGGGGCAGACGAGGGAAGAGAGTCTATGACTTTTTAGATGTCTCTCAACATCATTGTTGATCACACAACTTTATGGAGTGTAAATTTTGTAATTGAAATCCTACACAGAAACTAGTGGTCCAGGTTTTGCCTGCTCTGTGACCTGGGTGTTTGGGTCACCGGCTCAGGGTGGAAAGGCAGGTACCCTGATTTTGATAGCCAAATAAATTAATCATTCGGTGTTGCTAGAGGAGCATGATCCTGAAGGAAGATGGCAGCACCTGGTGGTCACGGACCTTTTGGGAAAGATGAGCATCTATAATGTGTATGCCCCCGAAAGTGGTGGTTAGAGATTTTAATGGGGTCCCCTGTCATGCTGAAGACAGATCACAGGCGGGGAGGGTCACAAAGTTGTCAGGGGCAGAGGGGGAAAGTAGGTGTATGGCAGAGGAAGGTCTAGGTGTGAGAGATGTATGGCGTCTTTAACATCCTAACGACAGAGTTCACTCATTATACCCATATGATAGTTAGTTGTCTATAGACCAGATTTGGATGAGTGTTAATTTACTACCCAGAACGAATGAGAGCAAGATGGAAGATATGGTGATTTCCAATCATAGTCCAGTAAGCATTGTAGATACAAGACCATATTCAAAGAGGAGCGGACATCCTGTTGAGCTTTTTCACATTTTTGACTAGAGAGGAAATCTTCCATAGGATTTTGAAAGAGTGGTGGGAAGATTTCAAGGCAACAAATGGGGAGCATGAGGAAATTCTCTGCTATACTGGGAGACGGCTAAGGCGGTCTTGCGGGGTTGTCTGTTGGGGTACACGTACACGCTCGTAAAAAGAAGAAATGAGCAATATACGAAGACAAGTGAATATCTAAGAGCGACGTACATGGTGTTCCTGGCGGACCGTTTTGCTTCAGCAAAAAGGAAGCGGTTAGAAGCAAAGAGCATCTTTAACTCATGGGCCATCAAAAAAGAAGAGTTATTCCAATCACAACAGGAGGCCACACTTCATAGGTTTGAGAATAAGGCAGGTAAGATGTTAGCCAACCTTGCCAGGGGATGGAGACAACCGACTTTAATCCCGAGTCTGAACAATAAAGGTGGAGGCCTGACCACTGACCCCAGGGAAATGAACAAGACTCTAGGGGACCTTTACAGAGAGGTTGTATGGGACGACGCAGAATGCTGGAGGGGATGGTGAGGAATGGCTATGGAAGGCAAATATGCCGTGCTTCTTGGAACAGGAGTTAGAGTTCCTAAATGCTGAGGATTCAGAGGCCGAGGTGAAATCAGCTATCAAGGGACTTGGAAATGGTAAGGAACCAGGTCCTGACTGGTTCAGTGGCGAGTTCTAGAAGATCCTAAAAGACCAGGTTTCTCCCATGATAATGACTATGTTTAATAAATTGATGAGGGAAGGCGTTCCTAGTCATGCTAACACTGCTTATATTAAGTTGTTGCCAAAGGGGAACAAAAACCTGGGGAACCCTTCCAGCTATCAACCAATTTCACATATCATTCAAGACTTGAAGTTGATCTCTAAAATCATGGCAGATAGACTGGCTATGGTTCTGGCTCATCAGTATCTCCCAGAATCGCGGAGTGTTGTGGTTGGCAGTGCCTGCCAACCACAACCCGGAAGTGCTCTGTGACCGCATCCGGGGTCTAGCCAAGACCCCGGGCTGTCACATGACCGCCGGAGATCCTGCAATATTATCGCGAAATCTCCGATGCAGGCGGGGAACAGTGCGTTCCCCGCCGCAGCCGCCTTGGATCCCGCTGTCAGTGATTGACAGTGGGATCCAAGGGGTCAACAGCACCAATCGGATCCCGGATCCGATCAGTGCTGTTACCGTGACATCTCAGCTGATGAGATCAGCTGAGATGTTGGGGCTTTGATGTGAGCTCCGGCCGCATCCCCATGCAAGGGTGTATACCTCAGGGTTCCTATCGGATATATTCACCCTGAGGAAGGGTACATGGCAGGGGTGCCTTCTGTCACCCCTGTTATTCAACGTGGCCGTTGAACCCTTGTCGAGAGTACTTAACGGCAGTGATGGCCATGAAGGGATTAAAATAGGGGGTAAAATGGTGAGGTCGGCGCTGCTGACGATCATATTTATGAACAATCTGCGTAAGGATTTAGCCCAGATGCTGACGCTCATAGACAGGTATGGGGAATTTTCGGGTTTTAGACTTAATAAGCAAAAGTGTAAGTTGCTGTTTCTGAGGGTAGCTGACTGGTCAGATAAGCATAACCTACAGGCTGACGAATTGGGGATACCAGTAGCAAGGTCTTCGATTAAATACCTAGGTATACATCTGGGACGCTCAACACTCTAATCATTGAATTACCGGCCACTTATCGCAAAAATAGTCACAATTAAGAAGCTTGAGCAATCTATTGCCACTGCTGGGGTGAGGTCACTTAAATAAGATGATGAGCTTTCCAAGGCTGTTGTACCCCCTCTAGATGATCCCCCTGCTGCTTAAATGTGGCTATATTACTAGGCTTAATACAACATCACAAGATTTCTTTGGGGGGGGGGGGAGGTATGAAGAAACCCAGGATAAATCTGATTACACTCATGTCTTCGGAGGAGGGAGGAAGCTAATTGCCTAATATTAGGGGATACAACCTTGCCTGTCTAGTTAGGCATGTGGTTGACTGGCTAAGTGGGGCCAGCCAGCATTCGGATGCTAGCTTGGAGATGGAATTCTGTAGAGCATGTGGGACCTAGCGTCAGTGCTGCATTCCATCTTATCATACCTGAGCCCGGTTATTCAGAACTCGAAGGTGTGCAGGGATACAATAATATCCTGGAAGGCAGTAAGGAAAAAGTTAGGTCTCCCATGAAAGGTGTCCAAATATCTCAATCCCTGGGCTCCCTCGAACTTTTACCTTGGCAGGGAAAACAGTCTATTTAAACCATGGCAAGAGAATCGTTTATCATGAATGAAAGATGTGATGCATGTTAGTGAAGGAGATGCATGACTGAGTTAGAGGTGGTCGAGAAGTTTAGCCTTCACAAATTTCAGAGTCTGCAATATTCCCAACTAAAAGCCTACATAATGCAAGACTTGCAGGATGTTTCGAAAGAGCTGCCAGGAACGAATTTGCTCACTTCATTGAATGAGAATTGTCTAGCTTAAATGTGTCCAGGATCTATAGCATCCTGAGAGAGTAGTTAATACCAGTAGGAAAACTGATGTATGCAAAAGCATGGGTGAGACAGGTGTGAGATCCTGAGGTCATGGATAAAATCCTTCAAGGTTGGAGCTTGATGAGAAAAAAAATGTCATTAATGAGAATTGGAGGGACACTCAGTTCAGACTCATCCACAGGGCTATTTATGACTTCAATCTTCCACATCACTCTGGTAGTTCGGACAAATATCAGAGGTGCTCGAAATGTGGTGACCGTACAAATATGTTTCATGGTATTTGGAGCTGCAGCATCCAAAACATTTTGGAAAGCAGTGCAACGTTTCAGCCAGGTTGTTGGTGGAGAAGATACTTGGATCCGATGCCTTGGATCTTCCATTGTGATGCGCAGGGAAGTAATGTGGGGGGGGGGGGGGGGGTTTGGATGAGAAGGGGAGAAGTCACTACTCCATGATATAGCAATTTTAGCTAAGAAATGTATATTACGACATTGGATTTCAGATGCGGTCCTGACTGAGTGAACTACTGAATAATGCTAAGCAGTTGTTGTACTTAGAAAAGTTGGAAGCTGAAAGAGATAAAACCAAGCCTACTGAGAAGGTCTTTACGAAGTAGAGGAGGTTCATCGAAAGAAAATGCTTGCAAGATGAAATAAGGCGGATAATGACTCAGTTTTTGCAGGCAAAATAGCCAATGATCAGATATATACCAACCATAGGTTTCCTCCTTTGTTTATTAAGAGCCTAGTAAAGAGACTAGTAATTTATGAATCTGACAACTAGTTTAATGCAGAGAGGGTACATGTACAATATCTCAGTAAAAAGGTCCTCCGACCTCATGGTCTATATAAGAATATAGTTTTGAAAAAAGATAATTTTATTCAATATACACTAACACAACAGCACATAATGGTACTGGAGGCAATCAATAAATTGGTCATGGCCTTACCCTTTAGTTGGCTAAACTGTTCTTGTTTACCGATGATACAGTTTATTTTAACATTATATAATCACAATTTCTAGCGCAGATTTTGATGGGATGGTCTGTGGGTGTTATGTTGCATTTGTAGAACACCTGATGTGCCTAAATAGTGGAACTCCCCCACCAATGACCCCATTTTGGAAACTTGACCCCCTCAGCGAATTAATCTAGTTATGTGGTGAGCACTTCAAATCCCCAGGTGCTTCATACATTGAGCTGTGAAAAGGAAAAATACTTCTTTCCACAAAAATGCTCTTTTAGCCTCAATTTTTTTCATTTTCATGGTTCAACATTATAAAATTCTGAGAAGCACTCGGGGATTTCAAATGCTTACCACAAATCCTAGATAAATTCCTTAGGGGTTCTAGTTTCCAAAATGGGGTGAATTGTGGGAGATTTCCAATGTTTAGGCACATCAAGGGCTCTCCAAACGCAACATTATACCCGCAGACTATTCTATCAAAATCTGCTCTCCAAAACATTGCTCCTTCCTTTATGAGCCCTGCTATGCACTCAAACGGTGGTTTTCTGACACATATTGGATATCCGTTTACTCGGGAGACATTAAACAAATTTTGTCGTCCATTTTCTTCTGTTGCCCAACTTAAAATGAAAACATTGAGGCTAAAATAACATTTTTGCGGTTTCATTTTCATTGGCTCAATGTTAAAAAATTTTGTGAAGCACCTGCGGGGTTCAAAATGCTCACCACACATCTAGATAAAATCCAGTTTAAAAAATGGGGTCACTTGTGGGTGGTTTTCACTGTTTAGGCACATTAAGGCCTTTCCAAACCAGATATGGTGTCTGTTAACAATTCCAGAAAATTTTCCATTCAAAACGTGCAATGATGCTCCTTCCCTCCCGAGCCCTGTTGTGCACCCAAACAGTGGTGTTTCACTGGGGTAAGGATGAACTGGCTAGTAAAGACTAGAGAGAGTAGAGCCTGAAGAAGAGACCTGAGTTGTCTTCAAAGCTTGCTAATTATTACCATCTTTTCAGTTAGCCATTAACAAATATAAACCACTGAGGACTCTCAGATTTTCATATATTTTGTATGTGCACATGCCAATAAGAACAAATAAAATCATGAACCGTGGTGTCCAAACTTTTGGCTGGCACTGATTTATCATGGGTAATACAAGCCCTTCTGGAGCTGTATGTTGGAACTAGAATAGGTATTGAATAACTTTCTAAGTCAGTTCAAGGCCCCATTAAAACATTGTACACTGCAAAGTCTAATTAGCTTTTTCCTAGACTTAGTTGATGATCATGAGAAAACAAAATTTTATTTTGAATTTGAGGTGCCTTTGATGGTGACTGGCTGGTGTGAATAATGGCCGTGCCTTGAACCTTGCTTGCTCTTACCAGAAGAGGCTCATTCATGTTTGTGTGATTAGTCTGTATAGTATTTTAAGTAAATACCTTCTTCGTGTTGAAAACTAATTAGAATCCCAGCAGCTACTTTCATGAGCAAGGTATATTCATTTGTAGTGATTAACATAGCACATTGATTGGAAACTGCCAGGTTTTCTGCCGCTTTGTATTTCAGCTGAAATTGCTCTGAAACATCCAGCTACACATGATGATTAAAAAAACTAGAACTCAGGCTTTTGAACTGCTGCTTGGGTTTTAGTGAAATATGTGCTTTGGAAATCATCTGCAGGCTTGTGTTTTATTCTCTATTAATGTAATTAAATCTGATGGATATGCGAAATGAACGTGGCTGGCACTAAATCTAAAATGAAGTTTCAACTCTTCAGTAGTCCTACCAAGGAAGCGTTTTAATTGTTGGAAGCAAATATTTTGGACACAGATAATGCAATGTTATTAAAATATAATTTCCATCTGCTTTATCTTCCCTTTTTGTACAATCCAAAATAAACATAAGACAATAATGTCAATTAGCACACCATGTGGAAAGCATAAAGTTACATCTTACAGTCTTTTGTAGCGCAAAATTTCAGTTCCTACATTTCGGTTTAATTAATTTCAGATTAGTGTCACTGCCAATTATCAGTGTGATTACTCACTAAGAGATAATGCTCAATAGGGTGCTCATTTAACTATCCTTGAAGATAAGTGTTACTAATTTACAAATCCAGTGCACCCAAGATGAAACAACAGCACAGCAGCGAGGAACATGCCTTATCACCTCAAAGTGGCACTTTAATAGAAATCTCCAAGACTGACAGAATGGCAGATGTGTGGTTTGTATGCTGATTTTATATTAAACTTCCTGCAGACTGTGGCTACAAATTTCCTTATCTGATTCCTTTCTTGTTGAGGGATCATGTCATCCAAAAATTAGTTTAGCTTATTTAAAAGGATAAAGTATTTTTCCCTTTCCCCCCCAAAACCACACCGATCTAAATAAAATTGCTGTTGTGGATCGGACCGATGCTTCGCTATGTCTTTCTCATCTGTTAAGAACGGAGCATCGTTGCTGTCCTTGCCAATTTTCTTGTGCCGTACATTGGTTGTGCTGGGAAGAAATGTATATTGTAAATTAGAAGTACAGTGCTCAACATAAATAAGTACAACCCAAAAACTACAAAATACTGCCACAAATATGAATCCTTGATTCCAAACCAGATTTGTTATTTTGTACATGCAAAAAAGATATTTTTCCAACAAATTCCTTTAGGCCGTGTTGTAAAAATGAGTGTGTGTCAATGAAGGTTTTAGGAGCAAAGCAAAAGTTTAGGCTACAATATAAAAAAATGTTTATACCGTGTTAGCCAATAGATAGAAAAATATTAGAATCTGAGAGTCCTCAATGGTTGATACCTTTTAATGGCTAACTGAAAAGACGGTAAGAAAAAGTAAAGCAAGCTTTTGAGACTCTCTGGCCTCTTCATCAGGCTTATAATAAAGAATAATGGTCATTATTAGCCTGATGAAGAGGCCATAGAGTCTCAAATGCTTACTTTACTTTTTCTTACCATCTTTACAGTTGGCCATTAAAAGGTATCAACCACTGAGGACTCTCAGGCTACAATATACTAATTGACAAGAATTCAACCACAGGAGAGTCTTATTCATTAATAAGGTGTCCAGCAGTTGAATATTTATCAAAGAAAACCGCGCCTCATTTTATTGGGTCAGCAATGGCACCACATGGAAGAGAAAGTCCCAAGACCCAAGAAATATAATAATTCTCACTCTCATATTAGTTTCATCTTACTATTTATTCTGAACCTTTCTTGTGTTTGTTATTTGCTGCTAATTTTCTCAACTACGGTACCCCTTGCTATGCTCTTACTGCAGAGGGAGTAAAAATTAAGCACAGCAGACATGTATTATTACTGCCACATCTCTGGAAGGATGTGTGTGTGTGTGTGTGTGTGTAGCTGGGCAGTACAGCAGAGCTATGCTATGATAGGATGATTTGTAATGTGACACTGCTAAACTCTGCTGCACTGCCCCAACCTCCACAGAGACCTTATTAAAGGTCATCATCTGTGTTTTGAAGTCATACAGGGGGTTAGACCAGGAATCAGGGCTGTCTGTCACTATACATCATCCAAACTGAGAAGCTATGGTGGGGGTGTTTAAGTTCTTTCCTTTTTAGTGTTAGGCTACTTTCACATTACGATTTTGTTAAATCTGATGCTGTCCGATGAAAATCGGACAGCATCGGATGCTCAAAATCGGATGCCATCCGATCCCATTTTTTATCGAATCCGATTTAAATGGCTGGGGGAGGGCTGTGGGAGGTTTTGGGAGTGGTCTAGGGTATTGAGCATGCTCAATACAGAAAATCGGATCCGATATCGGATCCGATTTTCCATCTGATCCGATCCTCCATAGACTCCCATATTATTTTAATCGGATCACATCGGATCCGATGCGATCTGATTTTTGAATCGGATACCAAAATCGGAGCAGTCTCCGATTTTGGATCCTGAAAAAAATCGGACAGAATCGGATCGGATGCAAATCGGATGCCATTAAGTGCACATCCGATCTGATCCGATCCCTATTGGAGAACATGGGGGCTAAATCAGATCCGATGCTGTCGGATTTTTATCGGACAGCATCAGATTTAACAAAATCATAGTGTTAAACCAGCCTTAAGCATCTTTATGATTATGCTGCATCATACAGGGAGAAAACCAATGAAAATTGTCTGACACCCATTTGTATATCGTCACCTAACGAGTTAGCAAATGTTTTTTTAATATCTATGCAACAGTGAAGCAAAATAATAATAAAAAAAAAAAAAAAAAAAATCCGCTCTGTAGCCACTATTGTATTTTGCATCTAGTTCACCATGAAAAATTAGGTGAAAGGTCCTCTTAAAGGGGATAAAGTAATCTGCTTACTACATATTTCATTTACACAGTAGAAATAATATCTACCTTCTCTTTCACGTTGTGTTTAAAAAGACCAGCTGCTACTTCTTGAGCTTTTTCAGGCTATTTTGATATTTGTTGGGTTTCTTTATCAAGAAGATTATAAAATTCCTTGTATATTTTTCTAAGAAATCTGTCCTGTGATTTAAGTCCTAGGATGCATTCTTGTTGTGTTTCTTTCTTTTACTAAGGGATATGGCTCCAACTATAGCTACTTTAAGAGTCGCTTTCTAGTTTACTGGATTGCCTCAGGGCTTCTACACAGAAACTTATCACAACACCGTTTGCCTTCCTGCTTTTGCTGAGAATCGAGACTTGTTTTTGGTCTTTTTGAGGAAACATACCATAAGGGAGTGGAATGGTGGTCTTAACTCATGGATTTATTGTTGTCAGCTATTTATTTTTAGTTTAAATTATGGTCAATAGAAATAGAACTAGAAGAAATACCCAGGTTATAATTTGTTTCTATCTGTCTGGGGTCTTGCCCACACACCCCCACTTCTAACATCACCTCCACAACCAAGTGGACTTAAAAAAATTAATGTTTGTTCCTCTGTTTAAATGCTGTGCCACGACTACCACCTCACTCCCCGCAACTTCCAGCCGGTCTTTGTAAAAGTATGCCGAATAGTCTGCAGTATGTAAATGTTCATTAATTATTCACTCATTCTCAAGCAGCTATCCCTTTCCCCCGTGCTCTGCCTCACTTTTAGTTCCATTTTCATTTTGCTGTCCTGCACGGTGCTTCTGATGAGGAGAGTCAGAGATGACAGGAACATATCAGCTAGCTCATCTAGGTAAGGCAATCTCCTCCATTTGTTTCTCTGACCTGGAGCCGTGCTGTCTGTGAGAGATTCTGTTTCTTTATTTGAACATTTGTTTTGCTGTATACAAGGAGAGCAGAGACAGAAGGATACAGCCACCCTTCCCTAATGTGAGTGACTTCTACTGAACCTTGCTTCTGTGCATTGCAGCGATGCGTGAACATTCATTCCTTGAGGAGTGTGCAGCAGAGAACTAAGTGAGCACTCGCTGTGATTGCCAGATGGAATGAATCTCTTTATTTGCAGTTTACAGATGATGGGGTCGTATAGTAAAAAAAAAAAAAAATGACTAGAAAGAGCTTCACCCGAGGAATAAGAAAATTATAGCAGTTACATTTATGTCCCCTGCCCCCTCATACACTGTCCTTCAGGCAGCTTTACCATTTACGGTATGGTCCTGCAGTACCATCTTGTGATTTAACTTCTGACTGGCTAGAAGTCAGAGATTACATCACAAGCTCCCAGTTTATCTATATGAGTGCTAGACCCAGGCTCTAAAAGAGTTGTATTAAGTTCTGACTTCTGGCACGCTTCATGAAACAATGGGATCTAGGGGATAGGTTTTCTTCTTGTGGAGATTAACATGCCAAGTCTGGAATGCCAGTACGAGGATATGCCTTGCATGCTCGTTTGGGAAATTCAATATGCAAATTGTGTCTGCAGAGAGGAAGAGATCTTGAACTCTAGTGCTGCATATTGGAAGTAGCCATCCTAAAATTCAATATCAACACTTTAATGAGCCATGCCATATGCCTTGAGATAAAACCAAACCAGAATCTCAATTTGTAGTCACAGTGTTTTGGTATATTGTCCTTGATTGCGAGGTAGGAGATCTGATTTGGCTAGATGAAAAGCCAAGACTGGAATCTAAGGGGCAAGGTTTCTTCCTGTAGAGAGTGACATAACAGATCTGGCATACCGGTATGAGGAGACGTAAACGCCTTGAAATGCTCCACTGGTGAATTAAACATTGACTTTTAGGATTACTGCTTCCAAATAGGTGACAGTAGAGCTAAAGTCCTCTTTATATCTAAAAAGACAATTTGCATATGAAACACTGGAAGGCGCTCGCAGGACACAAATCACCGGAGTCTGACGGGATAAGTGGTGATAGAAGTCGAAGGTGAATTTGATTTACAGTGCCACTCCAGAGTTGCAAAAAGAAAAAAGTGTGGTGCTTTAACCCATTTATGGCCCCTGATGTACTGGGTACGTCCATGGTCACCTTCCACCCTTTGATTTGAGCCTACGTGCTGAGCTTGCATTGTTCCTTGCACTTATCCGCTGATCTCATGTCCCCTCCCCCCAAACGTTCAAATCACCCAAAAAGTTTGGTGGAAAATTAGTATTTGGTCAACTACAAACAATCAAGATTTCTGGCTCTCAAAGACCTGTAACTCCTTCTTTAAAAGGCTTCTCCACTCTTTACCTGTAGTACAGACACCTGTCCACGTTTACCTCCACTGTCCTCCACTCTTTACCTGTAGTACAGACACCTGTCCACGACCTCAAACAGTCATACTCCAAACTCTACTATGGTGAAGACCAAAGGGTTGTCAAAGGATAACAAACAAAATTGTAGCCCTGCACCAGGCTCGGAAGACTGAATGTGCACTAGGCAAGCAGCTTGGTGTGAAGAAATCAACTGTGGGAGCAATAGTTAAAAAATGGAAGACATACAAGACCACTGATAATCTCCCTCGATCTGGGGCTCCAAGTAAGATCTCACCCTGTGGGGTCAAAATGATCTCAAGAATGGTGAGAAAAAATCCCAGAACCACATGGGAGGACCTAGTGAATGACCTGCAGAGAGCTGGGACCATCAGTAACACTACGTTGCCAGAGACTCACATCCTGCAGTGCCAGACGTGTCCCACTGCTTAAGCCCTTACACGTCTTGCTCACCTGAAATTTGCTAGAGAGCATTTGGATGATCCAGAAGAGTATTGGGAGAATATCATATGATCAGATGAAACCACAGTAGAACTGTGTGGTAGAAGCTCAACTCGTTGTTTTTGGAGGAGAAAGAATGCTGAGTTGCATCCAAAGAACACCATAACTACTGTGAGGCATGTGGGTGGCAACATCATGCTTGGCGCTGTTTCTCTGCCAAGGGACCAGGACGCCTGATTGGTGAACATGAAAGAATGAATGGGACCATGTATCATGAGATTTTGAGTGCAAACCTTCTTCCATCAGCATGGGCAGTTGGGCACTGAAGATGAAATATGACTGGGTCTTTCAGCATGGCAGTGATCCCAAGCACACTGCCATGGCTATGAAGGAGAGGTTTTGAAAGAAGCATTTTAAGGTCCTGGGGTGGCCAAGCCAGTCTCTAGATCTAAACCCTATAGAAAAACTTTGGAGGGAGTTGAAAGTCAGTGTCGCCCAGCGACAGCCCCAAAACATCACTGCTCTAGAGGAGATCTGCAGGGAGGAATGGGCCAACATACCAGCAACACTGTGTGCCAACCTTGTGAAGACTTACAGAAAATGTTTCACCTCTGACATTGCCAACAATGATATATAACAAGGTATTGAGATAAACTTTTGTTATTGACCAAATACTTATTTTCCACCAAAATTTGAATTTTTTTTTTTCCAAATCAGACAATGTGATTTTTAGGATTTGTTTTCTCATTTTGTGTCTCATAGTTGAGGTCACCTATGATGTCAATTACAGGCCTCTCATCTTTTTAAATGGGAGAACTTGCACAATTATTGGCTGACTAAATACTTTTTTTTTTTTTTTTTCTTTCTCTTACTGTACATTAAAACAGGGGTCTCAAACTCGGTTGGGTTGGTGGGCCGCACGAAGAAAAAAATTGATATCGGGGGGCCGCATTGCTTGTAGGACTAAGGGTACCGTTACACGTCGCAACATTGCATGCAATTTCACAGGCAATTTGCTGGTTGCAGTGACGCTGTCCCTGGTTACCCGATGTGTATCGTGGTAACTAGTTCACACAGCAGCCTGCATAGTGTGCGCTTATCCAGAGCGCACAGGGAAACGCTGCAAGCAGCGTTTCCCTATGCACTCGGGATAAGCGGACAGTGGGCTGCTTGCTGTATGAACTGGTTACCACGATACACATCGGGTAACCAGGGACAGCGTCTGCTGAAAGCGGCTGCATACACGCACCTGCGCTTCTCTGTCAAGGCCCAAGTATTTAGCGCAGAGGCACACTCACACACATACATCCTCAGACATATTCACACAAACACATACACACTCACACATTGACACACTTACATAGGGCCATATTTGGAGTTCCTGCCGCCCTAGGCACTTTCAGCGGTCACGTTCCCCTCCCCCCCCAAGGCTGCTATCTTCGGCTGTAACAGCGCCTTGCCTGACTCCACTCTTCTCATTCCGGCAGCTTCTTCCTCTGTGGCTCCCAGTCTTCCGCTTGCCGGCACCAGCTAGCAGCCGGCACCAGCCAGCACGTGGCACCAGCCGCCGGCGATGTGCCGCTCAGGCGGAGCGGGAATACACTCACACTTATACATACACTCACACACATATACACACTCTCATACAAATATACACGCACACACTTACACACACTTAAACACACATATTCACACACACATATTCACACACACCTATTCACTCACACATATACAGTCACTCACATATACACATACACACTCACTCACATATACACACAAACACACACATATACACACAAATACACTCACACATATACACATACACACTCACATATATACACAAATACACTCACTCACATATACACACAAATACTCACACATATACACATACAGACTCACTCATATATACACACAAATACACTCACTATTATACACAAACACACACTCACATATACACTCACTATTATACACACAAATACACTCACTATTATACACACACACTATTATGCACACACTCACTATTATACACACACTATTATACACACTCACTATTATACACATACACTCACCCACATATACACACAAATACACTCACTATTATACACACACTATTATACACACAAATACACTCAGTATTATACACACACTCACTATTATACACACAAATACAACTCAGTATTATACACATACAGTCACTCACATATACACTAACACATACTCACACACTCTCTCTAACACTCACTCATACACACCTGATGCCCGGGCTCATTATACATGGAGCCGCCGCTGTACCGCTTTACTGTTACGGGTACCGCCGGCTCAGCTCTAACAAGCGCCTTCGCGCCTGTACATTCATGAAAGCAGGTGGTAGGCGGACCAATCAGAAGCCTCCTGTGACGTCACAGCAGGCTTCTGATTGGTCCACCGGTCGTCTGTTTGCATGAATGTACAGGCGCGAAGGCGCTTGTTAGAGCTGAGCCGGCGGTACCCGTAACAGTAAAGCGGTACCGCGGCGGCTCCATGTAAAATGGCCCGGGGCATGCATTTTTCTTTCATGGTGCCCTGGGCAGCACTGGGGAGCATGGCGGGCCGCTTGCGGCCCGGGGGACGCGTGTTTGAGACCCCTGCATTAAAAAAATACACATTTGGTATCTCTGCGTTCCGAAATGCCTGATCTATCAAAATATAAAATCCAGTTAATTTGATCGGTAAACTGCGAAATGGAAAAAAAGTGAAACCGCCAAGATTACTTTTTTTGGTCGCCGCAACATTGCAATAAAATCCAACAGACAATCAAAACAGTGAATATACACCAAAATGATTTCATTAAAAGTATCAGCTCAAGACGCACACAATAAGATGTCACACAGCCCCAAATCCCCAAAAAAATAAGAGCTCTTCTTTTTTTGACAAACTTCTGAATTTTTTTCTCGTCACTTAGCTAAAAATAAAAGTATACATGTTTAGCATCTAATACCATTTATGGAGCGTGTTGGGGACACTCGCTCATTCTGCACAACTCAAGCACACAGATACAGTTTCTATAAAAGATTGTCCATTCCGGTTTATTATGATTAGATAAACATTAATAGAACAACATTCATTACATTACTTTCAGTGGGTATGCCTGCACACAGCAGAAACCTTTGAGACGCTGGTTGGTTTCAATTGCAGTTATGTTCATGCAGTTCTTCACAAAGTCAGTATAAAAAAAATCCCACTCTGGGTTTAACTGTACTTGCATCTTAGCAGGGTTCAGACTGGTTCCTGCCAGCATTGCCTTACATTAGGTCACACACAGGGATCACCCACCAGGTCAACAGATCTTTCTCCGTGTTGGCACTTGTCATGAGTCCAGATCCTCAAGGCCTCGATTACCATCTGGACTTCCAGGAGCTCTAGCCACCTCACCTCTCAGACATGCTCGTCTGCCATGTGTTCCACACAGGAAGTGTGAAGGACATTCCTTACATCAGTCACAACACAGTCTCACTATATCCATGAGACACACCTGTGGGGAGGTATGGGAATGGTCAGTACCGTCCATCACTTCCTGATCATCCTGTGATTCCGACTCTTGGAATAAAGTAAGATTCCTGGTACTATAAGTTTCAGGCGAAACGATCTGTTTCATGTCACAGCAGATTTCCATCTGTGCGCACATACCGGCCACCTACAGCATTGCCAGTATACCTCACACTATAAACTCGTACCTACTCAAGGCATCATACTGGAATGTCCGTTTTATCATATAGTGAACTTAGAAAATAAAAAAAAAAAAAGCATTTTGTAATTTCACTGTTTGTTTTCTTCAGTTTCACTGCACTTAGATTTTTTCGCCCCCTTTTAAGTACACTTTATGGGTAAAATAAATGATTTTACCATAAAGTGAATCATTCAAAAGTACAACTCGTCTTGCAAAAAAAACAAGCCCTCATATAGCTATACTGATGGAAACATGTAAAAGTCATGACTCTTGGAAGAAGGGTAAAAAGCAAAAGCACAAAAAAGGGAAAAGGCAAGGTCATAAATGGGTTAAGGGAATCTGCCACCAGGTTTTTGTCCCCCACCAGAGAGCATCATGAAGTAGTGGCAAAAACCGTGATTCCAGCAATGGGACACTTACTGTGCTCAGGCAGCACATTTAGGAATCTTGTAGTGATAATCTGTTGCTGATAAACGTATGATTATCAAAAATATAGGAAGCTTCCCAGCAAAGTGACACATCTCTGGAATCGGGTCTCTTTATTTTGCTGCTTTATGATTAGGAGGCAGAAATCTGATATCAGATTCCCTGTAAAGGACGGAATATTTTGTAAAGTGGTTTGGACTATTTCATAGTTTTCTTGCTCCAATTAGTTGCAAAATGACAACTCGTATTGGAGGTATCAATCAGAATCATAGATGATGATGCTTTTTATAAATATATATATATAGATACATTTCCATCTAGAAAGGTAATGGATACTTTGGGGACATTTTTAATTCCATTAGTGGCTTTTTTGCTACAATAGCATTTTTGCTTAAAATATATGCCATCAAAACAATATTATTATTATTATTTATTTATATATAGCGCCATTAGGTTCCATGGCGCTTTACATGAGGATGAGGGAGACTAGAACAAGTACACTAAATCTAGGCGATCAGGACGTACAGGTACAGGAGGGGCAGGGACCCTGTCCACGAGGGCTCACAGTCTGAGTATGATACAAAAAGGCCCAAGATTGTTAATGAAACCCTAAAGATGAAATGCTTTTTAGCTAAAAATACATGCTTTCAAGTGAAAAAGAAATGTGTCCACAATTGACTATATCCTTTAATGCTATTTCAGCTGTTCAGCTCTCCTAATTCTCTGCCTCTATATGTCAGACACATCAGTGACCATGGAGTAGAGTTTTAAAGAAAATCTGTTGTGTGCAGTGTAGGCCATCTAATGATGCTGGTATTACATCAACTGTTCCTCTATGTGCCCTGACAGCTTTATAATGGGTATCCTGGATATCAGACAGGCACACAGGGGACAACAGGTGTACCACCCTTGGGACAGGGCCAACTATCACTTTTTGCATTTTCAAATTAAGGTGAAATATAGATAAACACAAATATGCAATTTTTGGTTTTCGTTTTTATGGTTTTATTGTGTTTTAAAAAATATCTGTGAGCATGATTCTCTAGATCAAATACATCCATACGAAACAGATATAATAATAGTTTAGTGACTAAAGAAGAAAAGTTATGAACTGTAAAATGTGTTAAATTGCCCTTTTAAGACATATATATGTTTATATGATCTAGCTGGTATATTGATTATATATGTAGTGACCTGGTCCAGATTGTGTGTGTGTCCCTAGAAGTTCCCATGGACTGTGATTAGCCCTGCACCCAATTGCTCACTCCCTAGTCACCCCTTTACATTTATTCCATTTTATTTGTGAGCTTAGATATGCGCTTTCATTTAAATCCATGTTATATTTCATGCATCTCTCAGGTATTTCTCATTTGTTGTGTTCCAGCACCATCTGCTGGTGAAAATATATGCTTAATATTACCTTGCATTGTAAGAATCATGTAAATTGGGTGTTGTCTTATTGACCGGTGACCCAGTCACGGGACTCAATAGGTGGAGCTACTTCCAGTCTCTTGTGCAGGCAGAAAATCTCCAGTCTGGACAAAATACCACACAGAGCAGAGCACATGAGGAGTCTGCTCAACACTTCCAGGCCCAAGGCCTGGAAGTTCATCCCTCCCTGCCTTCCACAGTCAAGATACTAAAGACTTTTTACCCTGGATCCTCGCTGTCCGGATCTATGCATGCTTCTTCAGAAGTAGGGCATACTGAGTGTAAAGAAGAACCTACTTGCCCGCGTGTTTGGAAAGATTGAGGGTCTATTATCCCACTGCAACCATTCACTATATTCTTCAATTACTTTTGCACGTTCTGTGACTAGCTGTGAACTTACCGCAGTATTCCCAGGTCTGTACAAACATCTTACTATATTTACCCTTCCTCTCTGAACTACAAAAGATTTTGAACTTTCCCATTAAAGCTTACAAGCACTACATCTAAAGCATCCATTCTCTTAAAGCTCAAGAACCCCAATTTCATGTCCGTATTCAACTCTGCACTGTATTTGTTGTGGCCTACCCGTGTTAAACTGTGAAGCATGTCCTCTATTACAGTTCACCCGTTCCTGCTGAAGTAAAAACAACTGTTATCCCCCGAGACCTGTGTCTGTGGTCATTCACTCGGCCATGGACACTGTGTGAAGGTGGATACCAGGGAACAAGCAGCCTCATTACATACACATTTTTTCGAAATGTATGCCACTTCATTATTTTGATTATACCATGTTTTGATATACCATTTTTTTGTCCTACCTTTTTTGCATCGCTGTCCCATATATACAGTATGTATGTGGTATCTGTTGTGAATTCTGCTTGTGGGCTCCCTCCTGTGGTTGTGGCTGGTAATGCAGTTGATCCTGTTTTGCACTCTTGGTCAGGTGAAATGGATAATTGCAATTCTGACTAGGGTATTTAAGGTTGCAGGATTTCCTCAGTCCTTGCCAGTTGTCAATGTTCCTGGAGGTGTTTCACCTCTGTCTAGTCTCTCCTGCCCTGCTGCAAGACTTCCAAGCTAAGTGTATGGTTTAGTCTTTTTGTGGCACACATGCTGTGTGCTTGTTTTCTGAAATGGTCTATTTTTGCTCAGAGTGCATGCTGTGTTGACTTGCTCTCTGTTAGGAAATTTTCTTCCTGGGATTTTGGTGCTATTCATTTGTTATGGGCTTGTTCAGCTTTTTGTGTCAGTGTACATGTATTGAGAATTGTAGGATTCACAGGAGGTTTGCAGATCTAGAGGGCGCCGAGTCTTGAGTAGACTTGGGGTATTTTTGTATTATCTGCAGTGGATATTTTTGAAGGGATTTTATACTGACTGCAATAGTATCCTGTCCTGTCTTTATCTATCTAGCTAGAAGTGGCCTTATCTTTGCTGGATTCTGTATTCTGCCTGAGTGTGTCTTTTCCTCTTACTCAGTCAATATTTGTGCGGGGCTTTCTATCCTTTTGGGGTTCTACTCTGAGACAAGATAGCATTTCTGTTTCCCTCTTTAGGGGTTGCTAGTTCTCCGGCCGTGTTGAGGTTTCTAGGGTATGGTTAGTCACATCCCACGGCTACTTCTCGTTGCGGAGTTAAATCAGGAACTGCAGTCAGTTCAGGTACCACTTCTCCTGTGAATTTTATTCATGCAGCTCCAAGGTCACCGAATCATAACAGGTATCTGACGTTTTCTGTTTTTTTTTTTTTTTTTTTTTTTTGTGAATAAAGCATTATAGTTTAATTAACTTTTGGTCTTTGTGTCTGTTGTACTTATGTTTTTGCTATATATTTTTGCTGATTTGTCCAGTAGGCCTTATCGGATCCTATACAGACTGCTTTATATGCATAAAATTGCGATACTAGATTTATACCGAGATACTTGAAGTGTTTTGTCATCAGTCTTTTCATTGTCTGTTTTTGGTACAACAGAATGATGAAAAACAGCAGTTTAATTTGTCCCTGTTTGGTACTTGTGCACTTTAAAGCAGAGCTGTGGAGTCAGAGTCGTGGAGTCAGAGTTGGGTGGAGTCTGAGTCGGAATCAGGGAAATTGAGGAGTCTGAGTCGGATATGTTGCTTACTTGTCTTCACAGCCATGGTTATGGAGTCTGAGTTGGAGTCTGTGTCCATTTTGGTGGAGTCAGATTGAGTGAAATTGAAGAATCTGAGTGAGATGTTTGGCTTACCGACTCCACAGCCCTGCTTTACAGATTGATCACTGGTCTATTACTCTGCAGTACTTCCATATTGCAGCATATTTGACATATCAGCGTAGGAGAATTCTCACATCACATTTTCACAGAAAATAATTAACCTTTTTATTTAAAGGGAACCAACCACCTCAGATGACGTCTATAAGCGGATAATCCATGTCCCTGGACCCTACCTACACCATTGCAGCTATCTTTTTGCTAAGAATATTGATAACAGCAAACCGAAATAAACAGTTTATAAGCTTACATGACTTCACTACGAGAGGGCGTCTCCCTTGGGCTCCAGTACGAGAGGGCTGTGTCTCCAGCAGCTTGAGTGACTTTCCTCCCCCTCCCTCTCTGTTTGCAGCACGTCACTGAAGGACGTGATATTATCTTTCTGTGGGCGGGCACGGACGGGAGCTGGCTTGCGTGCCCGCCCACAGAAAGATAATATCACGTCCTTCAGTGACGTGCTGCAAACAGAGAGGGAGGGGGAGGAAAGTCACTCAAGCTGCTGGAGACACAGCCCTCTCGTACTGGAGCCCAAGGGAGACGCCCTCTCGTAGTGAAGTCATGTAAGCTTATAAACTGTTTATTTCGGTTTGCTGTTATCAATATTCTTAGCAAAAAGATAGCTGCAATGGTGTAGGTAGGGTCCAGGGACATGGATTATCCGCTTATAGACGTCATCTGAGGTGGTTGGTTCCCTTTAAACAGTTAAGTAAATGAGACTTATCAGTTGCTTAGTTTTTGCTTGTATATTTGATTAAGTTATAACATTTTTCAGTGTGTCAGATCTTTTATCTCTTTTGCTTTTTTTGTTTTTGTTTTTTACCTACTTTCCATGTCGAAGGTATGGCTTTTAGACCACAATTCTTCCTTGATGGCCATTTAAAGTCAGACTTCTCTGAAAAGTAAATGGTGAAGTTGGGTATCACTATTTGCTGCCATGTGTGAGCTGATGGCACTGCTGGTCATCTTCTGATTTAAAAGGACAGTAATAATGAACTTTCAATTGCTGTACTTAAAGGGATCCTGTCACCTCCAAAACGCCTCCTAAGCTAGCAAAAGATGTCTCTTCAGCATCCTATCACTAATCTCAAACTTCTTTTGTCTCTTAAAAGCATCATGTGAAAGTGTATAAAAAAAGTTTTAATACTTACTCACTAGTGATTATAATTAGCAGGGGCTATATTCTTTAGCCCTTAGGGCGTGTATGTTCTTTGCCCTGTTCGTCAGTAGATCACGCCTTAAAGGGCGTGATCTACTATTCATTTTCTAGTCAGGCCCTCTCTTGTTTACAGGACAATGTGGCGTAAGTACACCCGCGCCGCTCTCACCTGCTCCCGGAAATGACGCGAATCGCGGCATTTCATGACTGCCCAGCGTCCTGTAAACAAGGGAGGGCCTGCCTAGAAAATGAATAGTAGATCACGCCCTTTAAGACGTGATCTACTGACGAACAGGGCAAAGAACATACACGCCCTAAGGGCTTAAGAATATAGCCCCTGCTAATTATAATACCGTATATACTCGTGTATAAGCCGACCCCCCTACTTTTGCCCCCAAAAACTGGGAAAACTTATTGACTCGCATATAAGCCGAGGGTGGACTCCAGCACAGTGTATACAGGCTCCCCCCCAGCGCAGGGGGTATACAGGCTCCCCCCCAGCGCAGGGGGTATACAGGCTCCCCCCCAGCGCAGGGGGTATACAGGCTCCCCCCACCCAGCACAGGGGGTATACAGGCTCCCCCCACCCAGCACAGGGGGTATACAGGCTCCCCCCACCCAGCACAGGGGGTATACAGGCTGCCCCCACCCAGCACAGGGGGTATACAGGCTGCCCCCACCCAGCACAGGGGGTATACAGGCCCCCCCCCCCACAGTAAGTTTTCCCCATGCTGCCGCTGCTCACTGTAAAATAAATAGTGTTATTAGCTCTCACCCTCGGTCCTGTGTGTGTTGTGTGGGGCGGGCTGTGCTGAGCTTCTGATCCTGAACTGTGCAGCCTTTGGAGCAGCCTGTGCCAAGGAGAGGAAGGAGAGCAACGAGGAGAGGATTGAGGTGGGAGAAGAAATCCAGAGGGCTTGCGTGTGATGAAGCAACCCTCCTGGCTGTGCATCTTCCCTCCTTCCTGCTTGTCCTGTGACCAGGGCTCACCGTGATGACGTCACCGGCCGGTCACATGACACGCAGGGAGGAGGGAGGATGCACTGCGAGAGGGTGAGAGCTAATAACTCTATACATTATACACTGAGCAGCGGCAGCATGGGGAGGCTTTACTGTGGTGGGGGCGCCATATTGTTATGGGGAGCTTGTAATGGGATATGCACTGGTCCCCCCGCGGATGGGCGGGGGATGCAGTGCATATCATGAATAAGTTATGAGCGGCTCCACGGCAGGAGCCGCTCATATTACAGCCTTCCCCTCACCTCCTCCAGCCTCCTCCTGCCTCCTCCTGCTCCCGGACACAGCCCCCACCTCGCACGAATGTATATGACTCGTGTATAAGCCGAGGGGGGGACTTTTCAGCCCAATTTTTGGGCTGAAAAAGTCGGCTTATACACGAGTATATACGGTACCTAATGAGTGAGGGCCTTTTCACACTTTTTTTTTTTTTTTTTTTAAATGCGGCCGTCGTGGTAAAAAAACGGCGTCTGACGCATTTTCCGCCTAACAACCGCACTTGCAGCAAAACCCATGCATTGTCTATAGGGCTTGCGGTAAGTGTGCGGCAAGTGCGGTTCCGGCAGTTGCGGCTGTGAAAAAACGCGGTCAGACTTTTTTTTTTTTTTTTTTTTGCGGCCGCTACTGCCAGAACCGCACCTGCCTCACACTTACCGCAAGCCCCATAGACAATGCATGGGGCTTGCCGCAAGTGCGGCCGTTAGCAGAAAATGCAGCAGATGCAGTTTTTTTACCGCAACTGCCGCATTTTTCAAAAAAAAAAAACCAGTGTGAAAGGGCCCTAAGTATTAAAATATTTTTATCCACTTTCACAGGATGCTTTTAAGAGACAAAAGAAGTGCGAGAGTAGTGATGGGATGCTGCGGGGACATTGTTTGCTAGCTTAGGTGGTGTTTTGGAGGTGACAGGATCCCTTTAATTTCCTTGTCATTTACGGTCATAGACGTTGCCTTTTTCTTTGTGCTTCTTCAAAAGCATTTCAACAAGGACATCTTGAAAGCCTTGTCTGCTTTGAAATGTTTACCTGAGAAGTCTTGCTCATGCAGTGTAATCACCCTGCGTCTTGTTGCTATACTCAGTCTTGGTGACAGTAGCAGATTTTGGCTATTCTTCACCTAGTTTTAGACCTGCTACACAGCTATGTCACGATCTATTAATAACTGCTGACCTACATATGAAAATGATGATTATTGTCACCTGTTTGGTATCACTCATTACTGATACACCTGACTATAATCCTGCAAAATGTCTAACTTTGTCCAAGTGTTCTTAGTGTACCGTCACACGGGGCAACATTGTCGGTGATTTTGCCAGCGATGCAGGGGCGTGGCCTAATTGCGGCGTCATTGCCAGAGAGATGCCCCTTGTGACAGGGCGATATTTGGGCGATATATCGCCTGAAAGTGATCACCAGGTTTCACTGCAATGTAGTGAAACCTGGCGATCACTCACAGGTGATGTGTATGCATCGCCCTGTGTAACGTGGCAACAGCAATGTTATCGGCGACTTGAGCCATAGGCTCCCTTTATAATTGCCGCCAGGGTGGATTTTAACCCTGGCAGCGATGTCGGCGGTAACATCGCTGTTGCGTCGCCAGCGACATCGCAGTGTGTGACATCTCACCGGTGATGTCGGAGGGGATGCGCGCTCCCGCGATTCCCAGATGACATCACCAGCGATGTCTCCCTGTGTGACTGTACCTTCAGAGGAACTAATGCTGTTTTCAAGTCAAAGGTTTGTCATACCAAATATTTGATTTAATTTTCTTTTTTGTTAATTTATTTTTGTATTTTAATTCATAAAAAATATTGAAAGCATTTTTATTTTGCGTCTCTATTTCCACTACTGCCTAAATTGATGGTAAGATGAACAGCAGCAATCTTCTGTAGACTGTAGTGGACACACGTATCATTCTGGGCACATAGGGCCCTATGGATACATTTATTCTTAAAGAATCTTCAAATCCAGGACCAGACAATGGCAATCAAAGGACAATAAAACTATCACGCTTCTTATCTATAAATGTCCAATATTTACTGCCCCAGCTGCTTCAATTGACCCCGCATTGACCATTCGGTGTTCTACTTCATGACACTTGTCTTATGTCCTCAAGTAGGGTCCTATGGATAAATATGTCATAGTATTCTCAGGGTATATGCTGAACGTACACAAAAGCTTGCTGAAAACAATCATATAGTATGAGGTATATAAATATAAATCATTGATTAACTAGGATTAATGTCACTGGATTTAAACTCAACTATTTTTTTTCTTTCCTTGACACCTTTATACATGTATTTTTTTTTTTTTTTTTTTTTAAATCAGATATATTTTTTATTATAAGTAAATCCAAACATTACAAAGATCCACAAATATGCATCAAAATTTTTACATGTTAATGCACCCCAACCAAACCCCCCCTCCCCCCTCCCTTCAACATCCCCTCTCTCCCCCACCCTTTCCGTAGACAGCTGTTAGTTATCTATAGTGATTATTTAAATGGACAAAGTCTACCAACAATATAACAGTTCGGATAACAGCAACTTATGGATATAAGAAATAATCCACTCTCCTAACCCTTAGACTTCCCTGCCCAACCTTCATTAACTCTACCCATCACCGATTAAGCCAGGGTTCCCACAATTGATCAAATAGTTTCTCCGCACTCCGCCTCCTGTATATCTTCCCCTCCAGTTTAATAATATATTCTACACCCTTAATATATTCCGTCCTCCAGGGCGGGTCGGCACTGATCCAATGCCTTGCTATTAACTTACGAGCAATAAATAGCAGTCTAGCCACAGCCACTTTACGCACATTCAGAACCTTAATAAGCTCTACGTAGCCTAACACACATACAAGGGGTTCTCTGGGTATCACGCATTCATACCTGCCCTCTATCAGGGTCAACACTGTCAACCTAAATGCTTGTAAACTGGGGCAATTCCACATCATATTTATAAGTCCGGCATTCTCACTATGACATCTCGGACACTCTGATTATTCCCGTAGTCCAATTTTGAACAAAAAAGCAGGTGTTCTGTACGATCTGTGGACCAGGTATAACTGCGACAGTCTACCCGGTTCGCTCAGAGACCACTTAGGCCCATATTCCAGAATTGATTCCCAGGCTTCATTTTCTATCTCCCCTATGTCCTCCTCCCACTTATCCCGTGCCTTTATGGTGAATCGCAACAGAACTGTATGCATAAGGTCTCTATAAAGTGTAGATATGACCCCCTTCGTGACACCTGCCATACATATGTTGTCTAATACCACATCCACCTGCAACCGAAGATCAGTCAGTTTAGCCTGTTGCCTGAAGGCATGTCGGACCCTGTAATATAGAAATTTGTCACTCTCTCAAATGAAATTCGTTCCTCAGGTCCTCAGATGTCTTCAATCTTCCTCCTGATAAAATCTGAGACACCCAAGTTATGCCCCTGCGCCTCCATACCTTCTGTTCCCCCAATTTATAAAATTCCCCCAGGTTCATATTTAACCATAAAGGGGTATACTGCAAAACACCTGTAATCCCTCTCACCGCCGTAACCTTGCTCCAGACCTTATGGACCAGGCACAGGGTGGGAAACCGACCCCCAATCCTAACGAAGTCTCCAGCCTCCAACCCCCCCACCAATGGTTTCTGAGAAATAACTTGTTCAAGAATTAATTGAGTAGAAGAACTCACACCCCGATCTGCCCAGCCCCCAAAATGTTGGCTCTGTGCAGCTAGAAAATAAATCCATGGATCTGGCATAGCCAGCCCTCCTTCATCTTTTGGCCTCTGTAATGTTTCCAGCTTTAGTCTTGGCTGACCCGTACCCCAAGCTAGTTTCCGTAATAATGATCTCAATTTCTGAAACAGTCCCCTCTGAATCCAGACAAGCGAGTTATGGAGCACATAGAGGAGTTTTGCCATGAGAACCATCTTTACCAAGTTGATTCTACCTACCACCGAGAGGCGCAGATCACACCAAGCCGGTATCTTATCTCTCAGGGACTCGATCAAGGGCAAAACATGCCACTTAACGTAGTCCAGGACAGGCAAGGAAACCTGGATCCCTAGGTATTTAAACTTATCAACCAATTTCAAATCAGCACACCCCCCGTCTACCAGTCCCACCTCTCCATCCTCATCCACCTTCATGATGCTCGATTTTTCCCAATTGATCCTAAGGCCAGACATGTCCCCAAATTCCTTAACCACCCCTACCGCCTGAGCAAGAGAGTCCCCCGAGTCTCGTAGGAATAACAGTACATCGTCTGCATATAGAGCCACTTTCTCTTCAACCAAACAGAATCTAAACCCCTGCACCCCAGCAGTTTGCCTGATATATGCAGCTAAGGGTTCTATGGCTATAGCAAAAAGCAAGGGCGACAGCAGGCAACCCTGGCGAGTGCCCCTAAACAATCGAAACTTACTCGACCGCCAGCCATTCACCCTCACACTAGCCACAGGATCCTTATACAGTATCTTCACCCACGAGACAAACCGCTGGTGAAAACCCATCCTCTCCAATACCAATCACAAGTAGTCCCATTCCACACTATCGAAGGCTCTATGGGCATCGAGAGAGACCACCACTCTGCCTCTATTATCCGCAGGAAGCTGGATGTTCAAGAAGAGGCTTCGCAAATTGACTTTATACATGTTTAGAGTCAATATGAAGGGGTCACTCAACAACATCTACCGTACTTTTGTTCAGACTACTTTTATTTTTTTTTATAAATCACTATAGTGTTTCTTACCACTGCTTTACTGAGTGATTCAATCTGTAAAGTATCTGATCCATCTTTGCATTGATTCTGACTAGATAGGCATGATCATTCGAAGACATCCTGCTATAATCTTGATATGACTGTCATGCCTCGTAGTCAGATTGCTTTGTCTGGTTTGTGCTCCGCAACTTACTGCGACCATAGATGTTACTTTTTAGACTGAATTCTAAATTATATGTACAGTACAGAACAAACTATCCTGTTAAAATTCTGCCAAGAGTACAGCTGATTGATATGATAATTTGTTTATTTTAGGGGGCTTAACAATCATCGGGCCATACAGCAGAGAGCCCAAAGGGGTGGGGAGGCTCCTGCCGCGGGGTTGAGTTAATTTCACGTTGGTTCTTAAGGTACAATGCTTTTTTGTGTTGCACCGAAGATCATCCTTCTTGGCAGCACATTACTTATGAACACACAGCAATCTGATATAGACATCACTTCTTGTGCATCTTGTGTAAATAGGCTTTTAAATTACCAACAATCTGCAATCTACAATGTTAGTTTAATTTTTGCACTTAAGCGTGCATTCACACGTTGCATATTTGCTGCGTATTTTGTACGCGAGTGCTCTTGCAGTTTTTGTAGCCAAAACCAGGAGTGCCTGATTAAAACCAGCAGTGGGTGAATAAATAAGAAGTGGAGCACTTGTTTCTATTAGACATTCCTGATTGTTCCACTCCTGGTTTTGGCTACAAAAACTGCAACAGTAGTCATGTAAAAATATGCAGCGTGTGAACGCATCCCAAAGATGTGTTGTGGCTTATTTTTAGGTTGTGTTATTTTTTTCATGAACAGCAATCTACATTTATTCTTGAACAAAAACATTTCTTCAAATCTAGTCTTAACCAAACCAAAGCCTTTGGTCTCCTGTCAGCTCCATCAGATCATGTGCTCCGGCTCAGAAATTAACTGTTACCAACCTGATCCACATTTGCACTTCTTAGCATTTCCCTTGTACCCTGAAGACTGAGGTTGTCATACTCTGCTCCCCATTTTCAGACCATTAAGATATCCATCATCTTCTCTTTTAACAGAAAGCAGTAAATTTTTTTTGCCACAACCATTTTTTTTGTCTTGCATGGAATAGCTTTCTTTTATACACTCATCTTGTCTAGGGAACAAAACGCTAGTACAGTACATTTGCTCTTCTCTTTACATACTATACTTTACAGTAGTAAATAATGGATATGCCCTACACCAAGAAAAGCAGACAACCCCAAATGGATCGCACTCAAAAGACCTGACGAGACCCAAAACAACAAGGATTGGCAAATGCCAGGCTCTGACCACAGATTGAGTAGTCCTGCTGGCTGACTCCTCTCACAGGTGCGTTGTCTTTGGTACCTTAGTGTTCCAGCTGATCTCTTCCTCATTCTACTGCAGCCATGTGCAGTGTTTGGCTCCCACTGTGAATGGAAGCAGTCACAATGCTCTAATATAATGCTTTTTTTTATATAGATAGCTGCCTGTACACTATTTACATGGACTTTTTTTTAACTGGAATTTGGGCTTATTTTTGGTGTAGGTCTTATATTTCGAGCATCCTCAAAATTCCTCAAAAATTATGCTAGAACGTATTTCTGGAGTAGATGTTAATTTCAAGGAAACAAGATAGTACCTTGAACTGCAGTTGTTTAGTTTTGAAGGTTGGTTCATGTAAACTGATCCTATAGATGGGTTAACTAAATCCTATAGGTCAGAACGAGGCACAAAGCCCCCTCAGAGATTAGATGTTTTCAGCTCTGGCACCAACGATATGTAAGTTGTGAATAGAGCCCGAACAGTACTTTTTGTTTTTCTGGGTGGTGGTTAATACTGAATATTTCATCCCAGCGCTTATTCAGTTAAAGGGTGGTCCAGTCTTTTAATAGACGTCTGCAGTCACTCTGAAACTTCGGCCTTCTGAAACCTTACAACTTACGCACCACACAATGTCAAGATTCTCGGGCATTGCCAGTGTGGGCAGGCAGTCGCGTTACTCGGAGTAGCGATTTTTATACTTCTGACTAGAGTTGCTCAGCCTCGCTCAATTCACTTACATTAAATGAGGCCCTGCATGTCTAATTGCACATGACCATATGTATGCAAATCACATACTTGTGGGCATGTGACTGCCCACTTTCGCTTGCAACACCAGAGTATCTTTGACAGCTTTCCATACACACTCTATAAGGATTCACAAGTCTGTAGTCCTGTAGAGTGACTGCAGACTTGCATCAGAAGACCAGACAACCCCTTAAAGTAGCAGCTCTGACATTCTTGACAGACGCTGTGCTCTCCAGGCTCCGTTCACTGATTTCAGCAGCGGTGGCATATAAGCAGCAGATCTGGCGGTATGCCGCACCCCCTCGCCTTCTGTTTTTTTATGACTTCATGAGAGTGCACACAAAGATAAAACAATCATCTCACCGCTCCTCCGTTATAAATTCCACATGTTCCATTGCTTGTCCTCAGTGCAAGGAACAAACAGGAACAAGCAAGGCTGTCTCCCTGGATTAAGTAGATACCATAATGTTTCATTTCAGTACTCGATGTTTCTCTAAAAGCAATTCTTTGTCCAATACGGCACGTGACAAAGTTAAAATCCAAACAACACATTTCAAGTGGATGAACTCCTTTCTCTTGGTATAATAGGATAAGAGGTTTTATCCTCTTGAAAAGAGTTGGTGTTTCTGGTCTTCAGTGTTGTTTTTCATGTGCCATATTGGATAAATAAAGAATTGCTTTTAAAGAAAGTTCCAGTGCAAGGTTGAAACAAACTATCATATTGTATAGTTAATCAATATAAGGCCAGACAAACCCTTTAATTATCATGCTCATATCTCCTGGCTTTATACTTTGTGTGGGATAAATGTAATTGTAATTGTTGAATTGGATATCTACTTAAATAAAAGGCTTAAAGGGATCCTGTCACCCCCAAAACACCTTTAAAGCTATTAAAACCTGTCCCTACAGCATATTAACACTTTCCCTACACTCTTTTTAGCTCCTAAATGCAGTAAATGATATTGCATAAAAACGTTTTATAAGTACCTGCTTAGTGATGATAATGAGTGACTATGCTATTCATAGTCACTCATCAAGACTGCCCCTCTGCTTCATAGCACGCCTGAATAGGCGTGATCTACATCCAGGATTCAAAATCGCGCGTCCCTTCTGTGCCCTGTGTCGTAGGAGGCTGCAGTGTGGTTGTGACGCGATCCGCGTCATTCCCGGCGCCCTGTGACGTATTTACAGCGGCGCCGCGCTGTGAGCTTCAAAATGCGCACTGCGCATGCGCATTGGGCATGCGCAGTGCACATTTTGAAGCTCACAGCGCGGCGCCGCTGTAAATACGTCACAGGGCGCCGGGAATGATGCGGATCGCGTCACAAGCCACACTGCAGCCTCCTACGACACAGGGCACAGAAGGGACGCGCGATTTTGAATCCTGGATGTAGATCACGCCTATTCAGGCGTGCTATGAAGCAGAGGGGCAGTCTTGATGAGTGACTATGAATAGCATAGTCACTCATTATCATCACTAAGCAGGTACTTATAAAACGTTTTTATGCAATATCATTTACTGCATTTAGGAGCTAAAAAGAGTGTAGGGAAAGTGTTAATATGCTGTAGGGACAGGTTTTAATAGCTTTAAAGGTGTTTTGGGGGCGACAGGATCCCTTTAAGGTACCTTCACACACGGCAATATTACTAGGCAATTTCACTGGAAATTTGCTGGTTGCAGTGAAATCATGGACACATGGTTACATTTGTACACATCAACAAAATAGAACAATGTGTCCATGATTTCACTGCTACCAGAAAATTGCCAGTGAAATTGCCTAGTAATATTGCCGAGTGTGACTGTACAAAGGTCTGTAAGTTAGTCCCCGAAATAGCGCCACCTAGAGGACACTGGCCGCAGCAAAAGCAGACCCAGGTACCACTTGATTGTAAAAAGAAAGTCATTCCATGCTGATGCGCAGTAACTGACACGGCTGCTATCTTTTTTCACCTGGTTGTGCGCAGTGGCTGACTGGGTCTAGCGGTAGCTTAATTGCTACCCTCGGTCATTACCTTAGGAAGAGACGTGGTCATGGACTTTTGTTAGAAGTCGCGGTCTGGGAGTAAGACCCACAGAGGGGTGGAGGTGCAAGTGGGACCAAGACCATCACTTGCATGGGCTACACCACTACACCCACCAACTAACATGGTCATCCCCACCTAGAATCTTCGCATACATTCAGTAAGCGTGACCGCCTTCATTGGTGGACGTGGATGACTTGTTTGGTGGACGTTGTGACCTTTCCTACCATCCATTAGAATCATGGAAGGGCGGCCTTCAACCACCCCTCAATCATGCTTCTATCACTTGACGCAAGTTACATCAGATCATCATGTTATCTGTTGATGTTCATTACTACATCATAAGTAGCAGTAATTTAATCATTACTAGCATTCAACATGTTCTCTGTACATTCACCCAGGGCTGTGGATTTGGAGTCGGTAGAAAATGGACCGACTCCTAAAATATATAATATATTGAGTACAGTATTTCAGTGCAGTATCTGTTAAATATTATTATGAATTACTATGTATCTAACTAGCTTGATTATTGTATCATAATGGTTAAAAGCCTGATGTTACCATTGCTCTACAATAAATCACTTAAAAATGAGCCATGTATAAGGGAATAGGAGTGGTTGAGTCGGTTTAGCTTACCAACTTCACAGCCCTACATATACCTACTTTGTTTCAATTTTAGACCATTAACTGCTATTGCACATGCACCTATCGTTTTTGCATTTTGTAACCTAAAACATGAATAATATAGTTGAACTAATGTATAATCTCACATATTCTGGAATCTCCCAATCGGATGCAATCAGGCCACCGTCTGGTATATTATATGTAAAAAGTCTAAAGCGATGTAAATCTACACAGTAATAACATGATTGGATAGAGCACCGCATCTCTTCTGTACTACAAAATACTATTGGGACATGTTGGAGGTGGGGGAGATCAGAATGGCCCCTTGGCACAGAAGTGAGTAGTAAAGTAATGAAGAAATAGTCTCTCTTTGTCTCTTCTGACTTGCTCGTCAGACTACATCAGGGTCTTGTGCTGGATATTTAATGTGATCTGTTTCTAGACTTGCTGAGCTTTCTGCATATTCACTGCCTACGTTATCAGAAAGCTGAAATGTTTATATTCCAGGCAGAAGTATCATGGGTCATAAAACCCCAAATCAGAGTGTGTTTGTGGCTTCTGTATTGGGAACACTGGGTGAATAGGAAATTTGACTTGAAAGCGTAAAATTGTAATTGTAGTGGAGGCCTCGGAGGTTGGCAATCGTAAAACTGCTTCCAATATATATGACTTATCCCAGTTGATTTTCCCACACCGTAGATTTATTGTCTATGCAGCAAATTCAGAAAATGTGTTTCTCTTGAAGATTTGCAACAGTTGTCATTGTTGACAAGTGACTCTTTGTTCATTTAAAGGTCTACTAAACCTAAAATATAAGCTGTCTCCTATAAAAAGACGGGTAAATATGTATGTAAAACTTTCCTGCTCTTGACAGAGTACGTACATGAAATGTTTGGCTCTATAAATATCGCTTTCTATAGACGGACAGAAACTCTTAATGCCTTACTTTTTATTTGTGCCACATTAAAGGGGTTTCTAGGACTTGAATATTGATGAACGACCCCTATCCCTGTGAAGGTGCTGTGCATGACACTACAAGTATTCTCCTCTGCAAGTTAATAGGGGAGAACTTGTTGCCACTACGCTACGTATGGAGCTCTGTCAATTTTCCGGTACAGGCTAATTCTAAGGGGAGGTCATAAATTAAAGTCCTGACTGGTATTAAAGCACAATTGCAGCTTTTTTTCTGTGCTGGAGTGGTGATTTAGATGTATGTACCCTGCTTCCTGTCTTATACTTACCTTTTGGCATCTCCATCCCTTTCCAGCATGGCTCCGGTTGGTCTCCTGTGATTTATGACCTGCTGGAATCTCCAGTGTTTCATGGAGCACACCGGAGGTCACAACTCAATACATCTCTCTGGGAGCTTCTTCTGGCCTCCTTCCAGCTATCATAGAGATACATTGAGCTCTTGTGATGTAACTAATAGCTTCCAGTCAGTTCGAAATTACAATCACAAGATGGCAACACGGGACCAGAGTGGTGTTAGTAAATGGTGAAGCAGCCGAAAGATGAGTATAGGACTGGGTGCATGGGGCTTACATTTAAAGCGCCACTCCAGGATTTATGTACCTTCATCCAAGAAATAGTCGGCACTACTTCCATGACTTGCTGGCTTTAATTATAGTAACTGCATTCTGATTGGATGCATTCAATACACACACATTTTATTGAATACTATGGGCAGAATAGCAGTGAGCACGCACCGTCAACAGCGGTAATGGTGGCAGCACAAAATTTAAATAGAGGCAGTGGGAGGAATAATTAAAAAGAACTCAACCCATAGTCCCAAGAAGCTCAAGTCCCTTTACATAATTTCTAAAGGTTTATTCTGCAATCATGTCTCAGATTTCGTACCTAAAGGTATTATTCTAATTGGCATCCTAGCACCATTATAGCACTGCCTTTAGTTTATAGGGCAAAAACCTGCAGGTTGGTTATCTTTTTAAGCATCTCTACAGGGGGGGGCATTCATATGGATACATCTAAATAAAATGGGAATGGCTGGTGATATCAACTTCCTGTTTGTGGCTCATTAGTGTATGGGAGGGGGAAAACATTTCCAGATGGGTGGTGACTATGGCGGCCATTTTGAATTCGGCATTTTGGATCCAACTTTATTTTTTTCTATTGGAAGAGGGTCATGGGACACATCAAACGTATTGAAAATTTCATAAGAATAACAGTGGTGTGCTTGGTTTAAATTTAACTTTTTTCTTTCATGAGTTATTTACAAGTTTATGACCACTTATAAACTTTTCTCCCACTCTTGACACACTGATGATACACATGTAGCAATTTCAGATATCCAGTGGCATTAAGGTTTCCATTGATGAAGAATGGCCCCACTATCTTTGTACCCCATATACCAAACCATACCATCAATTTTTGTGTTCATACAGTCTTGGCGGGATCTATCCACTGTGAGTTAGTGTCAGACCAATAGCGCTGGTTTAGTTTGTTAACTTCGCCATTCACAAAAAAGTGCCTTGTCATTCATCTGAAGACAATTGTCTATGCTGTGAGGATACGAGATGTGCAGCATCTGAAACAACAGATACGGAAAGCCTGCGCTAGCATTTCTTCTGCGGTGTTGCTATCAGTGTGTCAAGAGTGAGAGAAGAGAGTTGCATTGACAATCCAACACAATGGGCAGCACTTTGAACACATTTTAGAAGTGGTCATATACTGGTAAATAACTATTGAAAGAATAAAGTTATGTTAAAACCAAGCACACAATTGTTAATCTTATGAAATTCTCAATAAGTTTCATGTCACATGACCCTCTTCCCAATGAAAAAAATAAAGTTGGATCCAAAATGACCGACATTAAAATGGCCGCCATTGTCACCACCCATCTGGAAAAGTTCTCCCCCTCCCATATACAACCCCTGGCAAAAATTATGGAATCACCTGGCTCGGAGGATGTTCATTCAGTTGTTTAATGTTGTAGAAAAAAGAGCAGATCACAGGCATCGCACAAAACTAAAGTCATTTCAAATGGCAACTTTATGGCTTTAAGAATCACTAAACGAAATCAAGATAAAAAAATGTGGTAGTCAGTAAGGGTAACTTTTTTCAGACCAAATAAATTTTCATTCCCAAAACTAACACCTGCATCAAATAAGATATACTGTAATTGAGACCATGAGTATTCTTTCCTCATCTATTTATATAATCCGCAGTTTGGAATTCGGGCGTTGTAGCCGAATCCCAGAATGCTTTGCGCCACTGCGAGCGATGACGCGTAGCGTCATCGCGAGAAGCAGCCGCAGTGCACCTCCGGGACAACAACCCCCACACACAGACACAGGAGACCCGGCCAGAGAGAGAGGGAGAGGAGCTCCGGCCCCGCACACTCCATCCCCCGGGACATCAACCCCCACACACAGCAGCTGACAGCCGCACTGCACCTCCCGGAGAACTACCCCCCGCCAGCCGTAGATCCCCCCCACCTCTCCTGCTGGTCCGGCACACTCCCGCATCTCTCTCTGCTCCGATTATCTTCACTACAAGGCAAAGGACCTTTGGTGATGTCAGAGTCATGTGATCATTCACATGACTCAGACATCACTGCAGGTCCTGTATTCATCGATCAGAGCTGGTAAGAAGCCACACAGGGGGCAGGGCGAGTTAAGACACTGCAGGGGCAAATAGAGCCCAGGGGAAACAGGGGGGGGGGAGCCCATTCTGCCCCTCTACAGTCTACCCCTGCTCTGCTTCGGCCCCACACCCTGCACCTCCCCCACACACAGCAGCTGAGAGACAGAGAGGAGATCCGGGGAGAGACACCACAGGGGACAAAAATCCCCCCACACACAGGACGACCTAACCAGCAGCACAACATATACATACATACACGCTATATACATACATACACTCTATATACATACATACACTCTATATACATACATACACTCTATACACATACATACACTCTATACATACACTCTATATACATACATACACTCTATATACATACATACACTCTATATACATACATACACTCTATACATACACTCTATATACATACATACACTCTATATACATACACTCTATATACATACATACACTCTATACACATACATACACTCTATACACATACATACACTCCATACATACACTCTATATACATACATACACTCCATACATACACTCTATATACATACATACACTCCATACATACACTCTATACACATACATACACTCTATATACATACATACACTCCATACATACACTCTATATACATACATACACTCTATATACATACATACACTCTATATACATACATACACTCTATACACATACATACACTCTATTACATACACGCTATATACATACTACATACACTCTATATACATACATACACTCTATATACATTACATACACTCTATATACATACATACACTCTATATATACATTACATACAACTCTATACACATACATACACTCTATACACATACATACACTCCATACATACACTCTATATACATACATACACTCCATACATACACTCTATATACATACATACACTCCATACATACACTCTATATACATACATACACTCTATATACATACATACACTCTATATACATACATACACTATATACATACATACACTCTATATACATACATACACTATATACATACATACACTCTATATACATACACTCTATATACATACATACACTCTATATACATACACTCTATATACATACATACACTCTATATACATACATACACTCTATTATACATACATACACTCCATACATACACTCTATATACATACATACACTCTATATACATACACTCTATATACATACATACACTCTATATACATACATACATACACTCTATATACATACACTCTATATACATACATACACTCTATATACATACATACTCTATATACATACACTCTATATACATATACACTATTTCAACACACACATATAGATATAGAGTATCTACACATGCCTTATATACACATAAATATATTGATATACTGTATATACACATAGATACACACTATATACACATATATATTGATATACGGTACTGTATATAAACACATATACATATAGCGTATATACACATATATATATACATACATGCACATATACAGTCTATACACACATATATAGATATACAGTATTTACACAGATATATATACACTATATACACATATATACATATACAGTATATACACATCTATACATATATATACATATACAGTATCTACACATACACTTAGATATACACTATATACACACAGATACACATACACTATATACACATATATACATAGATGTACATATACAGTATATACACACATATATACATACACAGTATATACACACAGATACATATACATATACAGTATTTTCACATATATAGATGTAGATATAGTTTATATACACATATATATAGAGATATATAGTATGTACATATATAGATATCCTGTATATACACATATCGCTATACAGTATATACACATATATACATACATATACAGTATATACACACACATACATATACAGTATATACACATATATACATGTAGATATACACTATATACACACATATTGATAGATACACATACATAGATATACAGTATATACACATATACATAGATATACAGTGTATACTCACATATAGATATACAGTATATACACAGACATACACTATATACCCACATATACATATACACTATATACACAACACATATATATATATACAGTATATACACATATATAGATAGATGTACATATACTGTATATACACATATATAGATAGATGTACATATACAGTTTATACACATATCTACTTATATAATCACCAGTTTGGGATTCGCCCGTTGAAGCCGAATCCCATAATCCTTTGTGGCACTGCGAGCGATGACGCTTGCGTCATCGCGAGCCGCAGCCGCACTACCTCACACCACCGCCATCCTGCCAACCCTTGGCCCCGCCACAAAGTCGACGCTGCCCATATGCCGCCGGTGCCTTCCGCCCCTCGCTCACCGCTGGGGCCTCGCTGCTGCTGGACTTGCGGTGTAGGGCCTGTGGCCGCCTGCCTCAACCCACTGACGTCGTCCTGTGCCCTGCGCCAGCCAATGGGAGTGAGCGGGGCATCTCTGCCTCCAAAGCCTCACACGCCCCGCTCACTCCCATTGGCCGCCACCGCCCCTGCAAGCGGATTGGGCGCTGTGTTGTAAACACAGCACGCCCATCCAGTTGCCCAGGACTCGGTGTCCTGGACCAATCGGATGCCCCTCCAGCCCAGAGCCGCTTCTTTACTCACCCCTCCAGCCCAGAGCCGCTTCTCTCCTCACCCCTCCAGCCCAGAGCCGCTTCTCTCCTCACCCCTCCAGCCCAGAGCCGCTTCTCTCCTCACCCCTCCAGCCCAGAGCCGCTTCTCTCCTCACCCCTCCAGCCCAGAGCCGCTTCTCTCCTCACCCCTCCAGCCCAGAGCCGCTTCTCTCCTCACCCCTCCAGCCCAGAGCCGCTTCTCTCCTCACCCTCCAGCCCAGAGCCGCTTCTCTCCTCACCCCTCCAGCCAGAGCCGCTTCTCTCCTCACCCCTCCACCCCAGACCCGCTTCTCTCCTCACCCCTCCAGCCCAGAGCCGCTTCTCTCCTCACCCCTCCAGCCCAGAGCCGCTTCTCTCCTCACCCCTCCAGCCCAGAGCCGCTTCTCTCCTCACCCCTCCAGGCCAGAGCCGCTTCTCTCCTCACCCCTCCAGGCCAGAGCCGCTTCTCTCCTCACCCCTCCAGGCCAGAGCCGCTTCTCTCCTCACCCCTCCAGGCCAGAGCCGCTTCTCTCCTCACCCCTCCAGGCCAGAGCCGCTTCTCTCCTCACCCCTCCAGCCCAGAGCCGCTTCTCTCCTCACCCCTCCAGGCCAGAGCCGCTTCTCTCCTCACCCCTCCAGGCCAGAGCCGCTTCTCTCCTCACCCCTCCAGGCCAGAGCCGCTTCTCTCCTCACCCCTCCAGGCCAGAGCCGCTTCTCTCCTCACCCCTCCAGGCCAGAGCCGCTTCTCTCCTCACCCCTCCAGGCCAGAGCCGCTTCTCTCCTCACCCCTCCGCCACAGAGCCGCTTCTCTCCTCACCCCTCCGCCACAGAGCCGCTTCTCTCCTCACCCCTCCGCCACTGAGCCGCTTCTCTCCTCACCCCTCCATCACTGAGCCGCTTCTCTCCTCACCCCTCCACCACAGAGCCGCCTCTATACTCTGCTACCCACACAGCCGCCTCTATACTCTGCTACCCACAGAACCGCCTCTATACTCTGCTACCCACAGAGCCGCCTCTATACTCTGCTACTCACAGAGCCGCCTCTATACTCTGCTACCCACAGAGCCCCCTCTATACTCTGCTACTCACAGAGCCGCCTCTATACTCTGCTACCCACAGAGCCGCCTGCATACTCTGCTACCGACAGAGCAACCTGCATACTCTGCTACCGACAGAGCAACCTGCATACTCTGCTACCGACAGAGCAACCTGCATACTCTGCTACCGACAGAGCAACCTGCATACTCTGCTACCGACAGAGCAACCTGCATACTCTGCTACCGACAGAGCAACCTGCATACTCTGCTACCGACAGAGCAACCTGCATACTCTGCTACCGACAGAGCAACCTGCATACTCTGCTACCGACAGAGCAACCTGCATACTCTGCTACCGACAGAGCAACCTGCATACTCTGCTACCGACAGAGCAACCTGCATACTCTGCTACCGACAGAGCAACCTGCATACTCTGCTACCGACAGAGCAACCTGCATACTCTGCTACCCACACAGCCGCCTCCATACTCTGCTACCCACACAGCCGCCTCCATACTCTGCTACCCACACAGCCGCCTCCATACTCTGCTACCCACACAGCCGCCTCCATACTCTGCTACCCACAGAGCCGCCTCTATACTCTGCTACCCACAGAGCCGCCTCTATACTCTGCTACCCACAGAGCCGCCTCTATACTCTGCTACCCACAGAGCCGCCTCTATACTCTGCTACCCACAGAACCGCCTGTATACTCTGCTACCCACAGAGCCGCCTGTATACTCTGCTACCCACAGAGCCGCCTGTATACTCTGCTACCCACACAGCCGCCTGTATACTCTGCTACCCACAGAGCCGCCTCT
This sequence comes from Allobates femoralis, assembly GCA_033576535.1. Lineage (NCBI taxonomy): Eukaryota > Metazoa > Chordata > Amphibia > Anura > Aromobatidae > Allobates > Allobates femoralis. The sequence goes on from JARQOC010000002.1 coordinate 578,034,008, forward strand.
ATACTCTGCTACCCACAGAGCCGCCTCTATACTCTGCTACCCACAGAGCCGCCTCTATACTCTGCTACCCACAGAGCCGCCTCTATACTCTGCTACCCACAGAACCGCCTGTATACTCTGCTACCCACAGAGCCGCCTCTATACTCTGCTACATACAGAGCCGCCTCTATACTCTGCTACATACAGAGCCGCCTCTATACTCTCCTACCCACACAGCCGCCTGTATACTCTGCTACCCACACAGCCGCCTGTATACTCTGCTACCCACAGACCCGCCTGTATACTCTGCTACCCACAGAGCCGCCTGCATACTCTGCTACCCACAGAGCCCCCTGTATACTCTGCTACCCACTGACCCGCCTGTATACACACAATTCATTTCACCGCGCTCCCGATGCAATTGCATCGGGCCTTTTTACTAGTTACCACATAAATGGAAGAGCAGGAGTCATGTATACTGGCACTTATATGGATGTGCAATGTCAACTGTTAGAACTTAAAGGGGATGTCACACGCGTCGATATCGCTGTCAATGTCGCTCGTACGTCACGGATTTTCAGTCGCTCGAGCGACGTAAAAGTGACGCAGGAGCGACATTGAAGCATGTGACCAAGCGATGCAACCAGCGACATGTCGCTGATCGCCGATCGCAGGTTTCACTGCCAGATGTAAAACTTGTCGCTCATCGCTCAGTAGACCTTGTGCATCGCTGCGTGTGACGTGCGATGTATTTTCTATTTTGACATCGTACAAGCGACTAAATAAAATCGCTTGCAAGATGGCGACATCACCGCATTCCTGGGTCATATTGACGCGTGTGACATCTTACCTGCGATAATTCCACATCGCTCAGGCGATTAATAATTTGTGACGCATGAGCGATATCGCGGGCGACATTGACACGTGTGACAGGCCCTTAAGGCCCCTTTCAGTTAGGTGTTAGCAATAGCAAAGACTCAACTAAAAAAAGTATTGTCGCCACATGTTTTGCTGTGCGGATACTTTACATAGAAGGCAGACTTTCCTATGACTCGCTTTAATGAAGGGTGATTGTGATTACTGAGTAGAACCACTCATTACAAGACCATTTTGCTATTTTTCATTTATTGATTTTATTTTATTTTTGCTTTGTATGTTTTGTGTTTTAAGGTTGGCTTTTCATTCTACTTTAATTCTGACAAAACTGACAATTCTGCTCAGCAGGATATATATTTTCGAGGAGGTGCACACCTAGATGATACAAAGAATCGTTCCATGTAATCATAAATGTGATAGATGGAATACACCTAAAAATCTTTACAATATTTTTAAAATGTACAGTCTATCTTCTGCTCAGAATAGATGATTTCCCTTTAACTCCTTATTAAGTTAATAATTGCCTTTCATTTAGTCTATTTTCTTTTGTTTAGGTGCTTGTAATTGGTTTAGTTTCGAACATAAGAATCTACAGCAGTTATCTAAATTGCTGCTTCAAAAATCAATATCTGTCTGGGAAAACTGAGCCTAAATCTAATCAGCAAAAAGTGTTTGAAGAATTGTCATACTTGAAAGACCATTATAATTTAATAGGTGTAGGTGCAGGATCTGAAAGCCAAGTTTGTTCAGATGACCAGTGGATAAGAAAACTGGGGAAAAATACAGCCTGATTCTGGTGTGAAAGTGCCATGTGTTTTCACGCTTCACAAATCTGTTCTTCCATGGCACATACACCGAACTAGTGTCATTTATTGTCCCAGAGAGGTGAAGTAATTACTAGCTCACGCTGCCAACAGTTCCAGAATTGGAAAGTGAAATGTATATAATTTTAGTAGGTTTCTTTTTAAAACTATTTAATGGCAAAAACGAGCTTCATATAGTGTAAAGCCTAAGGTCGTAACAATTCTTTGGCACTGCGTGTAGGGTTTGTATGTGCAGTGAGCTCACAATCCCCAACCATTCCTTGTACTGGTTCATATCATGTTCTGTCTCTCTTTAATAAGTTATAGAGGGTAACCGCAGGCATTCAAGTAAGTAATAAGGAATCACAATCCATAAACTAAATGGTCCGGGGTATGTCTACCAGCACAGTCCTACCCGATCCTGAGGAAATGTTCACACAATTTTTTTACATGGATTTTGAACCTTAAAATTCACCTTAATGAGTACCGTATATACTCGTGTATAAGCCGAGTTTTTCAGCCCAAAAATTGGGCTGAAAAGTCTCCCCCTCGGCTTATACACGACTCAATACGGTGGTGGGGGCTGTGGAGGCTGGAGGAGGCTGCTGTATGAGCGGCCCCGTCACGTGGGGCCGCTCATTATATATGCACTGCTTCCCCCTGTCAATCAGCGGCAGGGGGAAGCAGTTCATATATGCCCCCAAATGCTGGCACTCACCCCCCCTCCTTGTAAGGGCTTCCCCCCCCACCCCGCTGCATATCTTACTATCCCGGTCTTCTGCACAGCGCCGCTCCTCGGTGCTCCGTTCTTCATGCTCCCGTCCTGCTACATCCGGGATTCCCGGCCGTCGCAGGCATATGACGTCATCGTGCGACGGCCGGGGATCCCGGATGCAGCGAGGACGGAGCATGAAGAACGGAGCCCCGAGGAGCGGCGCTGAGCAGAAGACCGGGATGGTAAGATAAGCAGCGGGGAGGGGGGGGCCTTACAAGGAGGGGGGGTGAGTGCCAGCATTTGGGGGCTGCTGGATACCCCTGGGGCTGGCTGCTGGATACCCCCTGGGGGCTGGCTGCTGTATACCCCCTGGGGGCTGGCTGCTGTATACCCCCTGGGGGCTGGCTGCTGTATACCCCCTGGGGGCTGGCTGCTGTATACCCCCTGGGGGCTGGCTGCTGTATACCCCCTGGGGGCTGGCTGCTGTATACCCCCTGGGGGCTGGCTGCTGTATACCCCCTGGGGGCTGGCTGCTGTATACCCCCTGGGGGCTGGCTGCTGGATACCCCTGGGGGCTGGCTGCTGGATACCCCCTGGGGGCTGGCTGCTGGATACCCCCTGGGGCTGGCTGCTGGATACCCCCTGGGGGCTGCTGTATACTACCACTGGGGCTGCTGTTTATACCTCTGGGGCTGCTGTATACTACCACTGGGGCTGTTTATACCTCTGGGGCTGCTGTTATACTACCACTGGGGCTGCTGCTGTATATACCACTGGGGAGGCTGCTGTAACACTGCTGGGGCCTGTATATACCACTGGGGAGGCTGCTGTATACCACACTGCTGGGGGCTGTATACCTGTGCTGGAGTCCACCCTCGGCTTATACACGAGTCAATAGGTTTTCCCAGATTTTGGGGGCAAAAGTAGGGGGGTCGGCTTATACACGGGTCGGCTTATACACGAGTATATACGGTAATCAAAAACCTTTTAAAATATTTTTGATATGGATTTGAGTGGATCTTGAAAATACAATTAAAAAGAAATGTGATAAGCTATTGAAAGTGACATCCGTGGGCCATGGTCTGACCATGATGGATGGACTGTCCTTGGGTCTTTGGGTCCTTGGGTCTTCTGAACCGGACTTCAGTTTCGCTGGATTGGTTCTTGAATCACTAAAATCCCCTTCCCCCGTTTTGATACTCGCCTTCTGGCAATTTCATCTTCTATCACCAAAGCTCCGGAGGTTTGTGACCTGCCGGATTCTCCAGCTGAAGTGTGCCAGAGATCACAGTTCCATACATCTATATGAGAGCCTCTTTCTGGCTTTGTTCTGAATCTTTTAGAGATGTATTGGGAGCTTGTGACCTAACTTATGAATTATTATTCATTATTATAGCGCCATTTATTCCATGGCGCTTTACATGTGAAAAGCGGCATACATAGACAAGTACAATAAATATGAGCAATACAAGGCACACACAAGTACAGAAGGAGAGAGGATCCTGCCCGCAAGGTCTCACAGTCTACAAGTGATGGGTGAGGATACATCAGGAGAGGGTTGAGCTGATTGTTTGGTGGTTCGGTAGACTGAGGATCATTGCATGTTGTAGACTTGTCGGAAGAGGTGGGTCTTCAGGTTCCTTTTGAAGGTTTCCACTGTGGGTGAGAGTCTAATGTGTTGGGGCAGAGTTCCAGAGTATGGGGGAAGCACGGGAGAAATCTTGTATGCGGTTGTGGGAAGAAGAGATGAGTGGGGAGTAGAGAAGAAGATCTTGAGAGGATCGGAGGTTGCGTGTAGGTAAGTACCGGGAGACCATGTTACAGATGTATGGAGGAGACAGGTTGTGGATGGCTTTGTATGTCATAGTTAGGGTTTTGAACTGGAGACTCTGGACAGTAGGAAACCAGTGAATGGCTTGGCAGAGCGGAGAGGCTGAGGAATAATGGAGAGGTGGATTTGTCAGGCAGCAGAGTTTAGGATAGATTGGAGTGGTGCTAGAGGGGAGCCCAGAGAGTAGGAGGTTGCAATAGTCGAGGCATGAGATGAGGAGTGCATGCAAAAGTGTTTTTGCTGTTTCTTAGTCAAGGAATGTACGAATCCTGGCCATATTTCTGTCTTGGAGTCAACAGGAGGTGGCAAGGGCTTGGATATGTGGCGTGAAAGAGAGGGCAGAGTCTAGGATCACCCCCAAGGCACTGTGCATGCGGGACTGGGAAAAGTGAGCAGCCATTGACTATGATGTATAGGTCTGGTGGATGGGTAGAGTGAGATAGGGGAAAGATGATGAATTCTGTTTTGCCCATGTTCAGTTTTAGAAATCCAGCAGAAAAGAAAGATGAAATAACGGACATACATCGTGGTATTTTGGTTAGTAAGGAGGTGATGTCAGGTCCAGAGATGTAGATCTGCGTGTCATCAGCGTAGAGATGATACTGTAAACCATGGCATTCAATGAGCTGACCCAGGCCAAAGGTGTAGATGGAGAGGAGTAGGGGTCCTAGAACTGAGCCTAGCGAAACACTGACGGACACGGGGCGAGGTGAGGAGGTGGTGAGGGAGACACTGAATGTCCGGTCTGTTAAATATGACAAGATCCAGGATAGGGCCAAGTCTGTTTTGCCAAGAGATGAGAGAATCTGTAACAGGAGGGAATGGTCTACAGTGTCACAGGCGGAAGACAGGACTAGGAGGAGGATGACCGAGTAGTGTAACTTTCTCTTGGCGCTTAGTAGGTCATTGGAAACATTAGCTAGGTCAGTTTCAGTAGAGGAATGCTGTCGGAATCCAGATTGTAACTGGTCAAAGAGGGAGGAGAGGTGGGAGGACAGTTCAAGATGGACATGCTGTTCCAGCAGTTTTGAGGCATAAGGGAGAAGTGATATCGGGCGATATACACAGAGGATGGGTTGAGGGAGGACTTTTTGAGGATGTTTGTGAGGCATGTTTGATGGATGGGGGGGGGGAAAGACACCATTTGTAAGTGAAAGGTTGAGGAGATGTGTTAGGGTTGAGATGAAGAGTGCGGCGAGGTTGGGGATGAGGTGAGACGGGAGCGGGTCAACCGTAGAAGTGGTGACGTGATCTTGACAGAAGAGAGGAGAGCTGATCTTCTGTCATGGTGGAGAAGCTGGTTTTGGAAGAACAGGGCTGAACAGTTATGAGGAGGGGCATAGGGTACTGCGGGCCACAGCTTTCTCTGATGTTATCAATCTTCTGCTTAAAGAAACCGGCAAAGTCTTCAGCAGAAATGAGAGGAGAGGGTGGAGGTGTTAGGGGACGGAGTAGAGAAGTGAAAGTTTTGAATAGCTGTTTAGGATTATGAGACTGGGAGGATATGAGTGATGAGAAGTAAGCTGTTTTTTTTTTTTTTGTGGTAGCGAGTGTGGATTTAAAGTTTGTAAGGGACTTGCTTGTATGCGACAAAGTGCTTGGCAAAACGGATCTCTTTCATCTCCGCTCAGCTACCCTGGAGGCCCGTCTCAATTCTTTGGTCAGGCTGGTCTGCCAAGTTTGAAGCCAAAGTCACAAGAAGGGACTGCGAGACCGAAATAGAATGGGTAAAAGGTGAAAACACTCGAAGTTGAGCATATGACAGGAGGATTAGATTTAAAGTGCCACTCCATTGCTTTACCCCGTACATTTCATTATTGTGTGCTTCTTTTTGTCAATGACTTAAAGCAGAAGCCAAAATCAAAAAGAGAAAAAAACCTTTATCAGTTCTAAGTGACATAATTTTAATATTTTAAACACTCAAAAACAATGTACTAAAAGGTATTCAGGGCGACACGGTGTGTAAGCAGCTGAATGGCATTAGTAGGCCCTAGCAATTTGTCAGCATACCTATTGTGGGGCTTGGCACCCTAAATTTCAATATGGCACCCTCACTCCACAGTGGCCACTGCATATTGGAATTAACATACTAGCATTAAGGGGAAGATGATGCCACATTTGGACTATCTATACTATTAATATGGGCCTTCAGGTTATAGGCTGCTGAAAACAATCACCCGTGTGCCTCATATCAGATGCCTTGTGTTGGTTAAATCATCTTATATCACTTCATGTAAATGACGTCTGCCGAGCTACAGGGATGGTACTGTCTGGAAGATAACACCGCCTCCAGAGGTTATTTTAAATAGAAAAAAGCATGGTTAGTGTGATGTTATGGCGGCTGTCTGCTCTCCTGATCTCACAATTTTGTGTGATTTTACCTGACACATCTGCAGGTTCCTTTCAGCTTCTGTCTCACATTCAGATGAGGTTGCAATATTGTCGAAATACAGCGGAGCTGCAAAAAAAAAAAAGAAAAAAAGTGTTTGCAACTAGTGAAATTTCAGTTAATGCGGTACTTTAGATAGGTCAAATGTCGTGAAAGATTCCCTTTAAATGAGCAATGCATGTCCCATCAATAAGCATGCCACATATGAGTTATCATATCAAACAGTCCCTTTCAGTAGTGGAACCATGCAAGGACGTGTTATGCTGTAAAAATTTGTACTTATCTTAAATAAGCTCTTGTAAAGATGTCCCCTTAGGCCCCTTTCACATCAGCGTTTTCTTTAATTAACGCATAACCGCGACACTTGCGGCACAGTTGCGGCAAGCCCCATGCAATGTCTACGGGGCTTGCGGTAAGGGTGTGGCAAGTGCGGTTTCGGCACTTGCGGCAGGTACGGCCGCGAAAAAAAAAACGCTGCTGACTGTGGTTTTTTTGCGGCCGCACCTGCCGCACCCTTAGACATTGCATGGGGCTTGCGGCAAGTGTTGCGGTTATGCGTTAATCGCGGCAGATGCATTTTTTCACCGCAACTGCCGCGATTTAAAAAAAAAAACGCTGATGTGAAAGCAGCCTTCAATAAAGAATTCTTGTTCCAACGCGTTTCACCCCTTGGTTATAAAGGGTTCATAAAGGTATCCATAACAAAAAGGTTGATCACTAGCTCAAAATGAGAGCTATCGTAGCAGCTAGTCTCTGTGACCACATAGATTTCTGAAGTGTGGGGATGCTAAGGGAGATTGCCATTTTACTGGGCAGTCTCAAGCTCTGGGCTGGGTGTTACACCATCACCAGGTGTGATGTGCTAGACTGTTTGTAGCCCTCTGTACAGGTGGTGGAATGCATTATGGGTAACAGCTGTCACTTAAACATGCCGGAAGAGAAACATGTCCGGCTGAAGATGGCATCTTCTCATTTGTAGGGCAACCTCGAGTTAGGCACTCCAACTGCATTTTCTCCAATCGAGAAAAACAATCTGATTATGCTAATCACCCTCTAATTTAAGCTTCATCAAGTTTGATTAGAGTAAGATCTGTTTTTCTCAGATGTTGAGAAATCATTTCTCCATTCCCTCAGTGCACAAAAGTTGGACTGCATTCAAATGTCTTCTGAGTATGGTAGGATGTATTTCATGGACCCGTAAACTGGAATGGCCAAGTGCAATCCTATTCATGGAGACAAATCATGCATGCTTGTCCGAGTGCGATCGGTTATTTTGTTGGATCACACTTGTATCTACTATATAAATGTGTAAGGCGTCTGTCTGAAGCCGAAATTGTGCGCCAGACAGAGGCAACCAATGAGTGCAGACTATGCAAATAGGCGCGCAAATGCAAAACCTGGCGACAGCGACAGTGCTTTTTTATTTTTGCGACGGTACAGTGTACCGGAAAATGTGAGCTGGGGGCGGTGGTTTAGGCTGCAGGAGGGAGCGGGAGATCTCCTGCTCATATAATATGCATAGCTGCTCTCCATCACCATGGTGCTGAAACCGCACCTCAGTGATGAGCTGTGGGAGCGGCGCATATTATATGGTCCTGCGCGCCCCCTGTGATGGCACATGCCCCCCCTATGTTAGATATGGCCCCCATGCTGCTGCTATAGTAAAATAATAAACTCTATACTTAACTCCTGGCTCCTCTTCCAGCACTGATCTCCCGGTGTCTCTCCGGTTTCCCTGCTGCTGCTGTGATCGGCACTGAGAACCAGGAATGGAGGAGCTCTGCAGCATCATCTCTGCCCGATCACAGCAGCAGCAGTGAGACCGGGAGATCAGCGCTGCAGGAGGGAAGAATAGAGCAGCATGGGGGCAATATCTAACACAGGGGGGCATGTGCCACACACACGGGATGTGTGTCATGCATAGGGGACGTGTCATGCATAGGGGACGTGTGCCACGCATAGGGGACGCGTGCCACGCATAGGCAGGGCCACACTGTCCAATGGTCAATATGAGCCTTTAGACTCAGGCAGCAAGGAGGCAGGGGGAGCTGCAGAGCAGAAGGGGGCGGTACCTGCACCATGCAGCCGGCTCTCTGTGTGACGTGCCCTGGCTGCATAAGGTAAAATCACCAGAGGTGGCTACCGACAGCACCGCCCCTCACCCTCCGACAGCAACCCTCCCCCTCCCCCCCTGCTCCTCACTCACCTGCGGCTGCCAACAGCAACCCCCCCCGGTCCTCACCTAGATGACTTCACTTCGGCTTTCCCGTCCCGCTATTTGAAATGAACAGCGATGTGAAAACGACGCATCGGCAATCCGGTCCAGGTCGTATCGGTATCGCTGGTGCGTCTTTATGTGTGACGGGCTCTAAACTTACAGGACCTCTGATGATGTCACAATCGTGGCCGGAGCAAGATCACATGGCTGTGACATCACCAGAGGTCCTTAAGCTAAACGCACACAGCACCAGGAGCCAGGTACTGCAGACCACTTGCACTCACACCCACCCACCACTCACACTTACCCTGCACTCGCGCCACACTCTGCCCTGCACTCGCGCCACACTCTGCCCTGCACTCGCGCCACACTCTGCCCTGCACTCGCGCCACACTCTGCCCTGCATCGCGCCACACTCTGCCCTGCACTCGCGCCACACTCTGCCCTGCAGTCGCGCCACACTCTGCCCTGCAGTCGCGCCACACTCTGCCCTGCAGTCGCGCCACACTCTGCCCTGCACTCGCGCCACACTCTGCCCTGCACTCGCGCCACACTCTGCCCTGCACTCGCGCCACACTCTGCCCTGCACTCGCGCCACACTCTGCCCTGCACTCGCGCCATCCCTCACTCAACCTCACACTGTCTCTAATGCAAAACCCGCGACGCTGATTGGTCGCGCTCAGCCAGCCGCGAACAATCAGCGACGTGGGATTTTCTTTACAGCGAAACAGGCACAGTCCGCTTGGTCTCCCGGCCCCCTCCGCTCGGTCTCCTGCCCGCTGCTCACCCGCTCCACGCTCCCTCCTGGCCGCCACTCCATGCTCCATCTGCCTGCCGCTCACCCCACCATTATTTTTATTCTTTTCGTGGCATAGACTCCAGAAATTCAAAGGCCACAGGGGGTGGAGCTACCAAAGGGGCCGTTGTAATGGCCATGAACAAGGGCACGCCCACTACATCAGGGCTATGTGCTTGGACACACCTACTATGATGCCCCTGTTAACTCCGCCTCCTGAGGCCTTGGAATTGTTGACGTCTATGCTAGAGGAAGAAGACGACATGCTGGGGTGAGAGGTGGCTGTACAGAAGCCTGGAGGGGGTGAGAACTGAGGGGTTACCGCTGCACAACCGCACCGCCGCACACCCGCATATTCTAGAATACCCGATGCGTTAGAATCGGGCCACCATCTACTTAGAAATATAATTGTGTGCCTTAATAATGGTCAATTTAGCTGAGGCCATAGTCTGAGAATGAGCTCTCATAGGAATTTTCCCAACTGTCACCATATCTCAGCAGGTCGGCAATCACCTGACAAGGCAAAACAATCGCTTGTCTGTGCTTGGGAGATTTTATGGCCTTAGGGGCGCTTTACACACACCAACGTCTGTGACCAACTTCTGAACAGATCTCTGGTTGCAGTGAAATCATGGACACATTGTTACATTTGTACACAGCCACAAAATAGAACAATATGTCCATGATTTCACTGCAACCAGAGATCTGTTCAGAAGTTGGTCACAGAAGTTGGTGTGTGTAAAGCGGCCTTTACAGGGAAGTCTTTTGGCCTTTGTCAATTTAATTGCAAGAATAGAGATATATGGAACACTATTCTTAGGGTATGGGCTCGTGTTGAGTATTTGGTTGCAGAAACTCCTGCACCAGATCTGGCAGAAAAACATTATGCATTTTTGTTTTTTTGCTTTTTTTCTCCATGCCTGTTTTGCATTCAGGCATTTGGTGTGAAAAAACCTTGCAAAATGCATCTCCTTGCAGAAAAATGCACCAAAACTGTTACATGTTTTTTACGCATTTTAAATGCATTTGGGGCAGAAATACACTGCAAAAATGCAGCAAGAATTGACTTGTTGCAGATACAGTATATTAATGCACCAAATCTGCAAGGGGCAAATAAGCAACATATGCAGAAAACCTCAGAATTCTCATTGACTTTGCTGTCGTAAGGATAGTTTTGTAACAACACTGCCCTGAAAAACGCATAAAAAAACACCTCTGAAATACACATCGCCTTACTGGTTTTCCAGCCCAGCTCTCCTGTCTTCAGAACAGCAGCTAATGTAGGAGCATTTGACGAGACCTGTCCGCCAGCCTCTTGGGATTATACAACAGCCTTCCACTGTGCAGTGGTTTAATTGGAGGATGCTGATGGACAGATGGTCATATGACCATCCAATTATTGCCACCTTGAGGACAGCAGAGCTGTGAAGTCTGAAAGAGGACGAGGACTGGTAAATGGCTTATGATCATCTGTCCGGCAGAATGTGCCATATAAATTTTAGCTGAAAATTGTAGAAAAGCTCCAACATTATTATTATTATTATTATTATTATTATTATTATTATTACTTTATAGAGCACCATTGATTCAATGGTGATGTACATGACAAAGGGTTACATACAAACAAGTTACAAATACAATGAACAAACGAACAGTGACAGATTGAAACAGAGTGGAGAGAGGACTCCTGCCCTTTGCAGGCTTACGTTCTACAGGGCAGTGGGGAGAGAGACAGTAGGTTGTGTCTGCTCTGGTGGTGGTGGAGCGCCGGGTTCAGTTGTGGTGAGGTAGCACTGTCAATGCATGCTGTAGGCTGTTCTGAAGAGATGGGTTTTCACGTTCCGCTTGAAGGTTCCGAGTGTGGGGGACAGTCAGACGTTTTGGGGTGCATAATTCCACAGAATGGGCTATGCTCGGGCAAAATCTTGCAGGCGGTTAGATGAGGAATGTACAAGTGTGGAGTAAAAAAGGAGGTCTTGGGGGGGATTTTTATTATTATTATTATTATTATTATTTATTTATTTATATAGCGCCATTAGGTTCCATGGCGCTTTACATGAGGATGAGGGAGACAAGAACAAGTACACTAAATCTAGGCGATCAGGACGTACAGGTACAGGAGGGGCAGGGACCCTGTCCACGAGGGCTCACAGTCTAAAAGGAGGATCAAAGATTACAATTTGGATGATATTGGGAGATTAGTTCAGAGATATATGAGGGGGACAGATTGTGAATGGCTTTCTAAGTCAGTGTTAGTAGTTTGAATTGGATACGCTGGTGAATTGAGCCAGTGGAGGGATTTGCAGAGGGGAGAAGTGGAGGAATAGCGAGGAGAGAGGTGGATTAGTCGGGCAGCAGAGTTAAGGACAGATTAGAGAGGTGCCAAGAGTGTTAGCAGGGAGGCCACAGAGGAGGTGGTTGCAGTAGTCAAGGCAGGAGATTTAGGGCATGCACTAGTAGTTTAGTAAATTGAGGGTTGAGGAAGGGACGGATTCTGGAAATATTTTTGTTTGAGTTGGAGGCAGCAGGAGGTGGCAAGGGCTTGGATGTTAGGTTTGAAGGACAGGGCAGAGTCAAGGGTTACTCCGAGACAACAGACTTCAAGTACAGGGCAAAGTGTGATGTCATTTATTGTGATAAATAGATCTGGTGTGGAAGGTGTGTGAGATGGAGGAAAGATGATGAGTTCGGTTTTGTCTACATTGAGTTTTAGGAAGCCAGAGGAGAAGAACAAGGATATGGCTGATAGACACTCTGGGATTCTGGGCAGGAGAGAGGTGACATCTGGGCCAGAGAGAAGTGTCATCAGCGTACAGGTGATACTGGAAGCGATGGGACTTTGAGTTGTTCCAGACCAAGTGTATAGATTGAAAAAAGGAGGGGCTCCAGGACAGAGCCTTGAAGGACCCCAACAGAGAGGGGATGGTAGAGGAGGTTGTGTGGGGGTGGGAGATGGTAAATGTGCGGTTGGAAAGGTAGGAAGAGATCTAGGAGAGGGCAAGGTCGGTGATGCCAATGGAAGAGAGGATCTGTAATAGGAGACAGTGGTCGACTGTGTCAAATGCAGAGGACAGGTCTAAAAGGAGGAGAACTGTCTGCTAGTTTTGACAGTGAGTAAGTCCTTAGTAATTTTGGTCAGGCAGTTTCAATGGAGTGTTGGGGGCTAAAGCCAGATTGAAGGTTGCCAAAGAGAGAGTTGGATGAGAGGTGGGATAAGAGTACACTGGACATGCTTTTCGAGAAGTTTGAAAGTGAACAGGAGCAGGGATATGGGCCGGTAGCTGGATGTAGAAGTGGGGTCAAGTGATGGCTTCTTTAAGATAGGTGTAATTGTTGCATGTTTTAAAGCAGAAAGAAAGGTACCAGAAGTTAGTGGTAGGTTCAAGAGGTGGGTTAGGGCTGGGATAAGTGTGGTGGTGAGGTTGGGGAGGAAGTGGTATGGCATGGGGTCTAGTGCAAAAGTGGTGAGGTGCGATCTGGAGAGGAGGTGTGCAAGTTCTCCTCCAGTGTTAGAGGGGAGAATGGTTAGTGGGGGATGGGAGTGGTCTGGTGTACATGGGGATTGTGATGGTTGGGTAGTAAAGACTTATATGATCTGATCGATCTTGTTGGTGAAGTGTGTTGCAAAGTCTTCTGCAGAGATAGAAGAGGTAGGAGGGGGAAGTGAGAGGCGGAGGAGGGAGTTAAATGTGTTGAATAACTGTCTGGGGTTGTGGGACAAAGAGGATATGAGGGTAATGAAGTAATTCTGTTTAGTGGTGGTGAGTGCTGACTTGAATTTGAGAAGTGCTTGTTTGAATGCTGTTTAGTCTTCATGCGAGTGTGTTTTCTTCCAGCAACAGGTGAAGATGGGGACTAGTGTATATCCATCTGTGTGTGTGGCTGTGGTGGACCATTGAGAGAGGCTAAAGGATGAAGCAAGTGACAGGAGTTTGGAGGCTGTTGACCGGTGGGTGTCAATGAGTATGTTGAAGTTGCCCATTTTGATGGTGGGAATGTCAACAGAGAGAAAGTATAGGAGCCAGATGGAGAATTGGTCAAAGAAGGCAGTGGTCGGGCACGGGGGTCGATAAATGACAGCCACTTGGAGGTTGCAAGTGTCTGGGGCCACAAGGGACTGGGTACTCAGGTCTCGGGCGGTCGAGTGCAGGGATGTCACGGGTGGTCCGTGCCCGAGCCTGTGCCTTTGGGTGACAATGAAAAGGGGAGTATTTACAGGGATTTAAGTTATTGTTAGTCATGACGCCGCCTGTGGGTCCGGTTGTTATTGTCAGTTGTGATGCCACCTGTAGGTCTGGTGATGGCATCGGCGCTGCTGGGACCTCCGGGGTGATGGGTGGCAGCAAGGTGTTGTGGTTCTTTACAGGAAGAGCGGGTTCCCCGGGGCTGTAAGGGTAGGATGGTGAATACGTTAGCACAGTCGTGTGTGTGGAACAGGTTGAAGAAGGGACACTCATACAAATAAGTCTTTTTCTGTACCTTTTACTGATGTTCTTGCAGGTACACTCTCCGGGTTGAAGGCTATACCTCAGGATTTCCACACCGAGCGGGGTATAGGCCTCCTTGTTCTGTTCCTTGTCCCAAAGCCTGGCTGGCATGAAACCAGACCTGACCTACTGTTTCTCCACACCTGTGTTGCTGCACTGAGGGTTCTCTCTTGGGCTACTGCTATCTCTCCTGCGGTCCCTGGCTCTCAAATGTGGGTGCTGTAGGCGTCCGGGAAGCTAAGCCTCCACGGTGTACTGGATTCTCTGTTGGGCTGATCTCTTTTCCTGTTGCAGACTTGGTCTCCAGTGACTGGTGTTCTGGTGGGCTGAGCCTGTATGGCTCCTCTGGCCCCTCTGTAGTGTTCCTCGCCTTTACCTTCGGCCTTCGGCCCTCGCTCTCGACCCTCACACTGGCTCTGGTGTGCACCGGTGTCGGGCCTAGCACGGCTCCAACAACCAGTTTTAGCTCACTAGGCACTGAGCGGACTTAACAGTTCTCCTAGTGACTGCACACTTTGGCTAACTCCGCCCCCAGCACCTGTATTTATAGGGGATCTGGCTTAACAGCAACCAGTGGAGCTCCCCCTACAGGCCTGGAATGGAAGGTGTTGGGTGTATGTGAGGTACCAGATGTGGAAATCCCTTAGTGAACTAGTTGGTTCTGTGGCTTATCTGTCACAGGGCGCCACAGAAGGAGAGTTGATACGGACTGAGTGCGCTTCAAAGGATGAGAGAATAAGGGAGGGAGAAGGAGGAATTGGGTTGAAGGTGCAGTTGCTAGAAAGGAGAAGACCCACTCCTCCACCATGTTTGTTGCCAGTGCGAGGTGTGTGGATCATTTGTTGATTTGCAAGCTATTCTGGTGTTAGCCATCCTACCTTTTATTGCAGTTTCCTGCAATGATTGTACTCCGCTATTCTGGTGGGCTGTCTATATAATGTTGTGTGTGCATGCGATCTTATAGTCAGGATATCCTTGTGCACTTACACATTTATCAGCTTTCATCATCATTAAATGATCTAATGACAAAATATTTGACAGTGAACTTAATTACATGTCTTAAAATGTATGTTGGTAATACCCTTAGCTCTGCTGCATACATATCCGTGATAGTCGCATTAGGAGGGAAAAAAAAAGAAGTACGAAGACTTCTCATGGAATCCGTAAAATGAGATTTATTATAATAACCTGAAAATGAGATTTTTTTTTTTTGCCTTTCAAAACTTGTTAAGTTGAAGTCTTGTTTTTAAAGCAAACTCTGGCGATCCCTGTACAGGATTTATTTAGTAAAATCATGCATTGAGGTATTTTCCTTCTGTTTGCAGCAATTAATCAAATCTTCATTTCTTTGCAGTTGGATAGATTTGCCAGCATTAGAATTCCTGGAAGCAAAAAAGATCGTCCTAATTTGCATTTAGTGAAGAGCTCCAGCACTGGCAGCGACTGGTCCACATCTTCAGAGTATGAAGACTTTCCTCACAAGCAGCTGTCAGATAAAGAAATCTTAGAGCTCTTTGAAAAAATGATGGTGAGTGAATTATTTTTATAGACTGTGCTGGGTTTTCATGGTTCAACTTTGTGTTAAATTTTGGTTATTTTAAGGGCGGCTCAGTATTTGAGTATGTCAGATAGAAGTCTTTCTACACCTAGTTTCATCTCTATGCCATTGTTCAGCAGAAAATTTTATGTAATAGCAAGAAAAAAAAGACATATATTCTCATTATACTCAGTATTTCCCAACTTTTGTATTTATTAGAGAGCGCTCAAGGCCCTTTTAGCTCCTAAATTAAAAAGGCCACATTCATAATTCATGTCATATTAAAAAGACTACATCTCATATATTTTTCTCTGTATATAGAGGACTGGGTTCAGACGGCCATACCCCCAAAAAGTGCCCAGAAGATTCAGATGTGATTAACTCTGTGCCGGATTGCGGTATCGGCAGTAACATGAAGAAACTTGAGTGCCTCTTTCCACATGCATTAGGCCATGTTCACATTTTGAGAAATTGTATAAAAACTGCCCTAGTTTTACCATGATTTTGGCAACTTGCAGAATTTTGTTTTTCAATTTATACTGATGTTGCTCCACAGTAATGCAGCCATAAAATGCAGGAGCTGATATGCTGACAGCCCCTGAAACGCACCCAATATGAAAGTAAAGAAAAGTAAAACCATGGAGCTGCTGGCAGGGAAAACTGTATTAGAAGCCACACAGTGGTTGTAAAGTGCGAGAGAGGGTGCCCTTCTGCATCCAACATTCCCCGCATGGTCTAACAGTTTCCTCCTCCTCTCTGGTGGGCAGGATGTGGGTGATGTGTCAGAGGCAGCTCTAGAAGATGTACATGGCCCGTGTCACAACTTATACACCGAGGGAGTAATGTTTTTTTTCCCCCCCCCCCCCCTAAAGTTACAGCCTATTCCTTTTACTCACTGCTATGGTTGACCAATAGGGCAAGAGGAGGACTTGCCAGGACCTGGTATAGAGTGGTTAGCGGTCAACAAGGACACTTGGGCTTATAACAATATTTTAAGTTCTTTTTTAAAGTAAAGCTGAAAGCATTCAAATAGTATACAGACAAGTCATAGAAGACCAGTGATTTCACAATACACTGCAATAATGTGTGCCTTATCAAGCGATTGCAGGTTCAAGCACCCTAATAGATTAATGAAAATAAAAGTTTACAATATCCCTCTATCATCCAAATAAAAATAGATACAAAATGCTGAAAAGAGATGAGGCTGCAAATAGGGTTTCATCACAGATACGAGAGGGTGAATTAATAAATGGGGTCTCACCTGTGAAGGTTGTGTTAGTCAAAACCAACTATAACCGCTTATGCCCAGGACTGCTGAGGCCACCAGGAGGAAATCAAACAAGCCAGAGATGGAATCGGTGCATCTGGCGCGCAGCCCGATTCTATCTTCGGCTTGTTTGATCCAAATAAAAATAGCATATTGTAAAAAATAAAATAAGTAACAGTTTTGGTTCCTGGCGGCAGATAATACTGATATGTATTAAAAGTAAATTGGCTCCTCTCTTGCAGACCAAACCTTGCCTGCTAGCATAAGGCCTCCTCAGCTTTTTGTTGTTAGTTGGAGGCAACATATGGGTCTGCTTCTTAGACCGGTTTTAAGCCTAGAACAGTTAGGTTAGGCGTTGGCCTTCTCTCCCTGTGTATTTCAGATGGATCCCCTTGAGGAGTAACAGAATTTAATTTGCCAAGTTCTGGGGCGGCTGTGGGCTGATATTCTTTAGTCTGGGATGGGGGGGGAAGAACGAACCAAAAACTATGGACCTCACCACTTTGAGAATACCAGTCCCTGGCTGCCTATTTTTTACATTGGCTAGCTTTCAAAATATGGAGAAGCCCACACTATTTTTTTTTACAATGATTTATTTAAATAATTTAAATAAATGGGCTCTTGTGTATTTTTGATTGCCAGCCTAGGTAAAACCAGGCAGCTGGAGGTGGCAGACTGTAACTGTTGGCTTTATCTGCACTGAGAATTAAAAATACAGCAAAGCCCTATGCCGTTATTTATTTACTTATTTTTATACTACTATAATAATGACAGGATCGTTTATCCTTTATTTTGTGAAAACATTTTTTTACATTATCGTAGCCAAGCCTAAAAAAAAGCTATTATAAATCTAGTATCGCTGTAATCGTACCGATCTGACAGACACCTAATCACTTTGCCACAAGGTGAACAACGTAAAAAGAGTAATAAAGCAAATTCTGCAACTGCTGCTGATAAAGGCCGCTTTCACATCAGCATTTTTCGCTGATTGTGGCAGATCCGACATTTTTACTGCATCTGCCGGATCTGCCGCCCAACGGCCGCACTTGCAGCTCTGACACGGCAAGCCCCACTCATTCTCTATGGGACTTGTGGTCAGGTGCGGCAAGTGCGGTTTCGCCGGATCAGGCAATTGTGCGGCCGTGCAAAAAAACAAATAAAAAAAAAAACGCAAGTGCTGGATCCAGTGAAACCGCACTTGCTGCACCCGACCACAAGCCCCATAGAGAATGAATGAGGCTGGCCAGATGGGTGCGGACGTTAGGAGGCAGATGCGGTAAATCTGCTGTATCTGCCGCAATCAGCGAAAAACGCTGATTTGAAATGGGCCTTAGTTTATTCTGCCTCCCAAAGACTGCAGTAAGGCTCTACCCAAGGTCATCCTGTGCTCTATCTGCATACTAAAGGCAAATTTCTCAACACATTAAGCGATTCATTTTAACCCGTTTCTCCTGTAAAAATGAAAAAAGTTGAGACTAAAAGAACATTTTTTTTTCTTCATTTTCTCGTTCAACATTATAAAATTCTTTGAAGCACCTGGGTATTCAACGTGCTCATAAGCCATCTAGATAAATTCCTTGTGGGGGTCTAGTTTCCAAAATGGGGTAATTTGTGGGGGTTTTCAACTGTTTAGGCCCATCAGGGGCTCTCCAAACACGACATGATGTCCGCTAATGATTCCAGCTAATTTTCCATTTTAAAAGTCAAATGATGCTCCTTCCCTTCAGAGCCCAGCCGAGCGCCCAATCATTGGGTTTTGAATACATGTGGGATATCTGGTTATGAGAAATTGCACAACAAATTTTAGGTGCCATTTTCTCCTGTTGCCCTTGTGAAAGCACCTGAAGGGTTAATAAACTTCATGAATTTGGTTTTAAGCAGTTTCAGTGGTGCAGTGTTTGGAGCGGTGCCACTTTACATCATGTAGACCCCTCAAAGTCACTTCTAATGGGATGTTGTCCCTAAAAAGTGGCTTTGTAAATTTTGTTAGAAAGTTAGAAGGCTTGAAAGTTTACCATTAGTTTCTGATTTTCCAACTTAAAATTTTTTTTTTCCAGACTTGTGTTGAAGTTATGTAGACATGTGGATAATGTAATTTATTAACTATCTTATGTGATATACCTTTCTGGCTTAACAATGTAAAAATTCAAAGTTTGAAAATTGTCAAAATTTTTGCCAATTTTCATTTTTTTCCCCCTGCAAATTAATGGAAAAAATATCATCCTAAATTTACCATTAACATGAAGTCCAATATGTCACGAAGAAAGCAGTCTCAGAAATACTGGGATCCGTTGAAGCGTTCCACAGATTTTACCTTATAATGTGACACTGGTCAGAATTGCAAAAAGTGGCCAGATCATTAGGGTCAAAACAGGCTCTGGGGTGAAGGGGTTAATGTTTCTATACATACGATGATGGACTTTGAGTTTACTTCCCTTATTTATCTTTAGTTTCCCAGGCGATGTTGTTTCATCTTCTCGACTGTTTCCTCTTGTTTTTTGGTGCTTCCTACACCTTATCCCTGTACTTTCCCCCTTCTTTGTTCCTCCCCCCATTCCTTACTGTGTAGGTATTGGGGGGAGGGAGCGGTGTTGTGAGTTCAGTTTGTGATTCAGAACATGCTTGGTGAGTGTGCTTGACTGAGCTTGATAAGCGCGCCAGTTAGCCCCATAAAGGGGTTTGGCTGCAGCCGGTGTCTGATGCTCTTGGAGCACGTCTGCCTTCTGTTTGGATGGATTTGCGCTCGGCAGACCAGCGTCATGGCAAGCTTTCTGATGCTGATCATGATTAGTTTAGGGCCCTATTGTGGATGACACTGAGGATTCTTTAAGGATTGTCTGCTGTTTCGCTTGAGTCAAAGATTCATGGACTGGGTAATCTGTTCGCTGCTGATGGGCTGATACTGGTGCCTCCGCAGCTTTCTTTTACCACTTCACTAGTGCCCTCCTGTTATTCCATGCCTTTTGTGTCTCTCATAATGTTAAGTCCAGAGAAGACTGTGCACACTGATCAGGGCATCCTGCCTTGGTTATCTATTGTATGTCCTGCTTGTAGCAGCAAGATTTCCACTGGCCAACCTGTAGTCCATTGTGTTGCCTGTACCCTTACCTCCTCCTTCCTCATGGATATCCGCTTAGAAGACTCTCGAGGCTTGTAGGAACATGTCCCACCACCCCGAGCTTGGGCCAGGGCTTTAGTCAGTCAGTAGCCAAACTAACCAAGGTTGCCCAGACTCTATTTACCCTTGCAATACTGGGGTCCTAGCTGCTAATCCCACCAAGAACAACATCTGCAAGGAGTTTGTATGTTCTTCCTGTGATTCTCCCACACTCCAAAGACCTACTGATGGGGGAATTTAGATTGTGAGCCTCGGTGGCACAGTGATGCTGTGGAATTAACGACACTATGTAATTAAGATAAATAAATAAAAACTACAATGTGAAAGTAAAAACAGATTAATCACTATATTGTTTTAATTAGATAAATTAACGCACTGAAGAGTATTTGCCTCGTTTTAAAACACTTGTAAGCAAAATAGAGTGAGAAACTCATAAATGTTAGTATGAGATATATGATTTTTTTGTATTCCATACTAACATTTATAAAGGTCGCTTTCTGACTATACTCTGCGGTATAAAGTGGGTATAACTGTTTTATTATACTATGAAAACTTTGTGAAACCACAAACTGGCAGGAGAATTGTGATGGGCTCTATAGAAATGACTTCACCGGGAGGGAGCAGATTATTTGATGCCTGCAAGCCTAAATCTACATTGCTATGTTCTGCTAGTACCTGTTCTTTGTGAAACATTATGAGATAGTTTTCTGAAGTTAGTGTTCTTTGTATCAGTTTTGAAACTAGGAATGTAGTAGTCTGACTGTCAATGGCATGATCCCTGCATAGCAGATTGTTCACTAATAAAAGCAAAATAGTAGAAAGTCAGGACATCAGGGCAGTGGAAGATTGGATCAGCTTAGGTTAGTATGCAGTCCATCAAAAAAAGATACGCAAAATACAATATCATTTGTGCAAAGCGCTAAATCACATTATACGTACTGCTGCAGACACGGGAATCGATGTTTTCTACCTGACTCTATTACCTGATCTCCGTGTTACTAGAGTGCCCTAAATGAATGCTGGCCAATGCTGTAACAAGGTCGCCATGGCATCTAGAAAATCACAGTTAGTGTCTAGAGATAGCTTACAAAATGTGTTTATATTGCTTCAAATGTCTTCCAAGGAAACTTTGAAAAATAACCCGCAGAGCCCTCTATAGTTTAAAGTGCATGCATCAATTTTATTTCTTATTTTCTTATACTAAACTATTGGCAGAAGTTGTCATGAAGGGACTTAGGTCTTTTAATGGCTCAAAAAATTCTCATTATGTTACTGCCTCTTCTATTTTGGTAATACATGGCGTATAATTTTTGCCAAATTTGTGTGTCTTTGTGTGTACGTTGTGAGACAGTGCGGGGAATCATATGCGAGGGGCGCTATGCCTCCCCAGAATGCGCACTGTCACATATTGAACCCTGTATAGGGTGTAGGAAAGAGGGACGGTCCACTCCCTCCGCTCCGGGTCTTGCAGGTTTCCCCGGAAGGAGACACTGGGTTAAAAGCCTGGTTAGGAGACAGGGCGGGGTTCCCTGTGGACAGTTTTGGCCTGAAGCTGAAGCAGCAGCATCTATCGACTGGACAGGTCAAGAGCTCCAGGGGCCATGTGCGGTTATAACACTGCCTAGCCCGCGAGGGCTGGGAGCTCAGTGCGACCTCAGCCAGGGAGAGCTCTTACCTGGAAGGGACTGTATCCATTGTACCCGGCTGCGACCTGGATTCCGGCATCTTGTGCCACTGCTGTGTTTTCAGCAATAAATCCAGGTACTGTATGAACTACTACTGGACTCAACGTTTTTCCTGTCTTGCAATCCTGGCGCTGCCCCGCATATGGTGGAGAACGTGGGCAACCTGAACTACGAACTGCATGTCCATACTTAAGCCGACCAAGCTACAGTTCAGGTCCGCCGCCAGTATGGAAGAATCCTAAGGCAGCTGGTGCTTACTCAGCAGCGGTAACAAAAACAGCAACAGCGACACGAGGAGCAGCAGCTCCGACAGCAGGAGCAGCAGCAGTTGCGGCAACAGGAGCAGGTTCAACAACAGCAGAAAACTGATGAACTGCTCCTGTAGCAAATTATGGCCCTACGAAACCCACCAGCAGCGCCTCCCCGGAACGGCGTGAGGCCCGGGATCGGCACTGAGGAAGTCCAGAGGACGACATAGAAGCCTTCCTCACAGTTTACGAGCGCACCGCAGAGTGAGAAGGCCTCCCTGCCGCTCAGTGGGATGAAGTGGTGGCACCATTCCTGATGGGTGACACCCAGAAGACTTCCACGGACCTCAGTTGGGAGGATGCACAGGACTACGGGAGACTCAAAGGTGAGATCCTTGCTAGACTAGAGGTCAATACTTATGTACGAGCCCAACGGGTGTTTCCCTGGTCCTATGTGGAGTCCAAGCCGGCTCGCTCCCAGGCATATGACTTGTTGCAGTTGGTAAAACGGTGGCTCCAGCCTGAGAGCTTGACTTCGGGACAGATGGTGGAAAGGGTGGTGGTCGACCGGCTGGTACGGACTCTGCCGGTTGCGATACAGCGTTCGGTGGGACAAGGGGACCCGGGTACCTTGGACCAGGTGGTTAGCTTGATAGAGCGATACACAGCCACCCAGGAGTTCATACGGGACTTGGCCCCACTGCGGCTGTCACGCGGTCTTCGGAGCCGGGTAAAGGTGTACGTCCCTCCGCTGGGGACCCTCCTAAACACGTACCCGTTAAGGGGGTACCCCGGAATGAGGCTGGCAGGAGACCAGGCTCCCCTAGAAGGAGCTTCCGGACCGGTGGTGCTACTGCTACGTGGTGCTGGCGTTGCAAAGGACCGGGACATGTGGCTGCCTATTGCCACTATCTATGGAACTCGTGGACTGCGGGTTCACACGCCGGGTCTCGTGTATGCCAGCCCCATGCTTACCACAGATGCGGTGGTTCCCCCAATGGAACCACATCTGTGCCCGGTGCTCATTAATGGACACAGAGCATAAGCTCTCTTGGACTCCGGCAGTTTGATGACGTTGGTTCATGTGTCCTTAGTCCCCGGGTTGCAACCCACTGGGGGACTGATCGGGGTCCAGTGTATACACGGGGACCTTCGCAAGTATCTGACCACAGAGGTAACTCGGTCCACTCCATGTGGAGAGGTGGCCCATGTGGTCGGAGTGGTAAAGTCTCTACCCTACGGGACTGTGCTGGGAAGAGACTTACCCTTGTTTTGGTCCTTATGGGGGAGGAGGTGTAACCCTCCCCTGATACCAGGGAATCAGAGTGCTCAACCTGACAACCCTGAGACCGGGATACCTGCCGTAGGGGTCGCCAACATAGGGCTGGAGTGTCACCCCGATAGGTTCCCCCTAGAGGTATTGGCAGGAGAGGTCGAGGAGACCCCACCAATTCCAGAGCTGGAAGTATCCCGGGGAGCATTTGGGACAGCCCAGCTACAGAATTCTACACTGACCCGGGCCCGAGAAAGGGTAACAGAAGTAAATGGGGTAGCTCAGCAACCGGGGGCAGAGAATGTGTTTCCAGGCATGGTGGTCAACCGGGAGTTGCTCTATAGGGTGGATAAAATCTGAGTTGAGGTCGTGGAGCAACTGGTACCGCAGACACACCGCCGGGCGGTCCCAAGATGGTCTGGAACATGTTACTGCCCTATTGAATGTTTGCCATCCGGGAGGTACCGCAGTTATCTACGGGATTTTCTCCCTTTGAACTGTTGTACGGCCGACATCCTAGAGGGCTGTTGGATGTCGCCAAAGAGATGTGGGAACAGGAACCCACTCCCTGTAGGAGCATAATTGATCACATGGCTAAGATGCAGGATCGGATTACGGCGGTCTGGCCTATTGTAAAAGAGCACCTAATAGATGCCCAAGGAGCTCAAAGCCACAGGTATAATAATAGGGCCACCGTTGGCACCTTTGAGGTGGGGGACCGAGTATTTGTTTTAGTGCCCACTACGGAAAGCAAATTATTGGCCAAATGGCAAGGGCCATATGAAATCCGGGAAAAAGTAGGAGAAGTGAATTACAGGGTATACCAACTCGGGAAGAGGAAACCCATGCAGCTATACCAAGTCAATTTACTCAAAGCGTGCAAAGACCGGGAGTGCCTGATCATGGAGGCTTCCCCGGCTGGGTTTACTGGAGACCCTCCACCTTTGGCCAGGTGGGAGACCTAAGGGGTAACGATAAGTGACACCCTCACTAAGGCCCAGCGACGGGAGGCTCGAAAGCTGGTACAGCAGAATCCAGATGTATTCTCTGACCTGCCCGGCCGTATTTCGTCATTCAACATGACATTTTCACCGAGCCCTGGGTGAAGGTGTAAGTGAAACCGTACCGGGTACCCGAGGCCCGACGGCAAGCCATCGCGGCCGAAGTGAAACACCTGCTCTAGTTAGGAGTCATAGAGGAATAGGCTAGTCCCATTGTGCTGATTCCAAAGCCAGACGGATCGCTGCGGTTCTGCAACGACTTCCGGAAGTTGAATGAAGTATCAAAGTTCGATCTTTATCCAATGCCCCGGGTGGACGAGCTAATTGAAAGACTGGGGAAGGCCCAGTACTTCACAACCAAGGGATACTGGCAGGTGCCGCTAACAGTCGGCCAAGGAGCAGACCGCCTTTGTTACCCCGGAGGGCCTCTATCACTATGTTGTGTTGCCTTTTGGGTTGCATGGGGCCCCGGCTACATTCCAACAGCTCATGGACATAGTGTTGGAGCCTCATCGGAAGTACGCGTCCGCTTACTTAGATGACATCATCATCATCTTGAGTAAGGATTGGCAAACCCACTTATCCCAGGTACAGGCAGTGGTGGATTCCCTCAAAGCAGCCGGCCTGACAGCGAATCCAAAAAAATGTGTCATGGGGCTCAAGGAGGCCCGATACCTGGGGTATGTGATCGGGCAAGGGGTTATCAGACCCCAAATAAACAAAATCGAGGCCATTCAAAATTGGCCCCGACCTGTGTCTACCAAACAGGTGAGGGCGTTCCTCGGCATAGTTTGGTACTATCGACGCTTCATACCCAACTTTTCTGGGTGAATGGCGGCCCTGTCCGACCTGTTAAAAGGGAAGAAATCTGCTTTGATGCATTGGAATCCCCAAGCAGAGGCAGCCTTTCAGTCCATGAAGTTGGCCTTGTGCAGACAGCACGTCCTCATCAGTCCTAACTTAACACGCACCTTTGTTCTGCAAACAGACGCCTCGGAGGTGGGGCTGGGGGCTGTGCTATCGCAGAAAGTGGACGGAGAAGAACATCTGGTCACTTATGTAAGCCGGAAATTGTTCCCGGCGGAAAGAAATTATAGCGTAGTGCTTGGCTGTTAAATGGGCCTTGGAGTCCCTACGCTATTATTTGCTCGGGCGATAGTTCCGGTTGGCACCTATGTCTCCCCAGAATGCGCACTGTCACATATTGAACCCGGTATAGGGTGTAGGTAAGAGGGACGCTCCACTCCCTCCGCTCCGGGTCTTGCAGGTTTCCCCGGAAGGAGATACGGGGTTAAAAGCCTGGTTAGGAGACAGGGCGGGGTTCCCTGTGGACAGTTTTGGCCTGAAGCTGAAGCAGCAGCATCTATTGACCAGACAGGTCAAGAGCTCCAGGGGCAGTGTGTGGTTATAACACGGCCTAGCCCGGGAGGGCTGGGAGCTCGGTGCGACCTCAGCCGGAGGACTAACCGGAAGGGATCTGTATCCATTGTACTCGGCTGCAACCTGGATTCCGGCATTGCAAAAAGGAGGATTTTTGGTGTATTTTAAAGGCACCAGAGCTATAAGTATTCAGATATGAATGAGTGGATGAAAAACAAAGAGGATCAGTTACACAGGAATAATGCAAAATTTGAACAAGCATTATTAAACACTGCAATATAAAAGACACACACTTAAAACACAAGTAAAAAGTAGTCCACTGACTACATATGAGGTGTGTGGGTATCAACACTGCTGCAAAACAATGGTCACAGGACATAGAAACAAGGTACCAACTTACATCTAAATTGCACCTAGTATTATCATAGCCTGAAAAATAGAGGCATGTACAAGCACACAATAGTTGTACAACGGTAAGAGTATCACTGCAGAGATAGTGATTACAGAGACCCAGAGGTACACAGGTAATAGTGCATAAGAAGATGTGACAGTATATGTACATATTTTAGTAATTCGACCTGATAGACGTTTTTTCGGTTTTGTGTTCCATCTAGAAGAAATCCCTTAGCAACCAAGGGGTTCCAAGGTCATCATTGACTAGTCCAGACCATGTGCAGCAGAGGTTGAAAGATGGCATGAGCCCAAACTAAAATATGGTGCCTTTAAAATACACCAAAAATCCTCCTTTTTGCAAAGCTACTCATACATTGGTGTTTGGCACAGAGCTGTGTACTAACTTATCTAGTGGTGCATGCTTAGATTGGCCATATTTTGGTTTAATTGCTGGATTCCGGCATCTTGTGCCACCGCTGTGTTTTCAGCAATAAATCCGGGTACTGTATGAACTACTACCAGGCTCAACGTTTTTCCTGTCTTGCAATCCCGGCGCTGCCCCGCATAGTGTATATGTGTGTTTTTTATATATAAAAAAGTTTGGACACACCTCATTCAAAGAGTTTTCTGTATTTTCATGGCTGAAAATTGTAGATTCCCACTGAAGGCATCAAAACTATGAATTAACACATGTGGAATTATATACTTAACAAAAAAGTGTGAAACAACTGAAAATATGTCTTATATTCTAGGTTCTTCAAAGTAGCCACCTTTTGCTTTGATTACTGCTTTGCACACTCTTGGCATTCTCTTGATGAACTTCAAGAGGTAGTCACCGGAAATGATCTTCCATCAGTCTTGAAGGAGTTCCCAGAGATGCTTATCACTTGTTGGCCCTTTTGCCTTCACTCTGCGGTCCAGCTCACCCCAAACCATCTCGATTGGGTTCAGGTCTGGTGACTGTAGAGGCCAGGTCATCTGGCGTAGCACCCCATCACTCTCCTTCTTGGTCAAATAGCCCTTACACAGCCTGGAGATGTGTTTGGTGTCATTGTCCTGTTGAAAATAAATGATGGTTCAACTAAACGCAATCCGGATGGAATAGCATGCCAAGGCAAGATGCTGTGGTAGCCATGCTGGTTCAGTATGCCTTCAATTTTGAATAAATCCCCAACAATGTCACCATCAAAGGGGAGGAGTACAAGGATAGGATTCCGTGCAAGAACCGAGGACCCAGACCAAGTTGTATCAGCGCCTCCTTCATAAACCCCCAGTGGACTCTGTCAAAGGCCTTCTCAGCATCCACGTAAATTAGGCCTAGTGGAGCCGAGCTGCTCTTGGCCTTAGCTATAAGGAGCAGGGTTCTAATACTGTTGTCCCTAGCTTCCTGGCCTCTGACTAGGCCCACGTTGATCACAGAAGGGAGGAATGGTGCTAAACGATCGGTCAGTAGTTTAGAGAAGAGTTTTACATCCATGTTTAATAACAAAATCGGCCTATAGGTCGAAACCAAAAATGAATCTTTCCCTGGTTTGGGTATAACGCTGATATGGGCCTCTGGAGATTGAGGCACAAAATCCGATCCCTGAAGTATAGCATTAAAGGCCGTCAACATTACCGGGGCTAGCTGGGACTTGAGCGTTTTATAAAAATTGGGTAAAAACCCATCAGGGCCCGGACATTTCCATGAAGGAGTAGATTGGATGGCCTGTAACAACTCCTCCCCAGAGAAAGCCTCCTCTAACATCGCCGCTGTCCCCGTAGCCTAAGATGGAATTGCCGTCTGATCAATATATGCTTTAATCTTATCCGACAACTCGGGGGGGGGGGGGGGGGGGAGATCGGAAAAGTGTCCCTTGATATTGTAGAGTGCACAATAGTATTTTCTGAATTCTTCCAAAACTTCATTTGGGATGAACGTTCGTCTACCTTTATTGGTTGATATATACAGTCATGGCCAAAAGTATTGACACCCTGCAATTCTGTCAGATAATACTCAGTTTCTTCCTGAAAATGATTGCAATCACAAATTCTTTGGTATTATTATCTTCATTTAATTTGTCTTCAATGAAAAAAACACAAAAAGAATTATCCTAAAACCAAATTGGATATAATTCCACACCAAAAATAAAAAAGGGGGTGGACAAAAAAAGAATGGTCTAAAATTCCAGCATGAATTGTAAGAAACTCATTGATGGTTACCGGAAGCGGTTGATCGCAGTTATTTTGGCTAAATGGTGTGCAACCAAGTATTAGGCTGAGGGTGCCAATACTTGTGTGAAATGATAAATGTTTTGCTTTTTGCTTCATTCTCTTTTGTGTTTTTTCATTGAAGACAAATTAACCCCTTCCCGACATAGGACGTTGTGCAACGTCCTGTGTTTCTGCCCGTTCCCGACACAGGACGTTGCACAACGTCCTGGCAGATTTGAGCTCCTGCACCCCCTGTGAGCCGGGTCGCTCAGGTGTCACAGATGCTGCTGCTCTGTGACAACCTGCAGATGACCCCACAGGGGGTGGATTAACCCCCCCGTGCCCAGGACCCCTCCGATCGGCAGTTTAAAAGTGAAACTGCCGATCGGAGGGAATCACAGGGATTCACCCCTCCAGATCTGATTGGAGCTCTCCAATCAGATCTGGAGGGGCGGATCGGCAAGTGCCTACCCCTCCTCAGCCCCCTCCAGCTCCAGGACTCTCCAGGACTGTCCAGGGCCCCCCCGCCGTCCCCCCAACCGCCCCCCCCCTCTATTACAATGTATGTGCCGGCGGGCTGCACCCGCGTGCGCCCGCCAGCAACACTGCCTGGTCCCCTGCTCCACTGCTCCCCCCCAGGCTGCCCCCACCTCCGGGCCCTGTGCCTGGCCCCCTCCTCACCTCCTGCGGCGGGCTGCACACTTCCGTGCACCCGCCGCTGCTGCCGCTGCCGCTGCTGCAGCTCCTCCTTCTCTGCCCGGTCTGTGGCCCCACCTCCTCTCCCGGCCTCCTCCTGCTCATCGGTGGAACGAGGGAGGTAAGTATGTATGTGTATGTATGCATGCATGTGTATGTATGCATGCATGTGTATGTATGCATGCATGTGTGTGTATGCATGCATGTGTGTGTATGCATGCATGTGTGTGTATGCATGCATGTGTGTGTATGCATGCATGTGTGTGTATGCATGCA
Source organism: Allobates femoralis (assembly GCA_033576535.1). Lineage (NCBI taxonomy): Eukaryota > Metazoa > Chordata > Amphibia > Anura > Aromobatidae > Allobates > Allobates femoralis. Next base: position 578,063,169 of record JARQOC010000002.1, read on the forward strand.
TGTGTGTGTATGCATGCATGTGTGTATGCATGCATGTGTGTGTATGCATGCATGCGTGTGTATGTATGCATGCGTGTGTATGTATGCATGCATGTGTGTGTATGCTTGCATGTGTGTGTATGCATGCATGTGTGTGTATGCATGCATGTGTATGCATGCATGCATGCATGTATGTGTATGTATGTATATCTATGTATGTATGTATGTGTATGTATCCATGTATGTATGTATGTGTATGTATGTGTGTATGTATGTATGTATGTGTATGTTTGTATCTATGTATGTGTATGTATGTATGTATGTGTATGTATGTATGTATGTATGTATGTATGTATGAATGAATGAATGAATTGATGGTGGGTGAATGGATAGGGGGTGCATGCGTGGACGTGAGCGTACATGAGCGTGCGTGGACGTGAGTGTGCGTAGACGTGTGCGTGCGTAGACGTGTGCGTGTGTGGACATGTGTGTGGACGTGTGCGTGCATAGATGTGTGTGTGCATAGACGTGTGCGTGCGTGGATGTGTGCATAGATGGATGTGTGCGTAGACGTGTGCGTGTGTGGACATGTGTGTGGACGTGTGCGTGCATAGATGTGTGTGTGCATAGACGTGTGCGTGCGTGGATGATGGGTGCATAGGTGGATGGATGGGTGCAACAAGGGATCAAGTGTCCTCTTGTTGTAGTCTCTGGGATCATAGTCATGGTGCACTGTATGACAGATCATTGTCATACAGTGCACCATAACTCTGACCCCAGAGACTGTAAGAAGAGGACACTTCATCCCTTGCTGCAGTCTCTGGATTGACCAGAGGCGATCGAGCGTCGTGGGACCTTCGTTGTGGACTACGTCGGAGGCGATCGTGCGTCATGGGACCTTCGTTGTGGACTACGTCATAGGCGATCGAGCGTCGTGGGACCTTCGTTGTGGACTACGTCGGATCTTTATAATAAAGATGGAGTCCGAATTTTGTTTGTTTTTTTTTTCAAATAAAAAGATTTTTCTCTGTGTGTATTTTCTGACTATTTACCAGAGATTCCTAATGGCGGGTCTAACATTGGCCCTATATTATGAATCTCGGGCTTAGTGCCAGCTGACAATAAAAAGCTGGCATTAAGCCCTTTATTACCCAGTTTGCCACCGGCACCAGGGCAGCTGGAAGAGTCTGGGTACAGCGCCAGAAAATGGCGCTTCAATGAATGCGCCATTTTCTGGGGCGGCTGCGGGCTGCAATTCGCAGCATGGGGGGCCCAGAACGCTTGGGCCTCTCCATGCTGCGGATTCCAGCCCCCAGCTGCCTAGTTGTACCTGGCTGGACCAAAAATATGGCGGAGCCCCATGTCATTTTTTTTCTAAAATTAGTTCTAGAAGAAAAAAAAGGGCTTTGCTGTATTTTTGGTGGCCAGCCAGGTACAACAAGGCAGCTGGGGGTTGGTGGCAATCCGTAGCTGCCAAGTTGTACCTGGCTGGACCAAAAATATGGCGGAGCCCCACGCCTTTTTTTTTCTAGAATTAGTCCTAGAAAAAAAATAAAAATGGGCTTTGCTGTATTTTTGGTTGCCAGCCAGGTACAATGAGGCAGCTGGGGGTTGCTGGCAGTCCGTAGCTGCCAAGTTGTACCTGGCTGGACCAAAAATATGGCGGAGCCCTACGCCATTTTTTTTCTAAAATTAGTCCTAGAAAAAAAAAGCTTCGCTGTATTTAGATGCATAGTGAACACTTTGAACCCCCAGGTGCTTCACAAATTGATCCGTAAAAATGAAAAAAGAAAATTTGTGTGAAAACAAATGTACTTTTTCCTTACGGATCAATTTGTGAAGCACCTGGGGGATCAAAGTGCTCACTATGCATCTAGATGCATTCCTTGGGGGGTCTAGTTTCCAAAATGGGGTCATTTGTGGGGGAGCTCCAATGTTTGGGCACACAGGGGCTCTCCATACACGACATGGTGTCCGCTAATGATTCCAATAGTTAGCGGACACAATGTCGCGTATGGAGAGCCCCTGTGTGCCTAAACATTGGAGCTCCCCTACAAGTGACCCCATTTTGGAAACTAGACCCCCCAAGGAACATATCTAGATGCATAGTGAGCACTTTGAACCCCCAGGTGCTTCACAAATTGATCCGTAAAAATGAAAAAAGAAAATTTGTGTGAAAACAAATGTACTTTTTCCTTCTTACGGATCAATTTGTGAAGCACCTGGGGGATCATAGTGCTCACTATGCATCTAGATGCATTCCTTGGGGGGTCTAGTTTCCAAAATGGGGTCATTTGTGGGGGAGCTTTAATGTTTGGGCACACAGGGGCTCTCCATACACGACATGGTGTCCGCTAATGATTCCAATAGTTAGCGGACACCATGTCGCGTATGGAGAGCCCCTGTGTGCCTAAACATTGGAGCTCCCCTACAAGTGACCCCATTTTGGAAACTAGACCCCCCAAGGAACATATCTAGATGCATAGTGAGCACTTTGAACCCCAGGTGCTTCACAAATTGATCCGTAAAATGAAAAAAGAAAATTTGTGTGAAAACAAATGTACTTTTTCCTTCTTACGGATCAATTTGTGAAGCACCTGGGGGTTCAAAGTGCTCACTATGCATCTAGATACATACCTTGGGGGGTCTAGTTTCCAAAATGAGGTCACTTGTGGGGTAGCTCAAATGTTTGGGTACACATGGGCTCTCCATACGCGACATGGTGTCCGCTAACAATTCCAATAGTTAGCGGACACCATGTCGCGTATGGAGAGCCCCTGTGTGCCTAAACATTGGAGCTCCCCCACAAGTGACCCCATTTTGGAAACTAGACCTCCCAGGGAACGTATCTAGATTAGTTGTGAACATTTTGAACCCCCAGGTGCTTCACAAATTCATCTGTAAAATTGAATAAGTACTTTTTTTCCACAAAAAAATTCTTTTTTTATTTTTACAGATTATTTTGTGAAGCTCCGGGGTGTTCAAAATGCTCACCACCCATCTAGATAAGTTCCCTGGGGGGTCTAGTTTCCAAAATGGGGTCACTTGTGGGGGAGCTACAATGTTTAGGCACACAGGGGCTCTCCAAACGCGACATGGTGTCCGCTAACAATTGGAGCTAATTTTTCAGTCAAATTGTTAGCGGACACTATGTCGTGTTTGGAGAGCCCCTGTGTGCCTAAACATTGGAGCTCCCTCACAAGTGACCCCATTTTGGAAACTAGAGCCCCCAGGGAACTTATATAGATGTGTGGTGAGCATTTTGAACCCCCAGGTGCTTCACAAATTCATCCGTAAAAATGTAAAAGTACTTTTTTTTCCATAAACATTTTCTTTTTTCATTTTTACAGATTAATTTGTGAAGCACTAGGGTATTCAAAATGCTCACCACCCATCTAGATAAGTTCCCTGGGGGGTCTAGTTTCCAAAATGGGGTCACTTGTGGGGGAGCTCCAATGTTTAGGCACACAGGGGCTCTCCAAATGCAACATGGTGTCCGAAAACAATTTGACTAAAAAATCAGCTCAAATTGTTAGCGGACACCATGTCGCGTTTGGAGAGCCCCTGTGTGCCTACACATTGGAGCTCCCCCACAAGTGACCCCATTTTGGAAATTAGACCCCCCAGGGAATTTATCTAGATGGGTGGTGAGCATTTTGAACCCCCAGGTGCTTCACAAATTCATCCGTAAAAATGAAAAAGTACTTTTTTTTTCTACAAAAATTTTCTTTTAGCCTAAACTTTTTCATTTTCACATGGGGAACAGGATAAAATGGATGCTAAAAATTGTTGGGCAATTTCTCCTGAGTACACCGATACCTCATATGTGGTCATAAACCACTGTTTGGGCACACAGCAGGGCTCAGAAGGGAAGGAGCGCCATTTGACTTTTTGAACGGAAAATTAGCTCCAAAAGTCAAATTGCCCTCCCTCCCTTCTGAGCCCTGCCCTGCGCCCAAACAGTGGTTTATGACCACATATGAGATATCGATGTACTCAGGAGAAATTGCCCAACAATTTTTAGGATCCATTTTATCCTGTTGCCCATGTGAAAATGAAAGAATTGAGGCTAAAAGAACATTTTTGTTGGAAAAATTAAAATTACCATTTTTTCCTTCCACTTTGCTTTAGTTCCCGTGAAGCACCTGAAGGGTTAATAATCTTCTTGAATGTAGTTTTGAGTAGCTTGAGGGGTGCAGTTTTTGAAATGGTGTCACTTTTGGGTGTTTTCTGTCATGTAAACCCCTCAAAGGGACTTCAAATGTGATGTGGTCACAAAAAAAAATGGTTTTGTAAATTTTGCTGGAAAAATGAAAAATTGCTGATGAACTTTGAACCCTTATAACGTCCAAACAAAAAATTTTTTTTTTCCCAAAATTGTGCTGATGTAAAGTAGACATGTGGGAAATGTTATTTATTAACTATTTTGTGGCACATACCTCTCTGGTTTAGCAGAATAAAAATTCATAATTTGAAAATTGCAAAATTTTCAAAAATTTTGCCAAATTTTTAATTTTTTCACCAATAATCGCAAAAATTATCGACCTAAATTTAATACTAACATGAAGCCCAATATGTCACGAAAAAACAATCTCAGAATCGCTCGGATCCAATGAAGCGTTCCAGAGATATTACCCCATAAAGGGACACTGGTCAGAATTGACAAAAATGGCCTGGTCATTAGGGTCAAAATAGGCCCGGGGGTGAAGGGGTTAAATGAAGATAATAATACCAAAGAATTTGTGATTGCAATCATTTTCAGGAAGAAACTGAGTATTATCTGACAGAATTGCAGGGGTGTCAATACTTTTGGCCATGACTGTATGGAACATAAGGTGGGTTCAATCGAGGGTGGAGCAATCGGGCCAGGGGACGTCCGCACTTGTCTGAATTGGAGTAAAAATAACTCCTTGACTTCTCAGTGTATTTGCGATGTTTTTGGTCCAGTAAGTTTTTAAGTTCTGCCTTTTTCAACGTCAAGTCAGTTAGTCAGTCTTGATAGATTCCGCTTATGTACAGTTTCTAAAGTATGAATCTGAGAGAGGAGGGTCTCAATCTTTTCTGAGTTATTTTTCTTCAGGCGGGCACCATGCTTTATGAAGACTCCCCCTCAGAACGCATTTCAGGGTTTCCCACTTAGTGGGGGGAGGTGTGGGGTCCACAGCATGATCCCGAACAAAGAATTGGATAGTCTGTCACCTCTGTCATACATAACTCGTCCTTCAGTAGGTGGTCGTTCAGCCTCCAAGTCCACCGTCGTCTACTTGTGTCAGGTAGTGTAAGGGACAAGAAGATGGGGGCATGATCATAAAGAAGAATGTCACCTATAGTCGCTGTAGGATTCCATGATAGTAAGCTATGACTTGTAAAAAATAAATCAATTCTACTGTAGGAATTGTGTATTGGGAAAAAATACCATCTTTATTTTTAAATCCTCTTCCGTCCGACGTAGTCCAATCCGGGGTTCTAATTTAGCTCTGCTACATCTCAGGTAGAGAACCTCAACCAGAGATGTAACAGAGCTGTGCACCCCTGGGAAAGTTCATGTGAGTTCATGCAGGCAAGCATGAACTCACATGAACCCTGACAGCAGCGCTACTTCAAATGAACAGCTGACCAGAAGCAGCTGTTCATTTGAAACTACAGGGGCAGTGAGACTTTGCAGCCGGCTTTCCCCGTCTGTGCTGTGCTCCCTGCTCACTAATGCCACCTCCCCGCTCACTGATGCTCCCTCCCCACCTAATCCTAAGTTAGGACCAGCTGGGGAGCGAAGCACCAGACAGCGGGGAGGGGGCATCAGTGAGTGGGGAGCGCAGCACAGACAGGGAAAGCCGTCGGTGAAGTCTTCTCATCGCCTGCTTTCCTGCCCGGCTCCTGCGCTCCCCGCTCACTTGTGCTGCACTCCCCGCCCAGTCCTAACTTAGGATCAGGTGGGGAGGCGGCGGGGGAGCGGAGCATCGGTATGGGAGGCTGCGGGGAAGCGAGTAGGGGGCTACATCATTGTTTAAAACCCGGCGGCTTTTTACTGCCGGCTTTTAAACAATCATGAGGCCATTGCAGACTTTTCCTCTGTTGCCAGGCCTCTTTATAGGTTCTGGCAGCAGAGGAATTACTCGCATTTCCCATTGATTTACATTGTACTCGTTACTTTGCGAGCAATCGCAAGGATACTCGCAGAATAACGAGTAGCCCGAATACTGTACTATTCGGCGTGTGCCAAATAGTAACGAGTATACTCGCTCATCCCTACTGATGACAAATTTGTTAACAAAATGGTTCACGGGCATCAGTTGCCATCCATTTGAACAGATCAGTGCCTGTCAGTGTGGTTCTTGAAATTCAAGGAACCACACAGATGTGAAAATTATGCAGTGTGAAGGCAGCCTAAGGGCCACAATAAAACCTAAAGAAATTGTCCACTAGAGGGCAACCCAAATCATTCACTTCAGAGCCCATTTAAAATAGTGATCCAAAGGCTAAAGAAATTTTAATCTAAATCCCTCTTTAATGCCCTAATCTAAACTATTTTTTAATATGGTTGCATTAAAAATTCCCTACTTTTTCTCTGATTCTATTATTGATTTTTTTCCCCCTACTTCCCATCTGGTGATGCTTCATTTGAGAATCAAAGTGCAGGACTTACCACTAAAGCCAAGCGACACTCATTTATCTTCCTCCTAGACCTGTCTTTGGCCTTTGACACTGTGGAACATTCTCTACAGATTCAAGAAAGAAGTTCCAACGAGGACAGGAAGGGTTAATCCAGTTAAAACATGTATTTTATTGTCTTCATGCTAAAACATCTTTTATGCAGGTAGTTAAATGACCCCAGCTACCGAACAAATCCCACGCGTTTCGACAGTTATGTCTTATTCAATCCATCTAACTCCCTGCATAAAAGATGTTTTGGCATGAAGACAATAAAATACATGTTTTAACTGGATTAACCCTTCCTGTCCTCACTGGAACTTCTTTCTTAGATTTCAATACGTTCAGACCGGGACGAGTCCGTGTGAGGCAGCACTGGGACAGGCTGGCTGTGAACAAGAAGGGGTGAGCTGAATTTAATTTTCCTATTTTATATTCTCTACAGATTCTCTCATTTGACCTGGCCCTATCCTGGATCTCTTCATACTTAATAGATCGGACTTGCATAGTCTCCCTCTTTCACACCATCTCCCCCTCTTGTATCCTATCTGTAGTTATCTCCCAAGGTTCAGTTCTAGGACCCCTGCTTTCTCCATCTACTCCCTTTGCCTGGGACAACTCTTAAGGGCCCGTCACACGGGGAGATATCGCCGGCGATGTTGCCGGCAACCGAGGGGCGTGGCCAGGTTGCGGCGACATCGCCGGCGAATTGCCGCGTGTGACAGGGCGATAATCAGGCGATGAATCGCCTGAGTCACATCGCCAGGTTTCCCAACAATGTTGGGAAACCTGGCGATGTTGCTCAGGCGATTCTGCCTGATCGCCCTGTGTAACGCGGCGATCCGCAATGTTACGGGCGATTCCGCCTATCTACTACATTGCGAGTGATCGCTTGCTGGGTTGCTGGGCAACCCAGCGAGCGATAGCCGCGGCAACTAGCCGGCGACATCGCCGGTAAGTTGCTCAGTCTGACATCTCACCGGCGATGTTGTCAGGGATGCGCGCTCCCGCGATCCCCGGCAATATCGCCGGCGATATGTCCCTGTGTGACGGTACCTTAAGAGTCCCGTGGCTTTCACTATCATCTTTACGCTGACAACATCCAGATATACCTCTATGGATCTTATATCACCTCCTTACTAATCAGAATTCCAATGTCTGCCTGCTATTCCATCCTTCTTTTCGGCTCGATTTCTAAAACAGAATATGGGCACAACAGAATTCATCATCTTTCCCAATCTCATTGTACCCCTCCACCAGACCTTAGCATCAAAGTCAATGGATGATCACTCTCCCCAACCTTCAATGTTTGCTGTCTCGATTTCCCAGCTAAAACACTAGTGGATGCCCTCATCTCCTGCCTCGACTACTGCAACCTCCTGCTCTCTTGCCTACACTCTATCACTCTTGCACCCCTCCAATCTATCCTTAATTGTGCTGCCTGACTAATCGATTTGTCTCCCTGCTATTCCATGGTCTCTCCTCTCTGCTAAACCCTTGACTGGCTCTTAATTGCCCAGATTCTCCAATTCAAAAATCTATGACATGCAATGCCATTCACAACCTGCCTCCTCATTACATCTGTGATATGGCCTCCTGGTACTTACGTACACACGATTTACGTGAGCCTCACAAGGTCTCCTTCTCTACTTCCATCTTATCTCTTCTTCTGACAACTGCAAACAAGATTTTTCCTGTGCATCCCCCATACTCTGGAACACTCTGCCCCAACACATCAGACTCTCGCCTGCTGCGCAAACCTTCAAAATGAACCTGAAGACTCACCTCTTCGGACAAAACTACAACCTGTAGTTACCCTTATTCCACTAAACCACAACATGACCAGTTCTACCCTCTCCCAGAGTATCCCCACCCAGCCCTTGTAGACTGTGAGCCCTTGCTGGCGGGGTCCTCTCTCCTCCTGTACCCGCCTATGCCTTGTATTGTTAATAATTATTGTACTTGTCTATGGATGCCCCTTTTTCACATGTAAAACGCCATAGAATAAATGGTGCTATAATAATAATAAATGATGTTGTAAAATTCAAAAAGAAGTGTCATCAGAGGGCAGAAACTGGGGTCACTTACAGCGTCATCGGTGACTCTTGTCACAGGACATGAGTACTGCTGAAGCAGTTCAAACAAAGACTAGTTCCAGTCAAACCCAGCCATAAATGTAGAAAACTTTGAGAAAGAAACAAATACTTGGTGACCTTGCTATTCTGCTTTCATTGCAGATCTAATACAAACCTGATACAACACAAGTTGTCAAAGATATATAAATTGCTTAAATAATAATCAAAATAAGATGTAAAATATTAACCATAGCCGTATTAACTCTGTGGGGCCTTACGCTGCTCTGTGCGTGTGGCTGAGAACATGCTCAGTAGTAAGTCTGCGGGGCCTTACATCGCTGTTTGCGTGCAGCTGTGAACATACTCAGTAGTAAGACTGCGGGGCCTTACACTGCTCTGTGCATGCAGCTGTGAATACCTTACACTGTTCTGTGCATGCAGCTGAGAACATGCTCAGTGGTAAGTCAGTGGGGCCTTACACTGCTATGTGCGTGCAGCTGAGAACATACTCAGTGGTAAGTCTGCAGGGCCTTACACCGCTCTGTGCATGCAGCTGAGAACATGCTCAGTAAGTCTGTGGGGCCTTACACTGTTCTGTGCATGCAGCTGAGAACATGATCAGTGGTAAGTCAGTGGGGCCTTACACTGCTCTGTGCGTGCAGCTGAGAACATGCTCAGTAGTAAGTCTGCGGGACCTTACACTGCTCTTTGGGTGCAGCTAAGAACATGCTCAGTAGTAAGTCTGTGGGGCCTTACAGCACTCTGTGTGTGCAGCTGAGAACATGCTCAGTGGTAAGTCTGCGGGGCCTTACACTGCTCTGTGCGTGCAGCTGAGAACATGCTCAGTGGTAAGTCTGCAGGGCCTTACACCGCTCTGTGCGTGCAGCTGAGAACATGCTCAGTAGTAAGTCTGCGGGGCCTTACACTGCTGTGTGCGTGCAGCTGAGAACAGCTCAGTAGTAAGTCTGCGGTGCCTTACACAGCTGTGTGCGTGCAGCTGAGAACATGCTCAGTGGTAAGTCTGCGGGGCCTTACACTGCTCTGTGCGTGCAGCTGAGAACATGCTCAGTGGTAAGTCTGCGGGGCCTTACACTGCTATGTGCGTGCAGCTGTGAACATGCTCAGTGGTAAGTCTGCGGGGCCTTACACCGCTCTGTGCGTGCAGCTGAGAACATGCTCAGTGGTAAGTCTGTGGGGCCTTACACTGCTCTGTGCATGCAGCTGAGAAGATGCTCAGTGGTAAGTCTGTGGGGCCTTACACTGCTATGTGCGTGCAGCTGTGAACATGCTCAGTAAGTCTGTGGGGCCTTACACTGTTCTGTGCATGCAGCTGAGAACATGCTCAGTGGTAAGTCAGTGGGGCCTTACACTGCTCTGTGCGTGCAGCTGAGAACATGCTCAGTAGTAAGTCTGCGGGGCCTAACACCACTATGTGCGTGCAGCTGAGAACATGCTCAGTAGTAAGTCTGCGGGACCTTACACTGCTCTTTGGGTGCAGCTAAGAACATGCTCAGTAGTAAGTCTGTGGGGCCTTACAGCACTCTGTGTGTGCAGCTGAGAACATGCTCAGTGGTAAGTCTGCGGGGCCTTACACTGCTCTGTGCGTGCAGCTGAGAACATGCTCAGTGGTAAGTCTGCAGGGCCTTACACCGCTCTGTGCGTGCAGCTGAGAACATGCTCAGTAGTAAGTCTGCGGGGCCTTACACTGCTGTGTGCGTGCAGCTGAGAACATGCTCAGTGGTAAGTCTGCAGGGCCTTACACCGCTCTGTGCGTGCAGCTGAGAACATGCTCAGTGGTAAGTCTGCGGGGCCTTACACTGCTCTGTGCGTGCAGCTGAGAACATGCTCAGTGGTAAGACTGCGGGGTCTTACACTGCTCTGTGCGTGCAGCTGAGAACATGCTCAGTAGTAAGTCTGCGGGGCCTTACACTGCTGTGTGCGTGCAGCTGAGAACAGCTCAGTAGTAAGTCTGCGGGGCCTTACACTGCTGTGTGCGTGCAGCTGAGAACATGCTCAGTAGTAAGTCTGCGGGGCCTAACACCACTATGTGCGTGCAGCTGAGAACATGCTCAGTAGTAAGTCTGCGGGACCTTACACTGCTCTTTGGGTGCAGCTAAGAACATGCTCAGTAGTAAGTCTGTGGGGCCTTACAGCACTCTGTGTGTGCAGCTGAGAACATGCTCAGTAGTAAGTCTGCGGGGCCTTACACTGCTCTGTGCGTGCAGCTGAGAACATGCTCAGTGGTAAGTCTGCAGGGCCTTACACCGCTCTGTGCGTGCAGCTGAGAACATGCTCAGTAGTAAGTCTGCGGGGCCTTACACTGCTGTGTGCGTGCAGCTGAGAACAGCTCAGTAGTAAGTCTGCGGTGCCTTACACAGCTGTGTGCGTGCAGCTGAGAACATGCTCAGTGGTAAGTCTGCAGGGCCTTACACCGCTCTGTGCGTGCAGCTGAGAACATGCTCAGTGGTAAGTCTGCGGGGCCTTACACTGCTCTGTGCGTGCAGCTGAGAACATGCTCAGTGGTAAGTCTGCAGGGCCTTACACCGCTCTGTGCGTGCAGCTGAGAACATGCTCAGTGGTAAGTCTGCGGGGTCTTACACTGCTCTGTGCGTGCAGCTGAGAACATGCTCAGTAGTAAGTCTGCGGGGCCTTACACTGCTGTGTGCGTGCAGCTGAGAACAGCTCAGTAGTAAGTCTGCAGGGCCTTACACTGCTGTGTGCGTGCAGCTGAGAACATGCTCAGTGGTAAGTCTGCAGGGCCTTACACTGCTCTGTGCGTGCAGCTGAGAACATGCTCAATGGTAAGTCTGTGGGGCCTTACACTGCTCTGTGCATGCAGCTGAGAAGATGCTCAGTAGTAAGTCTGCGGGGCCTTACACTGCTGTGTGCGTGCAGCTGTGAACATGCTCAGTGGTAAGTCTGCGGGGCCTTACACTGCTGTGTGCGTGCAGCTGAGAACATGCTCAGTAGTAAGTCTGCGGGGCCTTACACTGCTCTGTGCGTGCAGCTGAGAACATGCTCAGTAGTAAGTCTGCGGGGCCTTACACTGCTATGTGCGTGCAGCTGTGAACATGCTCAGTGGTAAGTCTGCGGGGCCTTACACCGCTCTGTGCGTGCAGCTGAGAACATGCTCAGTGGTAAGTCTGTGGGGCCTTACACTGCTCTGTGCATGCAGCTGAGAAGATGCTCAGTGGTAAGTCTGTGGGGCCTTACACTGCTCTGTGCATGCAGCTGAGAAGATGCTCAGTGGTAAGTCTGCGGGGCCTTACACCGCTCTGTGCGTGCAGCTGAGAACATGCTCAGTAGTAAGTCTGCGGGGCCTTACACTGCTCTGTGCGTGCAGCTGAGAACATGCTCAGTAGTAAGTCTGCGGGGCCTTACACTGCTATGTGCGTGCAGCTGTGAACATGCTCAGTGGTAAGTCTGCGGGGCCTTACACCGCTCTGTGCGTGCAGCTGAGAACATGCTCAGTGGTAAGTCTGCGGGGCCTTACACTGCTCTGTGCATGCAGCTGAGAAGATGCTCAGTGGTAAGTCTGTGGGGCCTTACACTGCTATGTGCGTGCAGCTGTGAACATGCTCAGTGGTAAGTCTGCGGGGCCTTACACCGCCCTCTGTGCGTGCAGCTGTGAACATGCTCAGTGGTAAATCTGCGGGGCCTTAAACTGCTCTGTGTGTACAGCTCATTCAGGGTCTGGGCCCTTGCTGCCATTTTTTGCCTGAACAGTGGGGGTAGATGGACCAAGATGCCATCAATAAAAATAACATAGCATCTCCTTATGATACATAGTATTGATTTATTACTTTTTTAAACATAGTTTGTCACATTATAATTTTTTCATTATTATTTTTGCCTTTTGCTGAGGCATTTTCCTCTTTACAAGCTCTTTTACCTCGAATGGAGGACGTTGATGCTGATTTAATGCAAAGGAGCCATTTTAGTCAATTAAAGTGCCCCGTGTAATGCAGTTTAAAAACACAGCAGGAGCTAAAAACCCTATTATAGCACATATGTTTTATGAACGTGTTTAGCCGTAATGGGTTTTGTGTTACAGAAAGGAAAAATATTAAAAATGAAATGTGAAACTGTGAAGGTAGACATCCTGTAAGCGATAATGGCGTTATTTTATCTTCCCGCCGTATTTATTCTGTTTATTTGGAGGCTGACTGATGATCTGTATATTAGAATATAGAGAATGGATGGAGCACGACGCCTATTGTATCCTTCTGATTTACTCTGTAATGATTGCATTCCTTCATTTTAACAGCTGGAGATAGTCGACTAGCCAAAATGTAATATCTCTTAATGTAATTTGAAAGTAGTATAATTAAAATGAATTGGGTTATGTAAGGACTCGGGTGATTTTCTTCTGAAAAAAGCAGTGTGCTATCTGTACTTTAGCTTAGTTAAGCCGAAATGGACTGTTACATGTAAGTTACACCTTGTGCCACCTGATTGTACAGGTTTTCCAGAGACAAATGTAGGCACACAGAGAAAAAAGCGAAGCCAAACATTCAGAAACGTAATTTATGCTACAAATAGACAATCACAGTTCTTTCTGATCTTTTTTTATTCGAACTTGATAGAAAAAAAAAAGAAATCAACTAAAAAACACAAATTCCCTCTTCCCAATAGTCCACCAGTCCACTGGGTTTGGCCCTTTAAGGAACGGGCAATTTTTCGTTTTTGCGCTTTCATTTTTTCCTTCTTTTATTCCGAGAGCCATAACATTTTTTTTTTCGTCAATATAGTCATATCAGGGCTTGTTTTTTTGGGGGACGAGTTGTGCTTTTGAATTACATCATTCATGTTATCATATGATATACTGGAAAACATGAAATAATACTAAGTAGGGCAAAATACAATACGTTCTGCAATTGTTTTTTTTATGTTTATTTTTTTACAGCCTTCATGTTACGGTAAAACTGACCAGGAAACATGATTCTTTAGATCAGTGCAATTACAGCGATACCAAGCACACTGTTTTTGATTTATTTAAGTAGTGAAAAAAAAAGAAAATTGAAGACAAAAAAACCCACAACATTTTGCTTGTGTCACCGTTTAACACGAGACATAATGCTTTCAGTTTTCGGCGGAGTTGTGGAGTCGGAGTTGGATTCAAGGAAATTGAGGAGTCTGTCGGATGTTTGGCTTTCCAACACCACAGCCTTGGTTTTTGGGTTAGGTAGCTGTGTCAGGGCTTGTTTTTTGTGCCCTATGCCAATGTTTTTGACATCTCGAAATATAAATGATGTTTTGATTGCCTGTTATTGTGGCGCCCCTATGGCTAGGTGCCACAGGGAGGTATTACACCTTGCAAGTATATGTAGTGCCTCTGTAGCTGTGAGTTTGGGTTTAACCTATGGAGTCTAAGTCGCCACCCAAACCTAGGTCACCTTAGAATAGTGGGACTGTCATACAGTAGGTCCCAAGGGGGTGGAGCCTAGGTCGGAGTAGTAAAACCAGGAAGTGAGAGTGATTTTCAGTCAGTCAGCATCAGACAGTGCTGGGAAGGTAGTCAGTCACGACGTGCCTGACAGCCCTCTGACAGGAGGGATCACCCATCTCCAGGAGAGTGACCGGGACAGAAAGGGACGGACCAGCATCAGTTGGAGCCGGCTAGCGTCTGGGGTAAAACCGGAGAGACGGATGCTAAGACGGTCAGCGGTTCATCCCTGACCACAAACCAATGAGCCACGGGCCTGACAAATAGCCATAGGCGCCACAAAACAGTACCTCACCCCTCAGGCCCAAAATCGGTCCAAGACTACGTAGGTGAGGGCCCGGATTCCGGTGGTGGGTGAGAGAGTGCGTTCCTGCTGCTCCCGTCCGTACCAGTCAAGGATAACTGTACCTCACCGTACAATCAGGGGACTCTGCAAAAAGTTGTTTAATAGCGAAGGACAGACTTAGTCCCCGAAAGACTGTCAGAGAGGAACATCTAGAGACTCCATAGGGGTACCCTGAACCGACAACTAGTACCCGTTAAACCAGACTGTACCGTGTTCTCTATAACATCTGCCGGTACCAGTAAAGTGGAGTTGAAGTTTAGTCGGTGTCTGTCTTTCTTCCCGCCGGCGCCCAGAGAGCCTGAGCATCATCATCTCGTCCAGAGGGGTAAGAACAACTACTCCCCTCATTCCCTCATCCTCCTCCACCGCTGCCCTGAGGAAAAGCTCCACATGTGGGTAGCTGTACCACACTGAGCTGCACCCATCATCACCTCAGCAGCCGGCCTGCAGCGCCAGTATCCAAATTACCGGGATCCACAGGTGGCGTCATGTACTCTTTATCCTTGTAAATATTTCCTCCCCACCAAACAAATGACAGCCAGGGCACGGAACCGGGAACCCGACCACCCGTGATTCCCCGTCGACGCCAACAATCCATCTCTGTGTCCGAGTACTCCTCTCCCTTTTCTCATCATCATTACATTTTTTTGTGTATTTGTGGTGACAAAAAAATAAACAATTCTAGCGTTTAAATTTTCTTTTGTTGTGAATAGCTATTCCCCCAGACCTTAATTTTTAATGGGATGAAGTGGAGTGATTTCTGCATTTTATGTTTATTTTATTTTTTTTAATCAGGCTGTGGAGTTGGTAAGCCAGACATCCGACTCTAAAGGTACCGTCAGACGGCATGACGTTGAAACAATGTCTGCAATGATCTCGGGGGTGCATGGTCGTTTTTGACATTTCAACATCGCTGGTGAGATGTCACACGTCTACATATCGTGGACGACTCACTAATGATGTTGTGAGCAGGTATCATTCGCAAGCCCCGCGAACGATCCCTGCTCATTGCTGTGAATGGGCGAAGTCGACCACGACAGAGTTATCGTGGTGTCACACACAACGATGCAGCAGGTTGCTTGAGTTGATAACGTCAGGTTTTACAACATGTTGGAAAGCCTGTCATCTCCGATCCAACGATTTAACGTAGCAACCTGCCAGAGTCGCACACAATGAGGTTGCAACAACGTTGCTGGTACGCCTGCAAACGGTGACATATCAGCGATGTTGACAACGATGTTGTGCCGTGTAACGGGGCCTTTACTCCGAAGCCACCAAAATCCAACTCCACAACTTTGGCTGTGAAGTCAGTAAGCCACCCATCTGACTCCTCAATTTCCCTGAATCGGACTTCGATTTCACCCAAAATGGACACCAACCCTGATTTCACAGCCCTGTATTTAACAGCCGTGGGCTAATTTAATCAGTCATTTCTTGCCAGCAAAGATGCGTACTTGATTTGTAAGCCCTCATCAAAGGATGGAATGTGACTTATAAAGGATTTAAGGCATCATAGGTCATTAAGGAGTTAGGGGCAGTGCAGTGTGTTATAGAGAAGGACTTCTGATGAGACAGATATACAGTACATTATTATAAGAAAACGTTCAGTACAACTGAGGCTGGCTTCACACTTGCAGATGCATCTGCAGCGTTTTGCAGATGCATCTGCAAGTATCAGCATGCAGACCGCGGCCGCTATGTTTATAATGGGGCGCACCGCGGTCTGAAAGCACTCATTCATTCCTATATGTGAACCGTCCGCAGGCGGATGCCTGCTTACAGATCACACACTCCCGCCCGCACCATGGACGCGACATCTCGCGTCCATGGTGCGGGCGGGAGTGTGTGATCTGTAAGCAGGCATCCGCCTGCGGACGGTTCACATATAGGAATGAATGAGTGCTTTCAGACCGCGGTGCGCCCCATTATAAACATAGCGGCGCGCGTCTGCATGCTGATACTTGCAGATGCATCTGCAAAACGCTGCAGATGCATCTGCAAGTGTGAAGGCAGCCTTACATTTTATGCATTGGATACTTTGGTGTATGTATGCATCGGTCATATTTAGTGATGGTCTTCCCCGCATGACTGTGCATGTAGTGATAGCTGTCAATCACAGAGTAGGACCGCCCACTGAACTCATGCATACAAACCTCACAAATGTAATTGAATAAAATACAAGTTATGCTAAATCTTTTCCCATAGACCTACATATCATTCTGCTCAGCTTCTCCTTTACCTCACTATCCACAGATCAAGACTGCATGTTCAACATAATGGCTTCTCATAAGCCATTGGTATAGATAGTAATGTCACCTGATTGAATCTATACAAGAAGGGACCCATTCAAACCTTGATGGGAATTGTAAAAGGACCGTGTTTAGATCTGGTTAAGATTGTTTCCTCCTCTTACCCAATATGTTGTTTCCTAGGAGGTGAGAGGTCTCATTTTATGCCTTTTTTCCCTGGTGACGTTGTATGGCTGCCTGGTCCTGGTCTATAGCCTCGTACAGCTGACTCCCAAAGATAAATGGTGCCAATTGTTTTTTTCCTTGCGAGTCTTCTCTTGTATAATAGATTTTAAAAACGTAATTATGTCCACGCTTTAGAAGCTTTATGGTTTCATATCTGATTAAAACTCTATGATCATAATAATCCGTAACTTTAATTATCGCTATAGGCCAAAATCAGGCAAATGCCCACGTTTATAATGGGGATGATGGACCTATTTCGTCTTCTCTTTTTTTATTAATTATAAATGGGGAATCAATAGTAAATCTTAACCACTGACAGATTAAAGGGTACCGTAATTGGCAAAAAGAGCCCTGATTATTATGTTATGAATTGATGTGCGTCCAGTAATGTTACATTACATAGGAAGGCTGTATGGATTAAGCTATTACGTTGGATCAGCTAGTATGAGATTATATTGCTTACTTGAGCGCTAATACATCTGCCGCACATATTATTCCAATCAATTAATTTAACAATATAGTCTCCAAGACAAATGTGAGCCATAAGGTTTTTTTTTTTTTTCCTGAACCCATATAAACTCAGCAAATTAATGATTTACCGTATATTTCTTCCTAGTAAATGCAATTATTGATGTGAAATACCGGTATGTATATTAATTTGCTAGTAGCACTATAGTTATGATTTAATTCATAATATTACATTGTTTTTAAAAAATCAAAGTACGGTATTCCCTCTCTTTAGGAAAAGGGCTAACTTTCTGATTGCTGGGACAACCTGCCATCCCGAAATTAGGGAGCAGGAACCCCCAGAACATGGCTTTGCAGCCTGCTTTTAATGGATCAGAGGTGCACATGCTTGGCCACCGCTTTATTCATTGTCTGTGAGACTGCTGTGAATATCCAAGTGTTGGACTCAGCAGTCATAAACATTTTATTAAGTGGATGCCACACATGCCTCTCTGCTCTGTTAAAGACGTGGCTTCAGAGCCCATTTCTTGGCTCCAATCATGTGATCGCTGGTGATCTCAACAGTTTGACCCTTAGCTACAAGCAAGGTAACCCCTATCTTTTTGATTGATATGTCTAGATATCTGTATATATCCATCTATTAGGGCTGTTCTGGTCAACCAGCTATTGTGCAGCTCTGGTTTGCAACCACTGACCCCACTTTACACTCATGCAGTTCTGGGTCAAGGTTTCAGCACACACTTATGTCTTTCTGATAGAAATACAGTATGTGTGTATGAATGTTCTTTACACAGTTGTATATTTGGGCTTTGTTTTGAGAAGATAAAAAAAGCTTTCTAAACCATACTTCCGAGATCTGGTAAACATATAGAAGTAAATTGGAATTATTAGCATATGGAAAAGGCTTTATTCATAGATAAAATTAAACCAATGTGGAGTGTTTAGGGACAGGAGGCCTCATAACTGAGTAGATGAAGTCGTCATATCTGTGTGGTTGAGCAGAGACTTTATCATAGAGGAAGATGGCTGTGCCATTTGAGTTTTTCGCTCCCTATAGAAAACTAAAAGATAAAAATGTTCAATTCTAAATTTTAAATGGAATCTGGCAGCAGGATTTACCGCTATTTACCAATTACATCACTTCTTTTGACATTAAACGTTAACTTCTAGCAACCACAATGTTAAGGGACAGTTGCTAAGTGTAAGATTAGCATTTTAATATTTTTTTGCTACATATGCTAATAAGTTTGACTAGTCGTAATGGCATGCACTTAGGGCTAATTGGACTAGCCAGCTGATATCGCAGGCATAGTCTTTGTTTACTCTCTGCTTAAAGGGAACCTGTCACCCAAAATCACCCTTGTTAGCTGTAAATACATGTCCCTGAAGCATAACACCACAGTCCTACACATCCCTTTGTGGTGTTTTAGTTCAATATGAAAGTGCACTTTAGTCGTTTCAAAACTTACAAAATCCGTGGCAGTGGGGCGTTCCAAAGCCTTCTTGTCTATGAGGCGGTTCCCCTGTGCCGCTGTATTACGCCCTAATGGGCGTTGTTTCAAACTTTGTAGCGCGGGCACGATTCATAATATCGCGGCCGCGACGTCACGGTCATGTGATGCCGTGACGCGTCATTTCCGGGCGGACGGGGCGCTGTTGTCTGACGCGCACCGGCCGACTTCATAAAGCGATCTGCGCATGCGCTGAAGTTGGCCAGTGCGCGTTCACAGACAGAGGCAGGTGGGCAGGCTACGTTGAATCCCCCTCCCTCCCCTGTGTCATCCTCCTTCCCTGTCTCTCGCTCTCTGTCTGTGACCCCCTCCATAACTGTGCCCCCACTGCTTCACTCCAAGTAATAAAAAAAACAAAAAAAAAATGTCAATATACACTAGATATATATAGATGTGGATATAATATATATATATATATATATATATATATATATATATATATATATATATATATATATATATATATATATAAATATATATACACACATATATATGCATGCACACACATCTAATACTGTAACACATATATGTGTGTGTGTAATTTTTTTTTTTTTTCACAAACATATACATTATATATATATAATGTATATGTTTGTGAAAAAAAAAAAAATTACACACACACATATGTGTTACAGTATTAGATGTGTGTGCATGCATATATATGTGTGTATATATATTTATATATATATATATATATATATATATTAATCTATATATCCACATCTATATATATCTAGTGTATATTGACATTTTTTTTTTGTTTTTTTTATTACTTGGAGTGAAGCAGTGGGGGCACAGTTATGGAGGGGGTCACAGACAGAGAGCGAGAGACAGGGAAGGAGGATGACACAGGGGAGGGAGGGGGATTCAACGTAGCCTGCCCACCTGCCTCTGTCTGTGAACGCGCACTGGCCAACTTCAGCGCATGCGCAGATCGCTTTATGAAGTCGGCCGGTGCGCGTCAGACAACAGCGCCCCGTCCGCCCGGAAATGACGCGTCACGGCATCACATGACCGTGACGTCGCGGCCGCGATATTATGAATCGTGCCCGCGCTACAAAGTTTGAAACAACGCCCATTAGGGCGTAATACAGCGGCACAGGGGAACCGCCTCATAGACAAGAAGGCTTTGGAACGCCCCACTGCCACGGATTTTGTAAGTTTTGAAACGACTAAAGTGCACTTTCATATTGAACTAAAACACCACAAAGGGATGTGTAGGACTGTGGTGTTATGCTTCAGGGACATGTATTTACAGCTAACAAGGGTGATTTTGGGTGACAGGTTCCCTTTAAAACAATCAGAAAAATACCTGGCCACCAATGTGGCTGAAAGAGGTTGTCCACTCCTAGGACGACCCCTAATGACTTGCATGTCTTTACCAGGTAAAAGAAAATTCACAGCCGCAGTACTCCCTGTTGAATAACTCATTGGTCTGAGGCCGGGAAGAGAGAGAAGCCAGTGGTGGTTGGATATGGGGCTCGCGTGACGGTACAATGTCACACGAGGCCCGAAAATGCGACTAGCGTCATTGCTGGAACGTTGTCAGCATATTTTACCTGGAGGCGACGTGTGGAATCAGAAGCGGTTGTACTGGTAGTGGACAGCCCCTTTAAAGCAAGCACAATGATCTGCTTTGACACCACACTGTTCAGACCCTGGTCTGACTGGCTGAGCACTTCCCTCTGCAATCTTTTACCATGCAGAGACAGGAGCTAATGGCAAATACAATGGGGTTCTGGCATCCACAGTATTTCTTTTTTGGCCAAATTTGTGCTTGAAAAGTCAAATGGTGCTCCTTCCCTTCCGAACTCTCTCATGCCCAAACAATATGTTTCCCTAACATACGGAGCTTCAGCATACTAAAGAGAAATTGGACAACAAAATTAGGGGTCCATATTCTCCTGTTGCCGTTGCAAAAATTAAAAAGTTGTGATGAATGCATCATTTTTGTGGAAAATACTTATTCATTATTTTCTTCCAATTCACTATAAATCTTGTGAAGCATATGAAGGGTTAACAAACTTCCTGAATGCGGTTTTGAATGTCTTAAGGGGTGCCATTTGTACCTTTTGGCTCTTGTTTCGGGGTTTTCTGATGCATTGGACCCATCAAGTCGCTGCAGAAGTGAAATTGTCTCTAATTAAAAATGAGGATTTGTAAATTTCATTGTAAAAAGAAATCACTGCTTAAAGGGAACCTGTCACCTGAATCTAAGTCCCTACGCTATCACTAGCTGCTCCCTATCCCTTTCTCATCTAAAGTGTCCCTATTAAACATGTGAAAAATAAGTTTAAACTTACTGCAGTCCCCGAGGTAGAGGGACTGGGAAGGCGGGCCCCTGCTCCATTCACCACTCCTCCATGGTGCAGTGCACGCCCGCTGGGCGGCACTATTCTTTGTCCTCTCTGCCCCCACCATTTGGAATCTCCCGCCCTATGTGTCATTCTATGCATCGGCCGGACGTCACATCCGGCGCGGTGCATTATGGGGCTGGTCACGTGATCGGCCCTAGTGCATTATGGGGCCGATCACGTGATCGACCCCAGTGCATTATGGGCTTGATCACGCTTCAATAAGCGCATGCGCGGAGTGGCCCGATCACGTGATCAAGCCCATAATGCACTAGGGCCGATCACATGACCGGCCCCATAATGCACCGCGCCGGGTGTGACGTCCGGCCGGTGCATAGAATAAACAGAGGGCGGGAGATTCCAAATGGTGGGGCAGAGAGGACAAAGAATAATGACGCACAGCGGGGCGTGCACTACACCACGGAGGAGTGGTGAATGGAGCGTGGCCACGCCTTCCCAGTCCCTCTACCTCGGGGACTGAAGTAAGTTTAAACTTATTTTTCACATGTTTAATAGGGACACTTTAGATGAGAAAGGGATAGATAGGGAGCAGCTAGGAAGGTGTAGGGACAGCTAGTGATAGCGTAGGGACTTAGATTCAGGTGACAGGTTCCCTTTAACTTGTAACCATTTTAAGTTCCTAACAAGAAGCATAGATGTTTCAAAAATGATGCAGTTATAAAGTAGACATGTGGTAAATGTTATTTATTAATTATTTTCTGCAGAATGACCATTTACCTTGAGGGCATAAAAATTAAAATTTCAAAGATTGCAAATCTTTAACAATTTTGGTTTAATTTTCATTAATATTAGAAATGATTGCAAATCGTATCAACGTAAAATTTGCCACTAATATAAAGTACAATGTGTTATGAAAACACATTCTCAGAATTGCTAGGGTATGTTGAGGCGTTAAAGTTATTACCACATAAAGTGACAGTGGCCAGAATTGAAAAAAATGGGCCTGGTCCTGGAGATGAAAAAGGCTTCAATGGGAAGGGGTGAAAGGGATGTTTCCATCCAAAGTGATGGAACAGTGTGCAAAAATGTGATCACTTAGATTGGTGAGAGTCTGGTCTTAGTGAGTCTTAAAAGCAAGCGTCATTGACTTTGTAGGAACTTAAGCTCAGCCTCATTCACTTAGGCTGTATATTCACTTACATTGGCCTTACATAGACTGTATATCCACTTACATATACTGTAGGTATATTCACTTTTGTAGGCCTTACATAGGCTGTATATTCACTTACCTAGGTCTCACATAAGTTGTATATTTACATACATAGGCCATATATATATTCATTTATGTAGGTCATACATTGGCTGTATATTCCCTTACATAAGCCTTACATCATAGGCTGTCTATTCACTTACATAGGCTGTATGTTTACTTACCTAGGCTGTACGTAGGCTGTATATTCACTTATGTAGGCCTTATATAGGCCGTATATTCACTTGCCTAGGTTGTACATTAGGCCGTATATATTCACTTACATAGGTCGTACATAGGTTGTATATTCACTTACACAGGCTGCATATTCCCTTACATAGGAATTACATCATAGGTTGTGTTTTCACTTACATGGGCCTTACATCAAAGGTTGTATATTCACTAACATTGGCCTTACATATTGTCACATCGCCATTGGACTCGGTGGCTGGTGTTTCTGCCTCAGCCGCTGGGAGGCGCCGGATTCCTTTGGCTGATGGTGCCGGTGATAGGAGGGCCTTGTCCTCATATGGACCTGCTCCTTCGACGTCTGCCTCTGTCGCTGAACGCCGCCATGTTTCTCCTTTGGGTGATGTTGGTTGCAGAGGAGCGGGCCCTGCAGAGGTGTCTGATAGACGCAGGCTTCGTTATTCTGTAAGAAGTGGGGTGGTTGGTGCCAGTCGTGCATCATCATCTGGCCTGGTTCTAGGGGCGGTCCGGATGAGATCATCAGGCTGTGAGCTCCAGCTTATGGGAGGTAACCGCGCCCTTCAAATACATTGGAGCCTGTCTTGCAGGCCGCCAGATATAGTCTTGGTTCCCCAGTGATATAGTGTGTGTTTAGTTTTGACTCTGACCTTTGCCTGGATTTTCGATTCTGCTACAGCCTGACGATTTTGTACCTTAGCTGCCCTCTCGGTTTTGACTCAGACTCCTGACTACGTTTTTCAGGTCCTGATTTTTCCTTTCCTGGCGACCTTCCTGCTCTGCTGCTCATAATAGGCAGCTACCCCCTGGGCTCCGCTGTAATTCCAGATCCCTGTATAGGGGTTAAGGGTCTCTGGGTGCTGCCTTACCAGCAGCTCAGCCTCATAGCGGATGGTCGTCACACATATGCTGTATATTCACATATATAGACTGAATATTCACTTATGTAGGCCTTACATCATAGGCTGTATATTCACTTATGTAGGCCTTACGTAGGTTGCATATTCACTTACATAGGATGTATATTCACAGGCTGTGTATTCCCTTTTGTAGGCCTTGCATAGACTGTATATTCTCTTACATAGGCCTTACATCATAAGCTGTATATTCACTTATGTAGTCCTTAGGTTGCATATTCACTTACATAGTCTGTATATTCACTTACATAGGCTGTATATTCACTTATATAGGTCTTACACCATGGGTTGTATATTCACTTACATAACCCTTACATTACAGGCTTATAAACACGAGAAATGAAGCCAAAGCATACTTGAATACCGTTCCCAAAAGTAAAAAGGGTCCTACTGGAATTGCAAGTACGTAATTAGTCTTATACACCAGTTGAATAATAATTAGAGACCAGAAAGTATACATATGCCCCCTGAGGAAAGGTTCTGAAACACGTGTCGGTGTTGCCCCAGACACGTCCAGTGTTGCTGACACTCTGACTACCTATGGATGAGTGATTGAACCAGTGTGGACAGGTTTAGCACTTTATGAGCCAATGTGGTTTATACACAAAGCTACTTGTATACTTTTATGCTGCTACTATGAATGGTTTACTGAGTGTATACCCATGGTCCACATATCACAATGTCCTTGCTGGGTCCTCACTATAGCATAGGTTGCTGTGTTAGTTTTTCAGGTTGGCTACACAGTTCAGGTCTGTCTTTTGTAGAACCTGTTTTCTGGTCTGTAACTACCGTATTTTTCCTTTTATAAGACGCACTTTTTTTTCCTCCAAGTTTTGGAGGAAAGTGGGGGTGTGTCTTATAAAAGGAATATATCATTCTATCATCAGTTGCTTGGGAGGGGGGGACAGCAGTGAATTGGGGACAGAAGTGACAGGGAATGGTCCCTGCTGAAGAATCCGGGAGGCAGGAGCACCACGTGTCCCCGGCTCATTAACTAATTAGATATTCACTTCACTGCTCCCAGTCCCCACCCACCTCTCTGCACTGAAGACAGCGCGGAGAGGTGAGAGCACAGGGGGAGCAGGAGAAGCTGCTTAGCCGGCACACATGGTCGCTCCTGCAGCTACTGGGGAGATTGTGTGCTACAGAACTGAGGAGCCGGGTGCAGCTGTGGCAAGTGAATCAGCACTGAGCTTTGTGCTGATTCACTGCCATGAAGACAGGGGCAGAGCAGGGCAGATCGGCACTTTATCACAGCAGGTACCTTGTTTGTCAGTGTCCTGCCTCACTCCCTCTGCTCAGTGTAATGTGTCCTGCTGAGCCCTGACACCAAGCAGAAATGCAGGAAGCTCGGTCTGCAGTTCAGGAGCTTCAGTGTATGGAGAGCAGGGCTGGAGTCTGCATATAACGGCAGTGTACAGCTCCCCTGGCCCTGCATACAGGTCAAGCTCTGTGGTGACTTGTAATTAGGAGACAGGGCTAGAGCATCATATTTCAGCACAGTGTACAGCCCCCCTCCCTGGCCCTCCCTCATACAGTACATCACATCTGCAGACTATCGCCACTTCCTTCATTTCAGCAGGGTGATGGCAAAGCAGGACACATTAAAGTGAGTCCACATGTATATGTAACATAACCACTAATAAAGTAAAGTTAACACTACCAATACTGTGCTTAACTAGAACTCCAAGCATGCTATAGAATCTACAGTACATGCTGGGAGTGATAGTTCTTAAAGGGATTGTTACTACATGAACAAATCCCATCTCATTCATCTTGTTGGCCCTTGTAAAAGTAATAAAGACCATACTAAGGGTGTGCGCTCACAGTCGGGAGTAGCTGTGTGTTGGACGCGGCTCCTCCGGACATAAGTGAAGCCACATGTGGAGGCAGGGAGACCCCAGCTGCCCTGTACTCCCCATGTGCGGCGGGTGCAGGGCGGCTTCTCCCTGCAGTCCCCCGATGGGAGCCGCTTCCAACTCCACAGCATGAAATGAACATGCTGAGAAGGAGCGGAATGGTGGCAACCCGCACCGCAGCTGTCAGAATGCTGCGGTCGGATGAAGCATAGTGAGTATGGGATTTCTACAAATCCCATCCACTATGCTTGTACTGTACTACGCAGCATTTTGGACACAGCAGCAAGACGCTGCGTCCAAAAGGCTGCGTATACTCATCGTGTGCACGCACCCATACCCCTGATTCTGCAGCAGTTCCAACGTTATCAGAAGTTGCATAGTCATGTCCCATGTGATATTGATATGAGACTCAGCCCTCTGACCAGTCAGTGCTGGCGTCTGTCTCCCCGCCAACAGACACTGGAGCAGAAGTCATTGGTGTTGCTCACATGCTGCACCTGCATCCGAAGGAAACAGACGCCAACACTAACTGGTCGCAGGGCCTGAGTGTCATATCAAAGTCATTTTTTGCTACAAATATTTTTTTCCCTATTTTCCACCTCTAAAATCTGGGTGCGTCTTATAATCCGGTGCGTCTTATAAAGCGAAAAATACGGTATATGTATACTTTCTGGTCTCTAATTATTGTTCGCTGGTGTATAATAAGACCAATTACGCACTTGCAATTCTGGTTGGACCCTTTTTACTTTTGGGAACGGTATTCAAGTATGCTTTGAGGACCCGTTGAAGCGGTAATTCTAACCGCGAAAAGGCAGGCCGTTGTCCGCCATCCTGCACCCCCTCCCCTGCTGTGATGTCCATGACTGCAATGTCTTAATGGAATAAAAAAACTTGAAGATCACGATCCTGGTGAGTGCGGCTATTTTCTTCTTCTGCATTTTATATCAAGTATGCTTTGGCTTCCTTTCTCTTGTGTTTGATTATCTGGAGCTGCATCTTATGACAAAAATCCCATTGAACCCTAGGATCTCTGTTTTCAAATTACCTTACGGGCTGTAGGTCCTTGCACACCTGGTCAATGTGTTATAGGGAACAATGTACTAAGAACAGTGCTGCAGCTCCTTCATTCTAGGGATTGGTGATCAGAGTTTTATGTTTTTGTAGGAATATGCCATCACTTTAAAAGATTAGAATAACCTTGTAAAAGGTTTTCATGTAATAATTTTAGGGAGTGAAAGATTATTAAAACTGCTTGTGTCGACAGGTGTTTTTTTCAGATCTTCCATTATTATGGTTCAAATATTCTAGATTAACAAACTAAATATACATTTTCTGTGTAGTTTTTCCCTGTAGGTATTCTAAATTGAGTCCGATGTTAGTAAACTCTACGGCTTTCTGCTTGTTTTGTGGTCTTATGATGTGACACCTCTGCAAGATATTTTAACGTATAAATTAGCATATAAATAGAAGGCTTTTCTGTTAGCCCTGCTTAAATAAACTAAGGCAAAATAATATTATTCATATTGACAAGCATTATAAACATACTGTAATTTATAGGGAGCAAAATAAGCTTATGGCTGAACGATGACAGTGAGGAATGTAACCTGCTAACTTGTCTGGTCTGGGCACTTCAAGCACTTTATTACAGAACTGCTTTATTTGCAAACCTTGCCATTTTATTTCATATACCACTTAATGTGAATTATTTATATACACACTGCACACAATGCATTGAAAAATCACACCCAGGAAATGTATTTTCCGCTATGATTGAATGTATAAAATGAACATCAACCCCATCTTAAATGTGGTCACTGTAAGGTCATAATATAATATATATATATATATATATATATATTATATATATATATATATAATACTGTGTGTGTATGTATACATATATATCATAATGTGTTATATATTTATGTATATGGTTGCGAGAGAGGAAAAATATCAAGTTGGAAACTTACCTACAGTAAGAATTCTGTCCTCTGATTAAAAAAGATAGACTGATACTTAAAATCGTCCTGTTAAAATAATATTCCATTTGTGCACCACCTACCTGATTGTCTATCATTCTCTGTGCTACTCTTGATTTCTCCCAGTATTTTACTTTCCTAGGCACTAGCAATCCAGTGGTGCATCTCATGGGCAGCTGGAAACGCTTGCATTGTCCACCAGTCGTGGTAACATTTTGAGTATTTGTCTCTGCTTAGGGCAAATTTTCAATGAAATCCGAGAACAAGGTCTTCACATTAAAGAACATTTCACTGGCAGTGAAGGCACGGCTTGTACATAGTTTAGTCTTCTCAGTGGTAACAAGACGGAAAAAGAATCAACACATTTGAAATGTATTGCAAGGATGTTAACTATTTTTTCCTGTAAATATATTTATTAAAGTTTCAAACAAGCATAACAATAGAAATAACCAATACAGAATCCAGATCCTAGTACAGTGGCATATTACAGCTGTAAGAAATCAGGTACAAAGGGACACCAGTAAAACCTCCAACAATAGAATGCATGTTTCATTACCTGAAAATCACGTCTGGATCAAAACTTAGAAAACACACACAGCCAATGAGAAATGTATACACTGAGATATAAGAAGGGAGAAGAAAAAAAGAGAAAAATTAGAAAGGGGTAGGAGGGGTAAGAGGGGGGGGGGGGGAATGGGAAAGACCCAGCAGTCTAGACGCCCAGGTGTTGGAAATTACGAGTAGGTGCGCAACCAAGTCAAGAACCCCTGGCCCTCCTTAAAGGATTGCCAGAGGAACCAAGTGCGCCCCTGTTCATACCCGGCGTCACTATCTCCCGTTGCAAGCGATTCCATACGGTGCAACCTATCCATTTCAGATATCCATTCCACTGTAGAGGGGACCTCGGTGGACCTCCAGTGTCGGGGAATAACTGCCCTGGCAGCTATTAGGCAGAACCTCAGAATCCCCTTTTTGATGGAGTTTATCGAGCCGGGTATCAGAGATAACAGAGCTAATTGTGGAGAGGGTTCATGGCGGACCCCAGTCATTAGATGGAAGGCATCGAAAACCGAGGCCCAGAAGGGTTGCAGGAGATCGCAGGACCACCAGACATGAAGCATAGAGCCCACAGCAGAACCGCATCTCCAGCAAGTGTCTGAGACTTCCGGATTAATCCTGTGGAGCAGGGTAGGGCATCTGTACCAACGCGTCAGCAATTTATAATTTCTCTCTTGCGCTTGACTAGACATTGTCATCTTGTGCACAAGAGTAAAAATTTTTAAGCTGTCTGCCTCAGAAAAGGTGATCCCCAGATCTCTCTCCCAAGCCTCCATAAATCCAAGCGTGCCAGTGTGGAGCGAGTTCAGGATCAGGCTATAGAGCACCGAAACCACATGGGAGGGACCCTCGGTGGGGAGCATCAGGGATTCAAACGGAGTTAGCGCCCCTATTGAAATATTGGAGAGAAAACTTCGCAACTGCATAAACTCCAACCAGGACAAAGGAGCCGCATCGTCAGGACCTCGCAACCCCCCCACGCCGGAGAGCCCGCAAGCCTATCCCTCACTTGTCCCAGCCCCACTCCATCTAGTTGTGACCAGCACAGATACCTAGATCTATTCATTGCAGGGCGGAAGGCTGGATTGTCAAAAAGAGGACTCAGTCTGCTCAATCGGGAAGTCAAACGTAATTTCGTGTATGATCTATCCCAGAACCTCAAAACAGTTTGTGTGAGGGGAGGGAAGCCCGTCACAGGTGGGCGTCCAGTCCCCCCCAGCCAAGGCAGCCAGTGCAAGGAGGAGGGTGATAGAAGTTTCTCCAGGAGCACCCACTGTTTATGGGCATCACTGAACCTCCAGTCGACAATCCTAGAGAGCAAGACTGCCTGATAATAACGTTTAAAATCAGGAAGGCCTACCCCCCCTTTAACTTTAGGTCTCACCAGGACTGAAAACCGCGTCCGTGGTTTCCTTGCTCCCCAAATAAAGCTGTTAATGGCCGATTGCAGACGCCTGAAAAAACAATCCGGAACCTGCACAGGAGCTGTCTGAAAGAGATAGAGGAATCGGGGTAAAATATCCATTTTGATCACTCCCACCCGCCCGAACCAAGATAGCTGAGGTCTGTTATACCGTTTAAGATCTGATATGGTTTTCTGCAGGAGAGGGACATAGTTCAGAGCATATGTTGCGTTAAGGTCAGCCGGTATCAAGATTCCTAAATATTTTAATGCAGTGGTCTGCCACCTAAAGGAGAAGGACGATTTGAGTTGAGAGATCAGGTCATCAGGCAGGGAGATGTTGAGCGCCTCCGTTTTGGACAAATTGACCTTAAAATTGGAGACCTCACCAAACTTACGGAACTCTCTGAGGAGTACAGGGAAAGCCACAGCCGGGTTGGAAATATATAACAATAAATCATCAGCGTATAGGGACAACTTAAACTCATGCTGACCAATCCGCAGACCCCTGACATCTGGTACCTTCCGCAAAGCCACTGCTAGATGTTCCATAGCAAGGATATATAGCAAGGGGGAGAGGGGGCAGCCCTGACGAGTCCCATTTCTTATGTCAATGGGCGAGGATAAAGTGCCATTGACCCTAAGACGGGCCGTGGGTCTATGATATAGAGCAAAGATTCTCTCCAACATGGTAGGTCCCACCCCCAACTGCTTCAAAGATGCACGTAGGAAGGTCCAGCCTAGGCGGTCAAATGCCTTTTCAGCGTCAATAGATAATAAACAGGCTGGTATCTTTCCCGTGCGCATGTACGAAGTCAGAAGCAGAGTCTTTACTGTATTATCCTTGGCCTCCCTATGTTGCACAAAACCCACCTGGTCGTTGTGGATGGACCCAGGAAGAATAGGGCTCAGTCTATTGGCCAACACCTTTGCGAACACCTTCACATCCACATTGATGAGGGAAATAGGTCTATAGCTTGCGCATAACAGGGGGTCCTTGCCCGGTTTAGGGATCACAGTAATTGTAGCCATCAGTGTTTGGGGGGCAAAGGGGCAGGTGGCCGAAATGGAGTTAAATAGTTTGGTCATAAAGGGGGCCAGGGAAGTCGCATATAATTTGTAGAAGGCGGCAGAGAATCCATCTGGACCCGGACTTTTACCATTGGCCAAGGATCTTATCGTATCCAATATCTCCTGTTCCGAGAGGGAGTCCTCCAAGGCCTCAGATTCTATCTCTGTCATAGGCGGGAGCTCCGTGTCACGAATGTAATCATCCACTCGAGACTGAAACTCGGTAGGGGACATATCAGACAACGGACCCCTCAGGTTGTAGAGAGAGTCATAATATGCTCTGAATGAATCCACAATCTCTGCAGGAAGATGGACTAAATCACCCGTAGCAGTCCTCATGGTAGGGATGTAAGTGGTGGGAGCGCGAGGGTGCAAGAACCTCGCCAGAGCTTTACCGGGTTTATCAGAGTACTTATATAGGTACTTATGGAAGCGGTCCCGCTGCCTTGCTAACGTCGTATCCAACAGTGCGCTCAACTCACTACGTGTCCGTAAGAGGTCAGCAAGTACTTTGATATCTCTTGTTTGTTTATGTTCCGACTCTAGGGTTTGGACACGGGTCAACAATCCCATAATATTAGTCATTTCTTTTTTTCAGTCGGGCCCCCTGTTGGATAAATACTCCTCGTATAACCCCCTTCAAGGCCTCCCATTGGTACGGGAGAGCTGTGAGATCATTCTTGTGAAAATCTAGGAAGTCCGTGATTGCTGTCCGAACGGCCGCCTGACAGGTCATATCTTCGAGAAGTCCAGGGTTTAAGGACCAAGACCATTCTCTAGGAGAGAGTTGGGAAACACTGCATTAAAGAAACTAGCACTAACACAGTGATAACACAAGGTAAAGTTAATATGAGTAACTGGGGTACAGGTCACTGCAGCAGTCTCTATCCTATACAGAATGCATCTAACAGCACACAGTGCAAGAGACAACTCAGAACATAATACACTTAACTTTACAATAATCTATACAGAAATACCTTCATCTCCATACAATGCAAACTGTTGTGAATTCATTGGAGCTCCCTCCGGTGGTTGTTGCTGGTGATGCAGCTGACTGTGTGGGCTTCACAGGTGATGGGGATTGGCAATCTGGTTTTCAGAGCATATAATGGTTGGAAGTGTATCATTCCTTGCCAGTTGTCTTTTGTTCCTGGAGGAGTTTACATCTCTGGTTTCTTCTGCTCTGTGGAGATCTTTGCAAGATAAGTGAATGTTTTTTTGATATTTTGTAGCACACTTTTGTGTGCTTAGGGTTCTGCTTATGTTTTGTCATTTTCTGAGCTGTGGGTTTGCTATTTAGTTTGTATATTTATCTGCTCTCAGATAGGAAGTTTTCTTCCTAGGAATTTTACCATTCACTATTATCTGTTATTTCCAGTTCTGCTGGCATTTGATTCATAGAAGTCTGCTGATATAGAGTTCGCCGAGTCTTAGTGACTCAAGTAAATTTTTGTAATATCTCCTGTTGGTTGTTTTTGATAGTGTTTTATACTGACCACAATAGTACTCTATCCTGCTATTCCTATATAGCTAGTATGGCCTCTTTTGCTAAACCTTATACTCTGCCTGTGTTTGTTTTTCCGTCTCTTGTTTCCCAGTTAATATCTGTCGGGGCTTGCTATTCTTTTGGGGTTCTGCTCTGAGGCAAGATAGCTTTTCCTACATCCATCTTTAAGAGCAGTTAGTTCTCCGGCTGTGCAGAGGTGTCTAGGTCTGGTTAGTTATATCCCACAGCTACTTCTAGTTGCGGTGTGTTGTCAGGGATTGCGGTCAGTACAGTTACCAATGACTTCAATGGAATCTGAGTCCTTGGTTCATAACGGCAAACATGCTTACATGAAAAATTACAAGGTATAACATAACTCCTATCACACAGTTCTCTCTTTAGCAGCGGCTGGATTATAATCTTCTCCCGCAGATTGTGCTGTATACTACGCTTCTTACCAGAATCATCTGACTGGAGAAGGAGTAGAAGAGAAAAGGAGTGGGAGACAGGATATGTGGCTGATCCCTCTTAAGTCTAGAAGATGTCTGCCAGCCACCTCCTCGAGCAAGGAGGAGGGGTGGTCCCCTCTGAATGACTAATTCTCTTAAAGGAGCTTTTGCATAAGCAGGGACAGTGCATTTGAACAACATAAATGGGTAACTAGTGACCTCTATGGGTCTTATCTGATATAATTACGAACTTTTCCTTGCTGCACATGAATGGGCAGAACACTCCCCGCTTGGCATCAATGGATGCCACTATTAGACTCTTGTGGGGAGAACAACACAAGTTTGGTAACTGGTCTGAGAAACAGTTTATCTCCAAGCTTGCACAATTTCCCATCCTTGCTGGGAAAAGGCTTGGTGACTAGGCCGAGTGGCCACTTATTTAAATGCGTTTCACTGTCCTTCACAAGTACAACATCGCCAGGTTTGCTGTTGGGTCATTCTATGTCAAGTGATCCAAAAATGAATATTTTTTTTCCCTGACGTCCTCAGATTTTTTAAAAAAAATTTCTATATGAAGAACAACTTTAGTTAATTACAAAAAAAAAGTTTTTAATTTTTTTTTTATCAGTGAATTTTTTACAGATTTTTAAAGTTTTAAAAAAGTGCGAATTTTGGCCTGGTATGGCTTAACATTTTCTATCATATCTCGGGCTAGAAATAAGATAGAGAAACAAAATAAACACCGTTCTACTCAGAACTGTGCAGGCTTTCACCAGATATGTCACAAGAGGATCTTTATTAATATTTTACCCATGTGATCGCAAGCGCAAAACTTTAAAACGCATTTCTGAAAAATCGGCGCGCTTTAATTATTTCAAAAACTGCCCATGTGTCTGCTATGCTCTTAGCCACATCTGTGCCAAATTTCAAGTTGGGATCGTGATGGGATCATATTTTAAAATATTTTAATATTAATAGCGTCAATGGGTCATTCTATATCAAGTGATCTAAATATGAATATTTTTTTTTTACCTGACACCTTTAGATTTTTTTTATTCTTTTTCTTTATGAAGTACAACTTTAGTTAATTACAAATTAAAAGTTTAGAATTTTTTTCTTCATCATTTAATTTTTTACAGATTTTTAAAGTTTAAAAAAAGGGTGAATTTTGGCCTGGTATGACTTTACATTTTTTTTTATCTCAGGCTAGAAATAAGATAATGAAGTAGGAGAGTCATCATTTTACTCAGAACGGTAACAGCTTTCATTTGATATGTTACAAGACTATGTTTCTTTATATCAAATTCAAACTATTGACGGGCAATTGTGAAAAAATGACTGATTGTGTTCTTGGTTATATTTGTGCAGAGATTCAACTTGGGACCTGTCAAATTTATATATTTTTTATTTTATGGTTGTATGAGTTATCACAACTTATTGAATAAAACATTTATATGCAACAAAAAAGAAACCACAAAAAACAAATCCCATAAGTGCCAGGATAAATACATCTTAATCATCAGAACACAACGCTCAGCATTTTCAACTTGAATGTATTGAACAAACCAAAAGAAGAAAGGTGATCATATCCTCAAGTTTGATTAAACAAGATTAAAAGAACCAAAAATGTTAACCCCTATTTATACATATAAATTTGTTTTCTATTCTATCACTAAACATGTGATTTATAAAGTGTTTAATAAGAATAGTACAGTAGTTAAATCATCATTCTATAAATTATGAACTAATCAAACAATTAATAGTATGTTTTTAAAGTGGCATTTTATCAATTTGTCCCTTCTAGTGGGTGAAATGTAATCTTGTCCATAAACGCTTACTAGCAATCGCCTTTTCATTGTGTGTCAAAGAGTATGTCCGGCCTGTCACGGTGTTAGGCTCCACCTGAGTTAATATCTGATTTTTGTGCACTTTTAAAATGTCTGGCTTTCTTGGATACACAAAGGATGGCGCTGGACCAGAAGGATGCAATAAAGTCAATTCTACTTCTTCATTTTCACAATCTTTGGAGAGTACAGTAGCCAGCCACCAGCGCCAATCATATTCATATTTTTTCAAAAGGATTGCAACAGTGTCTATTATAAAATGCTGTTTCTTGAGAAGTAGCAGCCATTGCTGTGTGGGAAAAATACAGTTAATATTAAGTAAGGAAGATAGGTAATAAAAATAAAGATTTACAGTACACTTGAGATAGAACTGTATTACTATAAAGTGAGTTTTAGGGCTAGCGCGCACAGTTTTTTCTGTCTGCAGATACACGCTGCAGTTTTGGCAGCTTGTTTTTCTACCAAGTTTTTACCACATATGCGTTAGTTTTTTTTTAATCGCTAGTGAAAAAAATGGCAGCTTTTTTTATATAAATGGTAAATGCTGCGTTTATTGCAGCGATTAAAAAGTAGTTCAAGCAGTGATTTACTCACTCTTGAGTGTTTCCAAAAACACTGCATGTGGTGAACCCCATAGAAATCAATGGGGCTGTTTTTCTGAATGATGATCCCTAAGAATAGCACTGTGTGTATTGGCCCTTAATAATAAAAGCATTAAACTATTAATATATTTACTCACCCATATTTTAGTACACAGCCTTGATGGCTTTGTACAGACTATTGTTTGTTCAGGAGTGAAGATGTCCAGACATGTCAGGACATGAAAGGTCTGAACGAGCTGTCTTACTTCCTGAATGCAGTGGGTAGACACTTAACATGATTGACAGAGCTGCTGGCCTATCACCTGCTCTGCATTCACTGTCTATCCCTGTGCTTTCTCAGGTTGAGCCCTAACAAAGCTTTTTCCTATATGTCCTCTCCTGCTTCTAAGCTGTAACATATCAAAATAATACAGTAATGTCTAAAAATAATGTATTTGATAAATATAGACCCCACGCTTTTAGACCGCAGGTTGAACAGATCTGAATTCAAGATTTTTGAATTGACACTATAATAGTTAAATATTTTAAAATATGATCCCATCACGATCCCAACTTGAAATTTGGTACAGATGTGGCTAAGAGCATAAAAGACACATCGGCAATTTTGGAAAATTTTTATTAAAACTTTTTTTCGGAAATGCGTTTCAAAATGTTGCGTTTGCGTTCGCATGGGTAAAAAATTAAAATTAACAAATATACTCTTGTGACATATCTGGTGAAAGCCTGGACAGTTCTGAGTAGAATGGTGTTTATTTTGTTTCTCTATCTTATTTCTAGCCCAAGATAAAAAAATGTAAAGTCATACCAGGCCAAAATTCACACTTTTTTTTAAACTTTAAAAATCTGTAAAAAATTAACTGATGAAGAAAAAAATTCTAAACTTTTAATTTGTAATTAACTAAAGTAGTACTTCATAAAGGAAAAAAAAAAAAATAAAAATCTAAAGACGTCAGGTAAAAAAAAATATTCATATTTAGATCACTTGATATGGAATGACCCATTGACGCTATTAATAGTAAAATATTTTAAAATATGATCCCATCGCGATCCCAACTTGAAATTTGGTACAGATGTGGCTAAGAGCATAGCAGACACATGGGCAGTGTTTGAAATATTTAAAGCGCGCCGATTTTTCGGAAATGCGTTTTAAAGTTTTGCACTTGCGATCACATGGGTAAAATATTAATAAAGATCCTCTTGTGACATATCTGGTGAAAGCCTGTATAGTTCTGAGTAGAATGGTGTTTATTTTGTCTCTCTATCTTATTCCTAGCCTTAGTTATGAGGAGAAACGTAAAGGCAGGCAACACCGAAATTCGCACTTTTTCCGAACTTTAAAAATCATTTTTTAAAAAAAAAATTTTTTTTTTAAATTTTCTCTTCACATTTTGCATTGTCGGACATGCTATTATCAAATAACAAAATCTCAAAAGAATTAAAAATATAGAGGTAATAATCATTGGTTCACTTGACATGGAATGACCCTGTTCAGGTGGTCTTTCTGCCACTTGGTCCTGGTTTGCAGTGTGGAGAGGTACCGTTTCTTCCATCTGTCCCATAAGGCATTGGACACGCTTTGTACTTGCCTCCTCTGTCGTCTGTAGAGGTCTTTGTCGTTGAATTCTCTGAGTGGAGCTCTTTGGACACAGATTTTCTGCCTGAGCAACATGGCAGGAGCAAGAACTGTTGGGTCTCCAGAATCACCAGAAAGAGTTGTCAGTGACCTGGCATTCATGATAGCTGAAAATTCAGCTAAGAACGTAGTCCAACTCTCGTTTGTGAGTAATTTTCGTTTGCAGGAACAGAGTCTAGTATCGTTATCTCCCAGGCACCTCCAATGTGCGAAGAGTGTGGTAGATTGAAGGTGCAGGAACATCTTTGCTCACCTTTCCACATTAGCAATGTCTAGATTGGAAGGGATTTGGAGTTGTTTTGCCGCTCTGACAAAATTCTAGCCTTGGTCAAAACGAATATGCTTCACTGGGCCTCTGATTGTGATGAAGCGTCTAACTGCATTTATGAAGCTTGACATGTCCATAGATTCGATCACTTCGATATGAACAGCTCTACTCGACAGACAGTTGAATAGAACTGCCCAACACTTTGCTTCAGCATGGATCTTCCTAGTGCGTCGTGTAGCCATGGACCAAGGGCCGAACATGTCAAGTCAGACGTTGGTGAAGGGGGGTTCAGTACTACGTCTGTCAGGTGGAAGATTGGCTATCTTCTGAATTTGAAACATGCCGCAAAGTTTGCGACGCGTAACGCAGTTAAAGATGAGTTTGCTTATGCGGTGCCCCACTGGTCGATGCGCCACAGAGGGGTACTGCACCCAGACCAGCGTGTGTAGTGTCCCTGTGACCAAGGGATTGGAATGTTAATTTGAGGCCCTCAACACATGCATTCACACACCTAGAGCCAGGGAATAAACTGGTTAACCCGTTGCTAAGGGGACTGATCCCGGTGGGCGGAGTTAGGTAATTAGTGAAGAGCGGGAAGAAGTTGGAGGAGAATGGCTGTGGAGAGAGAAGTGGGACTCTGCGAGTGACGCAGAGGGAGGGCACCTAAAAGACGGTGACCCGGACTGAAGGGGGATCCTCGGGTGTCAGCTAACACCCTAATCTGGTCCAGTACAGTACCCGGTTAGAAGGACCCTGTCCACCAACGGACCAAGAGGACCAACTCCGAGAGTGGTGCAGGAGTTCAGCCCTGAGCTACCAAACCTGCAAACACGAGCAACCTCAAGGGAGCCGAGCCCTGCATACATCCCACAAAGGCCCCCGTGTAGGGTTATGAGCCCTTCAGTTAAGGGATAACTCTAGTACAACCCGTGGGGATCGGCAAAAGGCTCCGTGCAAGGGGAGAAGCGCTAGGAAGGACATGAGTAAAAGCGCAGTGTGAGGACAGAGGGAGAATCCTGAAGGAACATCACTGAGGGCTTCAAAAAGACATTCCATCCTCTGTTGACTACCCACGCCAGCTACCTGTGACTGTATACCTGTAAGTTGCCTGAAAGATACCAAGAACCTAATCAACGTGTGGTGTCTTATTCCATCGCGCTGGGGAAAGCTGCATTCCAGTCTCCTCAGGCAGACCACCTTCCTGTGTGAGTTCTCCATTTTCATCACTGCCTCGAAGAGCATTACCATCTGGCTGCCTACCACCATCCCTGGAGGTCTGAAGCAGCACTGGTAACAGTATCCGGTACCATGGGTGGCTTCACAAACCATTTATTTTATTATTTTTACACAATTTTCAGCGACCACCAGGGCCACGCCACAGGGCACCGGCCACCAATGACAGCACCCTTAATCAATGCCCAGGATTCGAGTACCCACGGCTCTGGGGTGGGTCAGCTTCTGGCGTCTACGAACAGGATACGAACCAAAGACCCTGTGCGCCTCAAAGACTTTAATTTTGGCCTACAAATCGAACTTTTTGTAACAATGTCCCAAAATGGCGGGCCCAAAGATGTGATAACATGTGCTCGCCCAGGGGCGTGCCTCGGCCCCTCATCGTGGAATCTTCCTCCCAAAAGTCCTCCGCAGATCTCAGTACATTGAGAGTTGACTACGAGGGTGCCTTCGTCCGTGCTCTTCTGCTTTCCATCGTACTGCTCTGCCTGCGACAACGCTCGTGGGGATGGTCCAGGATGCAAGGCTGTATTGTGATCCATGCTGCTGCATTCTGCATATTTCACGCTAGCTTCACAATTCCTGGCAAGGTGCGATGTTGTAGCACAGCATTTAAAGCAGATGTTGTTTTCCTTGAGGAAACCTTTGCTATCCTCTAAAGACTTCTCCCTGGAGGCTCTGCAATTTAGTAGAGGATGTGGATTCTTGTGTAGAGAACACTGCTTGCTGATGTACTGAGGTTTGTTTTCTTCTGGAGGTGGCTTACTCGCATTGTGAGGAGGACCTGTGGAGACCAAGTTAGTTTTGTAGACTGCCACGGGTGTCCTACTAGGTTTGACACCGGGGGCAGTGGGACATGACAGAGTGAAGTCAAAACTAGGGTCATTTCTAATTTTAGCTTGTTGGTTGACAAATTCTACAAATACAGAGAAAGGAGAAAACGGCACATTATGACTTTGCTTATTATGTGAACGAAATGTGATCCACTTTTCTTGTAGATTGTAAGGAAGTTTTTCACTTGGATTGATACCTCCATTTTGGGGGACTAGTGATGGGGTGAATTAAAGAAATTGAATCAGTGGGCTCTAGCACTCTTGAGATGTAGCCATCATGGTTTGTGGTCAAATATAATCCATATTCATTGAATATCACTCTGTCATACAATATGCTAAAAATAGGCAAATTGCCCAGATCATCAAATCTTTTCTTGTTCAAATTGTGGCGTAAAGTTTTTAAAAGTTGCAAAATTCCAGCACTTCTTGTGTTCCTGTGCCATTTTCATCCAGTTTTTGCATTACCGGGAATCCTCCGTGCTGACCTCAGGAGACAGTTTTGATTTTATTCTTTATTCACCACACACACCAAACAGAGGAAGCCGAAACGTTTCGTTTCCATATGGCCACTTCATCAGTGAATTAATGCCCTGATGAAGTGGCCATATGGCTACGAAACGCGTCGGCTTCCTCTGTTTGGTGTGTGTGTGGTGAATACAGAATAAAATCAAAACTGTCTCCTGAGGTCAGTGCGGAGGATGCCCGGTAATACAAAAACTTTGCTTTCTTATTCTGGACGGGATCTGCAGCGACCCTTTACGTTTACAAGGTGGTTGTGAACCCTTCACAACCTGAATAGGTGAATGGATTACTGCGATATTTACCCTTGGTATCCACATTTATTGCTCTATTGTGCGCTCCCCCTCCCCTTATCTAATTTTCATCCAGGATCATGCAAAGGAAGTAGCCGAGCTAGCGGAGCTTCCAAACCAGTTAAAAGAAGTCTTTAGTGAATTCTTTTAAAATTAACTAATAATTTCCAGTGCGTATAACAAGGCCAGTAGTCATTACATAGGCATAATTTATAAGGCAGGCAGTGACCATAGAAACCCAAGTTTTAGTAATTATGGGTAACAACCTCATGACCCTTCGGTATTCAGACTTAAATCTCTTATCCTCCTTTGAATCTACATGTATAAATACCTTGTGTCCGTCATCCACTTCCATTCCAATGTCCTTCTATCACGAGCCAGCGGGAGCCATATTTGCACACTCAAGGGATGGGTGTAAAAATATTACTATATTGCGCAGTACCACCAGTGGTGCTGCCGATACCCGAACACAATGACACCTGAAACACATGTGGCGCCCCTGCGGGTATGCGCCACAGAGTGGTATTACACTTGAATATAAAATGTGTTTTTCCTTGTAAGTTGCCAGGTTACGATTTAAATCTTATGGAGTCTATTTTTAGCACTCACTTAGGACCGCACCACTTAGAGTAGGGGGAACTGGAATATGGTAGGTTCCACAGGTGGTGGGCGGAGCTTAGGATAGAGCAGAGTGACAGTTAAGAATTTACCTCAGACGGCTTGGGAAGGCAGACAGTGTGGTCACGCCTGGCGGCTCAGCTGAGTGGAGGGTACCCCATCTTTATGAGGGGACCCAGGACAGATGGCAACAGACCAAGACTGGTAGGAGCCAGCTGGTCATGTTGAGGGTACACAGGTGACACGGACTACCGAGGCAGCCAGGAGTTCAGCCCTGACTGCGAAGCCGACGAGCTGTAGGCCCAACAGGACCGGGTTGCTGACAGCCCCACAAGGTACCTCATCCCTCATGCCCAAAAGACGGTCCTACACTAGTGAGGAAAGACTGAAACCCGGTGTCAGGTGGGAAACTTGTGCGTTCCTGCTGTTCCCATTTGGACCGGTAATAGTCAATTTAAGCCTACTAGACACAGACTGCAGGACTGGCGGGTGAGCTCTTCAAAGGTGGGAAAGACAGAAAGATCTAGAAAGAGAATAGAAACCCTGAAAGACAGAGAAAGAACATCTAAAGACTCCTTAAGAGAAATCCTGAGTTGGTAACAGCACCCTAAACCAAACTGTACCGTGTATTGTTATGCCAACAGCCGGTACCGAGTAAAGCAAAGTTAAAAATGGAAACGGTTTCTGTTATTCTTCCTGCCGCAGCTCAAAGGACGTAACATCATCAACATCTACAGCAGAGGGTAAGAACTGCACCACCATTTACATCACTGTCCTCCCTCACCGTCTCACCACCATCATAGCTGCCCTGAGGTAAAGCTCCACCTGTGGGGAGCTGTACCACACACTGCTGCCCCTCCATCACCTCAGCGGC
This sequence comes from Allobates femoralis, assembly GCA_033576535.1. NCBI lineage: Eukaryota > Metazoa > Chordata > Amphibia > Anura > Aromobatidae > Allobates > Allobates femoralis. The sequence goes on from JARQOC010000002.1 coordinate 578,104,325, forward strand.
CGGCTGGCAGCGCCGGTACCACCTTATCGGACTCTACAGGTGGCGTCACGTTCCCCTGTAAATAACCCCTTTCACCCCCACCGTTTTACCGTCAACACCTGGTACAATTGTTCGCCAGGGCACGGCACCGGGGATACCGACCACCCGTGACATCCCACACAGAAGCCCCGGTGACCGAGTACCTCACGCACCCCAGCTCTGGTTGAAACAAATACGCTGCTGAATGAGGTGATGCGTCTATGCTGTGAGGTAGCGGCGGCGGCACGGCGGAGACAAGGGATCCGGGCACCACGGGTCACTGCACACTGGTTTATTCAGCCAACAGAAGAGAGGAAAAAAAAACAATAGTCCAAAAGAACATTCCGGTCCCCTTCCTTCAGGGGCCGCTCCTCACTACTTTCCCAGTAGTATACCAGCCACCAGGTCTGCGGCCTGGCTCAGAATTGCTTCACCACCAGAAGCCCAGGGAGTTGTGCTCACTCCCAACTCAAGGAACCACACCCCGTGTTCCTGCTTCCTCTTAACCCCTTCTGCTCTGAGAAGAGGAATCCCGTCTAATACCTGGTATGGAGTACGTCCTGCGGAACTGGAGGACGCACCCAGGGAGGCACATACCGGTCGCAGCATACCGACCCGGCCGGTGCCTCACAATGCGTACCTGATGTACGCATGCACAGCGTCCAAAGATGGCGGTGACCTCAGTAATTGCACCTGCGCATGCCAGGTATACGCAGGCGCAGTTACTAATGTCGCCACTATCTTTGTACACCATGGGGGGAGAGAGACAGCACAGAGTGAGGAGAGCGCACAAGTGGGGGCACAGAGAGAGCGCACGGGGCAGAGAGTGATGGCTGTGCAGATATGGCACCCACTGGCAGTATTGGCACATTGCGAAGTACCGCCAGCGGTGACAGCTGTTTTGGGTGGGCACATCAACGCTTGAGTATAAGTCTCATGCTTATACCTGGCGCACATGTGCACTTACTCAGGCTGCCGCCATCTTTGGACACCTGGGTATACAAAGATGGCAGCGGCGTGGCCCGGTGCACGCATGTGCTTTTACTTATGCCACTGCCATCTTTGGACACCAAAGAGGGGAGACAGCACAAGCGGGGAGAAACAAAGCACAGCGAGGCAGACAGTGTACAGGGGTAGGGGAAAGTTCACAGAGGGGCAATTGCACAAAGGTGGCTCAAGCTTAGAGAGGAGAAGACCGCATCGGGGGGAACAGAGACCGCACACACGGGTATTCAGCTCAAAGGAGAGCGCACATGAAGGGGGAAGACAGCACTAGGGAGAGATCTCATGGGGGAGAGGGAGCGCACAGGAGTAAGACAAGTGAAAGGATGGAGTACAGGGGGAGAGCACATGGGGAGGGGAGACAGCCGCCACACCCAGCGCCACAGAGCCCATCCCCCTTTGTAACATTACCGCCCACATCTAAAATGTAATAAACAACGATTATGGAATACCCTGGACTAAAGAATTTAACATAATATGCATCACAGCTGCCACATGTAATCCTTTAGAGGTTTTTTTTTTTTAAATTCTATGTTGCTAAGAACTTACTGGTTGTTAGTGGGTAGCTAACTGCCTGTTCTTCCCTGTAACGATCTGTTGTTAGCTCTGAAGGTGAATTTCCTGCTTATTTTTGGCTTCACGTTAAAATAGCAGTTTTTCATATTCTAGTCTGCTCTGATGAGGGTGTCATTGCTGACGTTATGTTGATTGACATCTGGCTTTTCACAGTTGGGTAGTGGTGAGCTGGTTGTCAATAAGCAAGACATCATCAGTGAAACCCTGTCTACAGAGCAGAAGATAAGAAACTGCCATGTCGACGTAAAGTGGGAGAAATGCCTGCCCATCAAGAGCAGTCGATGATAGAGGAGAACAGAAAGGTACTGTAGTTACCGCTATCAACTTTGGTGTGTTCATTGTTTTTTTTTTTTTTTTGCAAAGGTTTTTGAGAAATGTGTTAAAGTGGTGAACAAAAGAATAATTAATAACTGTGATGTGCCTGCAATAGTGGGTATCTCGCCTAGTAAGACGTAAAGCGACATAAGTGGTAAGGATTTCAGCCTCTGTGAGGACTACGTCTTCTCTGGCCTTTCAGGATACTCTGTGATTTATATAAATTTCAGGTTTGTTTATTTCTATTTCTGATAACAGACAGAACTAAAAAAAAGAAACGTTCTTTTTTTTTTTTTTTTTTTTTCCAAAAGAGAACTAAAATCTGTCCACAATGTCTATACAAATTGTGAGTGTAATCATTTCTCCAGGGGTGCGATATACATTTGGATTAGGTATTGATTTTAGCTACCTTCGTAAATGAGCAGGTCTTGTTTTGATATTGAAAAACATTCCGTGACTCCAATGTTGGTGGATAAAGAACCACAACACAAAATGTGCACGTATATGTTGACCTTTTCCTAAAATCCGCTTTCTGTCTTGAATTTCAGATCTTTTTCTTTGCGAGTGAATGCAGATTAAAGTAAAATCCACCCTTCAAATGCAATTTAACCTCTCTCCTTTACAGATGACATTTGGAGGCAGCATGTTCAAAATGGGTATTTGTAGTCAAACTCCTCTGAGTACATTGATGTCTAGCTGGACAATTCACTTGGTTTATAGACGCCAATTAATTTGAAGTGGTCACAGTGTCGTTATACTACAGATTTACTTACTTTCCTAAAGTGATGTAGGTGCGGTAGAATTTTTTTCTGATTAAAATGTCAACGTTAACACAGCTTAAAGTGTAACTGTCGTTAATAACAATGTAGAGCACATGACTATAATAAACTTTCAAATATACTCCATAAGCGAAATATGGGAAAAGAAAAACCTCCAGAAGATGTCCCCCCCCCCCCCATGTTGTTTCTAAACCAGACATATCCTTTTTAGACAGGGGGATCGGTCTTACGCTCCACATATGAATACGGCCATATAAGTGGGTGGGCCTACACAGCGTGCCATAGCTGATCAGTGTATCTTCAGTTTACCTCAGGCAAAGGGAGCTCATCAGGCTGTCAGCACCCAGCTCCTGTGATTTCAGACACCTGGATTTCTGTGACTGACATTTAGAAGACAGAGACTGTCACTGATGTTCAGTGGCACAATATAAACGTTTTATATACCTGAACATTAAAGAATATTTGCAAACATGATTATGAATTTGTGGCACCTTTTGCTATTATTTAAGGTTGATAACTTTTCTGACCAACAGAATTGCTGGTGTCTTGCATTTGGGGTAACCGACTTCATCCATGACACCAGCAACAGATCCGGCAAATGTCGCCGCAGCTGCCGGATCTGCCACATGACAGCCGACTTGCGGCACCAATCCGGCAAGCTCCATTCATTCTCTATGGGGTTTGCGTTCAGGTGCAGCAAGTGCGGTTTTGCCAGGTCCGGCACTTGCGGACGCGCAAAACAAACGCTGCTAGCAGTGTTTCTTTTGCGGTGCCGCAAGTGCCGGATCCGGCAAAACCGCACTTGCTGCACCTGACCGCAAGCCCCATAGAGAATGAATAGGGGACCAGGATCGGTGCCACAAGTCGGCCGTTAAGCGGCAAAATGGCATTTAGCGCTGATGTGAAAGCAGCCGTTTTTTTTTTTACCTTTACTGGTAGTTGCAGGTTCAGACCAAGACACAGTCCACAGGTGGTGATGTGAATTCAGGTGGCCTGGAAGCAATTTGGGTATCTCCTCACCCGATGAGTTCTGAAGCCTCCCTGCTGCGCTCCTCTTTGCTGGTCCTGGCTGCCTGTAGCCAAGTTGCAACCCTCTCTTCCCGCTTGTAAGTCTCTCATCCATATGGTAGGTAGCTTGAGCCCTTCCCAGACAACACTCCTCTGGCAACTGTCCCTGAGCTATCGGTGCTGCTTTGCCTCCAGGTGCTTTGGTGTGGCCGGGAGATGTGGAGTCTCTCGTCCTTCTGTTTTGGCTGCTGGGTCTGTAGTATCCTGACAACCTTGGACTCCGTTGTCCATTTCTGGCGTTCTGCTCTCGGCTGAGCCGGTAACTGTCTCTGCTCCCAGCCCTCTCCTTCCTCAGACCCTCTCCTACGGGTCCCTCACGCTTGCTAGTCACTATCCTCGGACGAGCCTGGCACTGCTCCAGTCCACAGGATGTCTTCACAGTCCTCCTAGGAACTGAACTAACTAACCCCGCCTCCAGGCCAGAATTTATAGGGGAGCTCCCTTGAACCCCGGGTTAGAGCTCCTCCTTCTGTTCTGAAGTAAGGAAGGTGTCATGCTGTGGGTTTACCGGGTGTGGATACCCCTTCTTGCGTCCAAGCATGACATCACCCCTCGAGGGAGGCAATGCCACTGTGGCAACCGGACTCTGTGGTGCCACATTTACAATAATAATCCAAATTAGGCTGCATGTGTTTTGGGCATTTTCATTCTTTATATGCTTTATAATATTTTATAAAGTTGTCAGACACGCCCTAAAGGCCCTGTTACACACACCGATATCTGTGCAGATGTTGTTCGCAGATCTCTGGTTGCAGTGAAATCATGGACACATTGTTCCATTTGTACACGGCCACAAAATGGAAGAATGTGTGTCCATGATTTCACTGCAACCAGAGATCTGTGAACAATCTCTGCACAATTATCTGTGTGTGTAACTGGGCCTTAAAGAAATTCAGGATTGATTTGCTAACTTGTTATCAAGGGTGCAGGTGCATCTTCAAGGAGGATGCCAGTAGTGCAAGGGTGCATTCTAAGTAATAATTAATCTCACCTCCCAGCTGCTTTCTGTTTTGCGCATAATCAATACATTGCTGCAGATAGCCACAGCATATAGTGGCATAACCTTTACTGTCTGGTCCTCTTACATGCCAATCATCTGACTTGAAATGTGTGACTGAGTCAGTTTTCTGATTGATGAAACTTTGACAACCCTCTAAATGGACCAAACAGAGACTTTATAAGCCTGAAATTTGGCGTCTCTGCTGCCAATGTTATGTAGCCCCTGATGAAGCCTGGTCTCTAGTGAAACATTTCAGGGGGCGCTGTTTGACCTTTTAATATTTTGAGTCATCGTCTCATTCTATATTAACAATTAAAGCAAGGCTTTAATCATTCACAGGAGTTATACCCACATTAGATATATAGAGTTTTTATACAATTAGTGGGCCTCAACCTAAATTGTGTGTTTTTCTGGAATTTTATAAACTTTCAATTTACATTTTTTAAATGTGCATAGCAGTGTACAGCATACAAAATAGGCTGCCTTAGTGTGTTGAACTATAGGTATTTTGCTATTAGCAGAATTGTATATAATTTTATGTATGCCGTCTACTAAGGTCTCCTAAAGAGAAAAGAAGCTATAAAGGAGGTGATGGTCATAGAACAGGGAGCAGCATAGAGAGTACACCCTGCAGAACCTGCTGGACTCTGCCATAACAATGAACTAAGGCCCAGGCCTCGATTTATCTCAGTTTTTGGCAGAATTCTGACATACCGTATATACTCGTGTATAAGCCGACCCGTGTATAAGCCGACCCCCCTACTTTTGCCCCCAAAAACTGGGAAAACGTATTGACTCGCGTATAAGCCGAGGGTGGACTCCAGCACAGGTATACAACCCCCAGCAGTAAGGTATACAGGCCCCCCCAGTGGTATACAGCAGGCCCCCAGGCATATAAGCAGGCCCCCAGGGGTATAAGCAGGCCCCCAGGGGTATTCAGCAGGCCCCAGGGGTATCAGCAGGCCCCAGGGGTATCAACAGGCCCCCAGGGGTATACAGCAGGCCCCATGGGTATCAGCAGGCCCCCAGGGGTATCAGCAGGCCCCCAGGGGTATCAGCAGGCCCCCAGGGGTATACAGCAGGCCCCCAGGGGTATCAGCAGGCCCCCAGGGGTATCAGCAGGCCCCCAGGGGTATCAGCAGGCCCCCGGGGTATCAGCAGGCCCCCAGGGGTATCAGCAGGCCCCCAGGGTATCAGCAGGACCCCCAGGGTATACAGCAGACCCCCATGGGTATACAGCAGACCCCCATGGGTATACAGCAGGCCCCCATGGGTATCAGCAGGCCCCCAGGGGTATAAGCAGGCCCCCAGGGGTATTCACAGGCCCCAGGGGTATCAGCAGGCCCCAGGGGTATCAGCAGGCCCCCAGGGGTATCACAGGCCCCCAGGGGTATACAGCAGGCCCCCATGGGTATCAGCAGGCCCCCAGGCGTATCAGCAGGCCCCCAGGGGTATCAGCAGCCCCAGGGTATACAGCAGACCCCCATGGGTATACAGCGGGACCCCCATGGGTATACAGCAGGCCCCCAGGGGTATACAGCAGGCCCCCAGGGGTATACAGCAGGCCCCAGGGGTATCAGCAGGCCCCAGGGGTATCAACAGGCCCCCAGGGGTATCAACAGGCCCCCAGGGGTATACAGCAGGCCCCCATGGGTATACAGCAGGCCCCCAGGGGTATACAGCAGGCCCCCAGGGGTATCAGCAGGCCCCAGGGGTATCAGCAGGCCCCAGGGGTATCAACAGGCCCCCAGGGGTAAATACACAGGCCCCCATGGGTATACAGCAGGCCCCATCAGAGGCCCCAGGGTATCAGCAGGCCCCCAGGGGTATACAGCAGGCCCCCAGGGGTATTCAGCAGGCCCCCGGGGGTTTATACAGCAGGCCCCCGGGGGTTTATACAGCAGGCCCCCGGGGGTTTATACAGCAGGCCCCCGGGGGTTTATACAGCAGGCCCCCGGGGGTTTATACAGCAGGCCCCCGGGGGTTTATACAGCAGGCCCCCGGGGGTTTATACAGCAGGCCCCGGGGGTTTATACAGCAGGCCCCCGGGGGTTTATACAGTGCCCCCGGCAGTGGTATACAGCCCCCCCGCCTAGTACCGGGCCCCCATGCTGCGGCACAGCATACAGTAGTTCATACATTACCATCTCCTGCAGCGCGCGGCTCCTCCATCTCCCGCCCGGCTTGTTGCTGTAGTGTCATGTGACGCGCCAGTCACATGACACTACAGGAAGATGCCGGCTGGGACTGGAGGAGCCGCGCGCTGCAGGGAGAGATGGTAATGTATGAACTACTGTATCCGCAGCATGGGGGCCCGGTACTAGGCGGGGGGGGCTGTATACCACTGCCGGGGGCCGCCAGGGGCTGTGTGGGGCAATATGCACTGCATCCCCTTGCCGGGGATGGACAGGGGGATGCGTGCATATTAATGAGCCGGGCCCACGTGACCGCGCGGTGTCACTGTAGCCCCCTCCTGCCTCCTCCTGCCCCCAGTCAGAGCCCCCGTCCCCGTCACACACATGTATATACTCGCGTATAAGCCGAGGGGGGACTTTTCAGCCCAATTTTTGGGCTGAAAAAGTCGGCTTATACACGAGTATATACGGTAAATGTCGCAATTGTTCAAACTGGAGTACGTTTTTTTGTGGTCACGAGTAACACCCAAGAGTGCACCAAATCCAGAAAGTGGCCTGTGCCTCTTAATGAATTTATCTCATCTTACGCCAGTTCACTGCTGATCAATAATAGCCCTTTAAACTCTGCTCTTGATGAATTGGGGACTTAGTAATTTGTCATTTGATATTAAAGCTTGTATATAATCACACAGGAACGATGACTTTAGGTTAGCACCGGTATCCCATCAGTCCCATAGCCTGACCCCGGCTCAGGGCCCTCAGTCTGTGTGGATCCTGTAAAGTTATTCTCACAATAAGACAAAGTTAGTTGCTATATTCTGTACCTTTTATCCCATTTTTACCTCTTTTTTTATTTTATGCTCCAGGAAGATATGAATTTGAATGAAGATCGAAAAGCACCACTGCGCGAGAAAGACTTTGCAACCAAGAAAGAGATGGTCATGCAGTATATTAGCACCGCTTCAAATGTTGTAAGTACACTCTGGAAGCTTAATAGGAAACGCTGGCAAATATAAAGGAATAACGTAGCTTGCTTTAAAGATTTGCAGCTGTAATGAGAGGAAGCGATGAAGTGTGGTTTTCTAGAGGTTCATGTGGGACACGTTACAGAAATGTAGCATCAATTAGATCATCAGAAAAATGGAAAATGCGGAACAGGAATTGCATCAGTTACTTCAGAATTCATTGCCTCAAATCTTCTAATGTAAGAACTATTCCAGGATAGCCGCCTCATATAGCGTTAATCACAGATGATCACTGCTTGTTATATTTTTAACCATTTCCATTTTGTCATTTTAGTTTTTTGAGTCTTTCAGTATACCATGTACAGCAACATCCTCGCCTGTCATATGTTATACATGGAGACTTTCAAAAAAGGCAAATTTAGGCACAGCTCAGAGTTGAGCGTACATTTTGTGACTTATGGTTTATCAGTTTCTCCTAGCTCAGGCAAAATGAGCACAGATTGAGTTGGTGAGGGCACAGCAGGGCAGATGTCCCTCCAAGTGATTGACGATTCTCTCCTGTGTACTCACAGGAGAGACTTATCAATCACTTGGAGTCAGGTGCAGAGAGACCATATCTTGTTTCTCATTGACTGGATATCTAAACTCCCGTTTTGGGCAACATGAATCAAGTGACAGGTTCCCTTTAAACAGCTCTTATAAAGACGCAAGTTCCAGAGGTGTGTTCCACCGGCTCCTCACTCCCTCTCCCCGCCACACTGGAACTTTTAATGTACTGAAAAGTAAACATTAAAGAATGCTGAAACCCAGCTACCGGTGAGTGCCGCCTATATTTTTCTATTTCATATGTTGGTCTTATAAAGACCTCTACTAAGTATGGATTATAGTAAGGAACCTGAGAATTTCTCATAAGGCAAACATTCTCCTGATTAAAAATTTTGTACTTCTTTTAGATCACACAAAACCGAATAATTGAATTGGCACCATTATTACAAAATGTCCATGCATCTAGATTATAGTTTCCATATATTGTTATGGTTCCCCCTAGCGGTCCTTTCTTCCCTTATTTTACTGTTTGTCTATTGTATTCAGTGCTGGTGAGAAAAACCTTGTAATTTGCTGTTTTTTCCAGCTAATTTGTGCAATAACAGAAATAAAAGAATCTCTCCATTGAACGCCTTCTTGATTATTAGAATGGGGAACTGAGCTATTTTGCATATAACGTCAGGACGTGAAATGACCACCCATTCCGTGAAGATCTGCTTTCTCTTTTTGGGAAAAGTATAGCAAGCCCCACAAAATTGGGAAAAAAAATGTAATTTTGTTACGGAAAAAAAACATTTTTTTAAGCCAGTGCAAATGACCTTTCTGGCTTGTAGATGCAGCAGTGACCTTTTTTGGATTATTTTTTTTTATCATTTTTTCGTCAGTAAGTACCGAATGTTGATTTTCCTAAAATGATAGAAAAGACAAGTTTTCTCCGTCCCTTCATTGGGGAACACAGAACCCTGGGATAGTCTGCTGACACAAGTATTACATGTAACTAAAAGCTGCTCCTTAGTAGGCTATACCTCACCTTTCATAACCAGTCTCCTCAATTTTTCCAGACCCATCTGACATTTATTTATTTTTTTTTAGTTTTCCTTCAGTCTTCAGGGTAACATGGTGCAATTTAGCACTTTGTTTCACCCACATGTTGTCAGCGAGTTTAAGCTGTAAAAGCTCAGTTCACATCCTCTTTCGTCCTCTTTCTGGACTGGGTACCTTGCTACTAAGGTACGGGGTGGTTGTCCGTAGGCCACAGACTCCTGTCCATTTGCTTTATGTAGTATTTGTGTTCATGGAACAGAAGACAGTGTGGTTTTCAGGACTGCGATTATGGCCCATTTTCCTACTTTATGTTCCCTTCTCTCAATGTGGTGTTTGTCTGGGGGCATTTACTGCTGCTTGTTCCCCTCAGTTAGTTGCTGAGGTTGTGCCCCTGTCCGGGGGCGTAGTTTCGGCTTGTCAGTCACTTGGTGGTGGTTCAGCGCAGCGCTCAGCACTCATTGCCCGAGTCTACCTCTTCCTTTGCGGTGATGTCATTTTTCAGGGGGCACTTCACTGGATCACTGCCTTTCTGGGGCTGTTGGATGGTTGTCCTTCGGACACCAGTCTGTTGGATCACGGTGTGGGTAGTCCTGTTGGTGCTTAATGTCTGACACTGTGATTTCCCCAATAGAATTCCTGCACGGCTCCTGCGCTCTTATTCTTTTACTAGGCTGAGTCCAGAGAAGCTAGCGCCCGTCCTGCGGGCCAGCCAGCACTAGTAACACATTATGCATGTGCCATCTGTGGTATACAGTTTTATTCTGAGCAATCTGTACCTTTGTTATTCTGCCTGTACTCCACCCCTCCTGCATATGCTTGCTTTGGGGACCTCGGTGGTATGAGGAGACTACCTCTCCCGCCCTGGGCTCATGAGCTCACTCAGGCTGTTTCTGAACTAAGTTAGGGAGTACATCACAGCAGGAAAAAATAACAGCTTAATAAATGACCACATAATATATCAAAGAATACACCAGATATAGTTTATAATTAAGATTACAATTATAATACACACTTTTTTAGTATCAATAAATAGCTCAATAACCAGCAAGATTCTTGTTTCTGCTTTTGAGAATGATCTCCTACCCAGCTCAGGGGATCAGTTTTTGTTCCAGAAGTAAAAAGAGTGATTCTGCAGTCCTCCTTTCGGGTTCTCTGGCATTCAGGGAAATGTCCTCTACCCCAGGGGAACGCCTTCCATCTCCATACATTGGCAATTGGCAGATTCTGTCCACGAATGCCAGCCTCTCAAAATGGAAGTAGTGTTTCACTGATTTTCAGCACAGGAAACTTGGAATCTTCAGGTGAGACTCCTCCCGATCAATGTTCTGGAGCTCTGAGTGATTCATTGAGCTCTCCTGCATAGGCAACACCTATTTGTAGGTTTACCTTTGGAAATTCATTCAGATAGCTCCAAAGCGGTAGCGTATATCAACTGCCAGAGGGGAATAAGAAGTCATTCCACCATGTTGGAGATGTCATAATTCCTAAAATAAAGAGAAAACACGGGATTGAGGGATACTAAGATCACCCAGTTTTTTCAATTAATCCCGGGTCGGCACCCAAATAGAAAAAGATCAGAAGAGGGGGAAGAGGTAGTGGATCAACACGGAGAAGAAGAAAAACCTCCAGAGAAGGAACTTGCACAGAAGAAATTGAAAGTAGTTCCTGTATAATATCAAGTAACAACACACATAAGGTTTCAGATAAAGAAATGGGAATTTTTAATCTGTCCAAACACATTCTTACGCAGGATGAGAAATTACTCCTCGGGAGAGGTCTATCTTTTTGTCCCGCATCTAAACTTGACACTTTCTCACTTTATTTAGATTTAAATGACTTTTTCCAAAAATTAACAATCCAGAGACATTTTTTGATAGAGGAAAGGAATAGGAGCAGTAAAGGGGATCAAAAGGATATCAATAACATGGACGGAAAGGATTGTTTTACACATGTTAATATTAAGAATAATAATAATGATACATTTTATCCAGTTCACCATAAAGGTAGCCATATAGAGACCTTTCAGCAATTGGTTTTAAAGGAGTTGAGATGAATTACACAACCTAAGATAGTTGACAACTTGAGAAAGGGAGAAAGAGCAGCTATCGAAACTTTGAGAGAAGATAATGACCTAGTGATAAAGAATGCGGATAAAGCGGGGGGGGGGGGATAGTTCTTATGGATAAATCTTGGTACATTGAGGAAGGGAATGAATTGTTGGATGATACAGAATTCTATGAGAGATTAGAACAGGACCCAAGTTTAGAGATTTTTATAAGGTACAAGTATATGATTAAAGAGGCATACGACAAAGGGATCCTAAATAAAAAAGAGAAAAGGTTCCTGGACATAGCACAATATAGGGTGCCTATAATGTATTTTCTTCCCAAACTGCATAAGGACCCCAAGAATCCCCCTAGTCGCCCAATAGTTTCAGGGTCCAACTCAATAACTTGCAATCTTTCCCATTATGTTGATTTATTTTTACAGAGATATGTCACTGAATTGGATTCTTACCTCAAGGATTCATCACAACTGATAAGTGAGTTGAGGTCCCTACCTAGAATGTCAGGTTGCATTTTGGTGACACTTGATATAACAGCATTATATAACAACATTAAACATAAACATGGAATAAATGCAATACAGCAGACACTCCATAAAGATGATAGTTTACCGGTACCCCAAAAAGAATTTATATTGAACTCTATCGAATTCATATTGGAAAACAATATATTCACCTTTAATGAGGGAATATATAAACAGAAGAAGGGCTGTGCGATGGGGACGCGATTCGCACCCAGTTATGCCAACATATTCGTGGGTGCTTTGGAGTCCGTCCTCATCGCACAGCCTTTATCAGGCTCAACATCTGAACTATCTGTGGCTAGAGGTGTTATTTTCTATAGGCGATATATAGATGATTTATTCATCATTTGGAAGGGAACGATTTGTGAGGTTCAGGCCTTCACTGAGAGACTTAATGACAATCAGTGGGGTCTTTCGTTCACAGCAACCTATTCTGTCTCGGAAATCTAATATCTAGATCTTTTGGTCAAATTTGATGATGAGGGGAGGCTCTATACTGCTACTCATTTTAAGACCGTGGATGTTAACAGCTATCTCCAATTTAATAGTGGTCATCTCCCTACTTGGTTAAAAAACATACTCTATGGACAGTATTGGCGGATTCGCAAGAATTGTTCTAGATATATTGATTTTGTGTCTGAGTCGTCCATTCTGAAACGTAGGTTTAAAGATAAGGGTTACCCTAAAAGAATTCTTAAAGATGCCTATGCCAAGACCAAGTTGATTACACAAGATGGTTGTCTAAGTAAAATGGCAGATAGGAGAGTCACACCAACCCTGAGTGATGATAGACGCAAATGGAGTTTTGTAACAACTTATTGCCAATCTCATACATTGATACTTTCCCTCTTGGGAAAATACTGGTTTGTTTTAAAAGGGGATCCCCTATTAGGAATAAAAGTCCCAGAAAAACCAACTATTGTATTTAGGAGAAACAAAAATTTGAAAAATTTAACAGCCCCCAGCAATATTAAGAAGAGAGATGAGAATCCAAAAGCTATAGTTGGATCACCTGTTGAGAAATGGGGATGCTATTCATGCAGAGTTGGGAAGTGTATGTGCTGTGACATAATACAGGATGGTACTAGACAATTTAGGTCAAATATAACCAAGGAGAACTTTGAGATAAGACATAGGTTGACTTGCCAGTCGTCTTATATAGTCTATTTGTTGGAATGCCCCTGCGAGTTACAGTATGTGGGGAGGACGATACAGGCGACCCATAATCATCTAAATAAACATAGACAAAATATAAGATCTGGGTTCCAGCAGCATAGTGTCTCCCGACACTATGACAAATACCACCAAAGAGACCCCAGCAAGATGAGCCTTATTATAATTGACCAAGTACGTGAAGGGGGACAGGATAGATTGAGTAGACTCATCAAGAAGGAAAGTTACTGGATCTTCAGATTGGGGACCTATATCTAGAGGGTCTCAATCTGACAATAGAAAGTGTCCAGGAATTGATCCGTATCCTAATAACATTAGGTTTAGTTTCTAATCTGGGTCCTTTACAGTATTCTATTTTTTCATTTCGACATAAAAACCGATTTGGGAATGAATTTAGAAGACCAAACTGTAAGTGAGAGTGGGCAGGAATAACGTAGAATGTGATTTTGGTATATAGGTTTTTTATAAATATATAGATGATAAATTTTAGATATGATATGGTTGTCCTTTCAAAACAATTTTTAATGTTTTAAGTTTTAATGAGATAACAATTTTTATTTAATATTTTTTAGTTTTTGTACTATACATATTGATTTAATATTTATATATTTTTACATTTTTTATTGAATTACTGACATATTAGGTCATGTATAAATATATATTTTTATATATTTAGGATGAGTTAGGATGAAAATTGGAGCTAGTCAGTTTATGTATATACCTCTTGTGTGAGAGACTAATAGGTTAAAAAGAGGGTGTATACTAAGTTTATTTGGTCCAATGGGATTCTGGGCCGCGCTATATTAAGTTTTAATTGTTATTCAACCTCCATTCCACTTGAGGAAGACGGTGCTATACCATCGAAACATGTTATGGGGACGGAGGTTTTTTCAATAAAGGACTTTCCATTTGACCAGGAGTTCCTTGCTGTGTTCTGAGCGCACAGGAAGAGACCGTGCTATTTATTTAATTTGATTCAGGATTCTCATCGAGTGCACGGCAGGAGATGCTTGTTCATAGCTTCCAGGACCTTGATCACCTTGGTAACGGCTAAACAGCGAGGGCATAGGACCTGTCTGACGTCAGCGCTCCCGGTCACGTGGGGCGTGAGTAGGCGGAGCCTGGATAACACGAGGAAGTGAGCGGGGACACCCGTGGTCAGCGGGGATCCCGAAGGCCGCGGGGCGGGAGGCATCTTTCCACCGCAAACTACAGTGTGCCTGGCGTGAGGGGGAGACCTCTATAAACCGGTTATACGTTCACCAGTGTTGTGCATGGACCGCACAACACTAGGAGATTAGTAGTCACAAGTCTATAAGCAACCCAGTGGTTAAGGCGATATTGCACCCTTTTCTCTTTTTGTCTTTTATAAATCCTAAGATAGGCAGGGAAGAGTTCTCATTTGCAGTTCACATTCCTGGTGTAGATAATTGGCAGGCAGACTTTTTCAGCTGTCAGTAGATGGATCCAAGGGAATTGTTTCTTCACCCAGGATCTTCAGGCAGATTTTTTTTTTTTTTGAGGAACCCCAAATGCCAATCTGTTGTCTTCCTGGGTTCCAACATTTGTCATTAGAACTCAGGAGCCCTATGTAGTCTGAGTTGATGCTCTGTCAACTCCTTGGTCCTTGTTTACTCTACCTGATCTCTTCCTGCTTATTCGTCTTATTTCAAGATTTGTCTAGAAGATTAGGATAGGGGAGTTTCCATGATCCTGGTGGCTCCGGACTGGCCTGGATGTCCTTGTACTCATACAGCATCAATTTCTCAGGCGACTCCTCTTTGCCTCTTCTGAACCGTTTGGACCTGTTTTCTCAGGGTCCCAACTATCACCAGAATTTACATCCACCTGCTTGGCTTGGCCAGCATGGCTCTTGAAGCCTCGTTGCTAAAGAAGATAGGCTTTTCTGAACCAGTGATCCAGACTATGATCAGGACAAGAAAGCCCTCTTCACAAAGAATTTACCATTACATGGAGAAAATTTTTTTCGCAAGTGCAAATCCATTTTCCCTATATCTTTTTCTTTGCCATCCCTACTTTCCTTTTTGCTGCCCGGACTGAAAGCCTGTCTGGGTCTAATTTCTCTCAAGGGCCAGGTTTTCATCCTTGCCATTTTTTTTTTACAAAAGGAATTTGGCTGGAACCTCCAAGATAGCACTTATCTGGCCTCCCTATCGGCAGCCCCCTGTATTGTTGGATCTTAACCTAGTTTCAGCAGATTTTCAGAGCTTTCCCTTTGATCTTATCAGGGAGATCCCGGCACAATCACTGAAGGTGGTATTTGCTATAGTCATTACTTCCAATAGAAGGGTGTCTGAATTGGAGACTCTTTGTTGCCATGCACCTTATCTCAGACTTCATCAGGACAAGTGGTGTTGAGGTCGGCTCTGACTTTCCTTCCTAAGGTGGTTTCTGCCTTACACCTTATAGACGACATTGTGTTGCCCTCTTTGTATCCTTTCATCCAATCCTTTGTGTAATGTCTTTTCCAATCTAGTAGTGGTTAGAGCCATACTGTATCATTAGTCTTTCACCACCTCCTTTAGGCGGTCCGATTCCTTATTTGTTCTACCAATTGGCTACTTCTAAAGAGACTATCGCTCGCTGGATTAAAGCGACCATTATTCAGGCCTGTAAGGTAAAGGACCAATTCCTCCTTTCAACACCAGAGCTCACTTCACTAGGGAACCAGGAGCATCCTGGGCAGTTTATCAGGCTTCGGTTCTGCAGCTCTCTAAAGCTGCTACTTGGGCATCTGTATGTACTTTTTCCAAAACTCTACAGAGTTTATACCTTCGCTTTGGCTAATGCAAGCTTATGCAGGAAGATTTTACAGATGGCGGTTAATGAACTTTTTTTGAACTACACTTGTACGTTTTGTGAAGTTAATGGAATTATTACTGTTTGACCTTTCCCGCCCCAGCTTTTGATCGTCCCAGGGTTCGGTGTCCCCCAATTAAGTGGCTGAGAAAGTTTAGATTTTTGGTACTCACTGTAGGGGAACACAGCTCCACCATTTTTTGCCCTGCGGTTGTATACTTGAGTTATCCTTCTTTACATTTCCTATTCTTTTTTGTTTCTCTTACTTTTTCTCACTAAACTGAGGATGTTGATTCCGGCAGGTAAGATACAACCTGCTGAGGAGGAGCTGTTAGTTCTGTGTAATATGTGTCAGCATCCATGTGTCAGCAGACTATACTAGGGTTCTGTATCCCCCGAGAAAGACAGAGAATGAGATTTTACGTAGAGCACCAGATTTTTCTCGGTGAATATGAATCACATTCATGGCAAAGTCCTAAAACCTTGTGTCTTCTCTTGCATGATTTTCAGTAGAAGACACTTTTGTATTGTCCTGTTGTGCTTGAAAGATCTAAATAAGTACCTTGCCTACATTATGAGTCCGGAGCAGACATTTACAGAGGACTGTCACTTGAAATAAAGACAGTACAATAGCTGCAATTCTGTGTGTTCTATATTTTGCTCAGTATCATTATTCTGTATTCCTTCTTGTATTCCAGTAGTGTGAATTAATTCAAAATTTGTGTGGCTGGAGATTATTAAATCTTTTTCTAATGTGCTGGTCCTATTCTTCCTTCGGATCCCATTTATGCTCACACACATCTTGTTCAGCATCTCTATTGATATAGCTGGCAGCACAATGGCTTCCTAGAAGTGTCATTGCACATAGTGCAGCTGGTATTGCTATCCAACTTGTTTCTTCCTTGGGGAAAAGAGCTCAGCAGTTTGTTCTCCAAATAAATTACTTTCTTTTTTATGTAAGTTTCAGCATGAAACCACTTGAGGGATTTTAAACCAATTGTCGAGTTTCTAAATATACTGCAGATGTTGCTTCAATTAAGAAAGTCTGATGAGCATAAAGTCTTCAATGTATTGGAATCTGAAATGATCTATTATCATCGCCCCAACACAAAGAGCACCTCTAATGCATAGGTGGAAGTCATTAATAGCATAGACAAGAGGTGGAGCTCACCTTTGTTACATTAATGAACGGTATGGAACTTGTTAACAATTGCATGAATAAATGTGCTGCTATGGAGCTAATAATTAAATATGAATTGCAGAATTGATGAAATATTTAAACTAACTGTTAAAATTGGAACGAAGTTTAGCAGCAGCAGAATTATCTTTTCTGCTTGCTGCACATTTATCGTATTTTCCAGCCAGACATATTTTATTTAATGCTGGCTTCACACCATGTTTTTGGGATCCTATTCTGGCCGTTTTGAAACGTTTTTGCCTCCCATGTATCCCTATGGTGCCGGATTGGCCATAAGTTTCTGCAACTTCAGTCCAGGATTAATTTTTGTACTGTTTTTTTTTTTTCCTGGCCCCTATATCGGAGACTGCTCCGATATTTGGGCTCTGGTGGAAAAAACAGACCAAACCGGACAGAAACGAATCTGGGGCGATCCAGCACACACAACATGGGAGTCTATTGGCGCCAGATCCGGGAAAAAAACAGGATTGTTTCCTGAATCCGGTTTTAGTGTGTAGAGCTCAGTACGCTAAAACTGCTCTGTTCCTGTAATTTCACTAAAGTAAAATTTAAGAAGGGAATGGTTAAAAATATAAAAATAAATGTTCACCTCTCAGCCGAGTGTCCCACGATGCGAGGCATCCACCTCTGATGGCTGCAGGACCTTAATCAGCTGACTAGAAAGGGGCGGCAACTTGATCAGCTGATTTTTTTCGCACCATGGTTTTGTTTCTGTCTGTGGGGATCCTGTTTGTAAACTCCAGATGCCATTTGTGTCTGGATCCGGAATTTTGAGGTATCTGGACACAGATAGAGCTGGGGGGAGCCGAGCCTGCAAAGCACAGGCAAGTGATGTCGGCGCCATTACTTTAACTTTAGTAGCGTATCTACATACACTGCTAAAGTGAAATTAAAGAAAGGAATGGTTAAAAATAAAAAAATAAATGCTCACCTCTCTGCCGAGGGTCCTGTGATGTGAGACATTCACCTCCGATGGCTGCAGTACCTTAATAAGCTGACCGGGAAGGTGCAGCAACCCGATCATCTCATGTGTCACATGACAGCATCAGCTGAGAGGTTTAAATCGCCTGCCAAAACCGCTCGGCGGGCGATTTAAACCACTCAGCTAATGTGGTCATGGGACTCATGCGCCGATGTTAATTGCTGGCCTCTGATTGGCCGTCAGCTGCTATTGATGGCGCTGAGCCAGTGAGCGTGTTTGAGTGGCGCCCAGAATACATACAGTGGCATTCACCGGGACAACGGCGGCAAGCTAAATACAGTATAATCACAGCTGCATGCACTGGTGTCCTGTTCTCCAGGTATGCTTTTTAAAAAAAACTTAGGTAGGTTGGGGGAGGCCTTATATTTACCACTTCAGCAAAATATCTACTGGGTCTTATTTTTGGGGAAACACAGTAGGTGTTTGGTGCCTCATGGTCAGCTGCTCTGTGTAAGTCTACCTCCCAGTACTGATTAGCATCTTACTGTTACACTATACATTGACACAAAGCTGCTAGTGGTGTAGGCAGGATTATACAAAGCTCAGCATTCTGAGCATAGCTATATGTGTAGCGGGCAAAACAGGGGTTGTACCAGAATGATAAAATGCACATCAGCAAGTGACACAGTTCTAGAACCAGGGTCTCAGCCCCTACATCACTCTTTGCAGACTACATGGCAAAAACCTGTCAACAGATTCCATTTAATGTGTTTGCTTTGTTTTATTGTAGTATAGCATAAAAAGGTTACACATACCCTGCTTACTAACAAAATTGTTCATTTTTTGCATTACTATTGGAACAGGTAATTATTTTATTATGCAGCATTAGTAACATAGGTTTTATATATGAAGCTGTGTCATGTGATATATAGTCTGGTTACATGTTTAGTGCATGCTTTCCTGTATACACTGGTCAGTCTCCCAGTAGGTTCTCTTTTAAATGTAAATATATTTGCTTCATATACAGAATAAGCCCCTCAGTTTATTAAATGCAGTTTCAGAATCCTCTTATTTGTATTTTGTGCAGAATTTCCAGTGTGTTTCTATGAGATGCTGCTTCACACTGATTTTTTTCTGCCTCTGGATTTTAAGAGCTGACAGGTAGAACCTATCACAAGCTGGAGTCAGAACAGATAGGCTGAAACTGCATCACTTAACATAGCATAGACTTTGCAGTGTAAAACTGTATTATATAAACACCTTAGATATTCTGAAGTCCTAGGACAGCAGTTAATGAGACTCCACCATTTATGCAAAACAAGAGCCATTAATAGTATTATGCAGGCTAAATTATGTCAAAGAAGGGATCAAGATGTTTCCATCCGGTTTGTTCCCAACGTGAATAATTTGTATTGTAAATGTGATTTTCACATGCACAGCATGTCCAATCTGTTGCGATATTACCCCAACTTTTTACCATGGATTTTATTTTGCTAAAGAATTGATTAAATCTATCGACCTTTCTGCAGTACATAATTTTTAACCAATGTGTAAACCCAGTCCACGAGAGAGGAAAGTGTTATTACAGTGTAAACTTTCAAGGTTTCTATATTATGATTCATTTTTAAAAGCATTACTTACACTTGATGTTGCTCTATCAACCATCTCTATTCACAAGTGCATCATTACAATACATTTTGCTATACAAACTTAAAAGGGTTTTTGCCACTAATGATAAATGGAGAGAATAGAAAAGTTTTCTTATGTACCATATTGTTACAAACCTCTTTTTGTTTAAGATGTTGGAGTTACACAGTCAGTCTAATATCCTTCTCTTCCCTTATGTTATGACATCTGCTCAAGTAATGTAAATTAAAATGACACGCGCGATCTGCTGAGATCACCTGAAGCCATCAAATTTTGCCAAGAAAATCTTCTAAATACAGCTTATTGAAATGGTATTGTAGCAGCTGCGCTGTAAAATTGTGTGTATGTTTGGGGATGTTCTGTTCACAAACGTGACAATAAAAGTGCTAAGGAAAGCACACTTTTCTTCATGATTTATGAAGAATTTAAGCAATGGCTTCTGAAGTTTAATATCTTATGTTTTAATATAGAATGGTTATGTAATGTTCAACAAGCCATCAAGGAGTTTAGTTTTGTTTTCTTAATTTTCTTCAGGTTGTATTTTTTTTTTTTCCCTGCTCAAAAGTAACCACACAATGGAACAAAATTAGAGCACCTTAAAAGCCAAACACATACATTAAAGGCCATCTGTAAGTAGGTATTTGCTATATATTCTGACAGCACCAGAATCTATAGGTAACGAGCCTGATTCCTGTGAGGTCATTTATTAGGCTGTGTGCTGTTGAAGCGATGGGCGAGGGACCCACCGTTGTGCAAAAGTAAGTTACAGTACAGAAGACGAGGTTACAGACACCAAGCATGACCATTTAAGACTCGGGCTGGAAAGGGTAAAGCAGGTTCATATTGCTGTGGTAATATAGTATACTTTTACTGCATTTTCTAGCTGACCCTTTCAGCATCACGTCGCCCCAGCTATTACAAGTAGTTATTCAACCGTCACATTTTCAAAACAGGAAACATACTAAACTACACAACATTTACTTCCTAACTGGCCTGTGTTAATCAGGCCACACGGCTACCGTGCTTTGGCTACTGATGCCTATGCTACGCCCTAACTTGTGCACACACTAGCAAAGACCCACGATGCTGTTGGGGACACAGGTCCAGTCCTATGGGCCTGATGCTGTGTTGCTTGGTGGTACGCACTTTTCTTTACAGGCCAGGTGGGGAAAACTCTTCTTTGTTCATGGTCCTGGGATCCCTTGGGTCCTGTGGATCACGTCTCTGAGTCCTGTTCAGAATTGCCAACCTCTGGAACTTCTCAGTCTGGTTCAACTCGGCGGTCACCAAAGCGCTCTCTTTCCGACCCACAGTCACTTTGCAGCCGACACCATGCCTTCCCAAAGCCTCAGTATCCTTACACTTCTAGGTAGCATGTCTTCTCTCACTCACACACACTCTCACACACACACACACACACACACACACACACACACACACACACACACACTGGAAGCCTCCTTCTGTATTTTTTTTTACTTCTGCTCAGTTTTCCTTTCACTTTCAGCTTGTATGGTTCCCACACTCTCATCTGTATCAGTCCATCTGCACAGTTCAGGGAGGGGGGTGACTAGTCAACAACACTCAGCACGCAAGGACGCACTGTCTATTGGTTTCAACACCTTTTTATTGAGCTTTCGGTGATAACAATAACATAACCGAAGGAATACAGGGGTTTAGCTGGACCAAAGGGGTGGGGAGAGGGATAAGACAAGGCATAAAGGGAGTCATCGCGAAGCAGAATACAATAAAGTACAAACAAACATAAGCAATATCAAAATGAGTAAGTATCAAGTAGTTAATGTGAAATCGGGGCTGCCAGTGGGTGCTGCTCCCAAATAATCCACCCTTTCAAGGCTCTCTGTTTGCTATCCTTATCTAAGGATAGAAAAAATTTGTGCTGAAAGATGGAGTTGGTTTTTTCGATAACCTCCTTGAACGTTGGCTGTAGGCGAGACTTCCATCTAGCCACCAGACGCAACCTGGCTGCTATTAGGACATAAGTGATCACTCCCTGGAGATCAGGGGGGGAACAAATTTATTCCAACATTCAAAATCGCCAGTTGTGGGGTAAGATTTAATAGAGCTACCAGAGAGGGATCCTATCAGACTAGCAATTACTGTCCAAAAGGGGGCGATGCTTGGGCAGGACCACCACATGTGCGTCAAGGTACCTTCAAGCCCACATTGTCTCCAGCACAGCGGAGACTGGCCGGGGAAAAGCGAGCCAGGCGGGAGGGAGACGGGTACCACCGGAGGTGAATCTTTTTCTGATTTTTCAGATGGTTGACACTGCGTGGCCCTGTGAATCCCTGACAGAACCGTCTGCCAGTCTGCGTAAGGGGCTGTGAAACCCAGGTTCATCTCCCACCTTTGCATGTAGTTTAATTTGAGGGGACTGTCTGATAAGAGAAATTCTCTAGAAATGCTTGAGAGGCCTTTGGTTTGGTGGGGGTCAGACAGGAGAAATCTTTGGAACAAAGAGGAAGTGCGTGGGGGGCCTCAAATCTTTTATGTATGAGGTGGAGGCTAGGAAGTGCTTAATTTGAATAATTTGGTAGTGATGTCTGTTCGCCCCTGGAAACTCAGAGCCCAGGAGCTTAGGAGGGAGAATCTCCTTTTTTCGAATGAGGTCACCGAGGGAGGACATCCCCAGCTCCTCCAGACCCCTCAAATCCAGAAAAGGGATGTGGAGACGAAGGGGACCTTCTCAGGATGAAGGAGAATCCATTTCCCCACCGCTTGTCTCCAACCAGAGAGCAGGGTGCACATGGTGGGCAATGGGAGATGACGTCCGAAGCACTGTCTATTAAAGTCATAGCGTGTTTTAACTGTTAATAGGAGTGACACCACCTACACTGTTGTTTCAGTACAGTCATTGTTTTATCAGCAGGTTATTATCACTCTGACTAGGTGTAAACCAGTCAGGTTAACCTGTGCAAGTCAGCCCTCACCTCTGATTGGAAGCTTGATGACTTTGTGAGGTGTACACAGAACGTTGCTAATCAGTGGTGTAGGCAGGGCTTATATAGAGCATTCAGCATTCAGAGAACTAGTAGGTCTACAGTAGGAAAAACAAGAGATTCTATCAAAACTGCACCAAACAGTCCAGTAAGTGAAACACTTGGAAACCAACATGGACACTGTGCACATAAAAAGAACCATTGATGTCACAAGTCTATCCATGAACCCTGGAGAACTCCAAATATCATCAAAAGGCCTACTTTAACCCCTTCCCGACATAGGACGTTGTGCAACGTCCTGTGTTTCTGCCCGTTCCCGACACAGGACGTTGCACAACGTCCTGGCAGATTTGAGCTGCTGCAGCTCCTGTGAGTGGGGTCACTCAGGTGTCACAGATGCTGCTGCTCTGTGACAACCTGTAGATGACCCCACAGGGGGTGGATTAACCCCCCCATGCCCAGGACCCCTCCGATCGGCAGTTTAAAAGTGAAACTGCCGATCGGAGGGAATCATAGGGATTCACCCCTCCAGATCTGATTGGAGCTCTCCAACCAGATCTGGAAGGGCGGATCGGCAAGTGCCTACCCCTCCTCACCCCCCTCCAGCTCCAGGACTGTCCAGGGCCCCCCCGCCCGCCCCCCTCTATTATAATGTATCTGCCGGCGGGCTGCACCCGCGTGCGCCCGCCGGCAACACTGCCTGCTACCATGCACTGGTGCTTCCCCCCAGGCTGCCCCCACCTCCGGGCCCTGTGCCTGGCTTCCCCCCTCACCTCCTGCGGCGGGCTGCACACTTCGGTGCACCCGCCGCTGCTGCAGCTCCTTCTTCTCTGCCCGGCCCGCCGGTCTGTGGCCCCGCCTCCATTCCCGGCCTCCTCCTGCTCATCGGTGGAACGAGGGAGGTAAGTATGTATGTATGTGTATGTATGCATGTATGTATGTATGTGTATGTATCTATGTATGTATGTATGTATGTATCTATGTATGTATGTATGTATGTATCTATGTATGTATGTATGTATGTATCTATGTATGTATGTATGTGTATGTATCTATGTATGTATGTGTATGTATCTATGTATGTATGTATGTGTATGTATCTATGTATGTATGTGTATGTATCTATGTATGTGTATGTATGTGTATGTATGTATGTATCTATGTGTATGTATCTATGTATCTATGTATGTATGTGTGTATGTATGTGTGTGTATGTATGTATGTATGTATGTGTATGTATGTATGTATGTGTATGTATCTATGTATGTATGTATATATGAATGAATGAATTGATGGTGGGTGAATGGATAGGGGGTGCATGCGTGGACGTGAGCGTACATGAGCGTGCGTGGACGTGAGTGTGCGTAGGCGTGAGTGTGCGTAGGCGTGAGTGTGCGTAGGCGTGAGTGTGTGTGGATGTGTGCATTGATGGATGTGTGCGTAGACGTGTGCGTGTGTGGACATGTGTGTGGACGTGTGCGTGCATAGATGTGTGTGTGCATAGATGTGTGTGTGCATAGACGTGTGCGTGCATAGATGTGTGCGTGCATAGATGTGTGTGTGCATAGACGTGTGCGTGCATAGATGTGTGTGTGCATAGACGTGTGCGTGCATAGATGTGTGTGTGCATAGACGTGTGCGTGCGTGGATGATGGGTGCATAGGCGGATGGATGGGTGCAACAAGGGATCAAGTGTCCTCTTGTTGTAGTCTCTGGGATCATAGTCATGGTGCACTGTATGACAGGTCATTGTCATACAGTGCACCATAACTCTGACCCCAGAGACTGTAAGAAGAGGACACTTCATACCTTGCTGCAGTCTCTGGATTGACCAGAGGCGATCGAGCGTCGTGGGACCTTCGTTGTGGACTACGTCGGAGGCGATCGTGCGTTGTGGGACCTTCGTTGTGGACTACGTCATAGGCGATCGAGCGTCGTGGGACCTTCGTTGTGGACTACGTCGGATCTTTATAATAAAGATGGAGTCCGAATTTTGTTTGTGTTTTTTTTTAAAAAAAAAAGATTTTTCTCTGTGTGTATTTTCTGACTATTTACCAGAGATTCCTAATGGCGGGTCTAACATTGGCCCTATATTATGAATCTCGGGCTTAGTGCCAGCTGCCAATAAAAAGCTGGCATTAAGCCCTTTATTACCCAGTTTGCCACCGGCACCAGGGCAACTGGAAGAGTCTGGGTACAGCGCCAGAAAATGGCGCTTCAATGAATGCGCCATTTTCTGGGGCGCCTGCGGGCTGCAATTCGCAGCATGGGGGGCCCAGAACACTTGGGCCTCTCCATGCTGCGGATTCCAGCCCCCAGCTGCCTAGTTGTACCTGGCTGGACCAAAAATATGGCGGAGCCCCATGTCATTTTTTTTCTAGAATTAGTTCTAGAAGAAAAAAAAGGGCCTTGCTGTATTTTTGGTGGCCAGCCAGGTACAACAAGGCAGCTGGGGGTTGGTGGCAATCCGTAGCTGCCAAGTTGTACCTGGCTGGACCAAAAATATGGCGGAGCCCCACGCCATTTTTTTTCTAGAATTAGTCCTAGAAAAAAAATTAAAATGGGCTTTGCTGTATTTTTGGTTGCCAGCCAGGTACAATGAGGCAGCTGGGGGTTGCTGGCAGTCCGTAGCTGCCAAGTTGTACCTGGCTGGACCAAAAATATGGCGGAGCCCTACGCCATTTTTTTTCTAAAATTAGTCCTAGAAAAAAAAAAAAAAAGGGCTTCGCTGTATTTAGATGCATAGTGAACACTTTGAACCCCCAGGTGCTTCACAAATTGATCCGTAAAAATGAAAAAAGAAAATTTGTGTGAAAACAAATGTACTTTTTCCTTCTTACGGATCAATTTGTGAAGCACCTGGGGGATCAAAGTGCTCACTATGCATCTAGATGCATTCCTTGGGGGGTCTAGTTTCCAAAATGGGGTCACTTGTGGGGGAGCTCCAATGTTTGGGCACACAGGGGCTCTCCATACACGACATGGTGTCCGCTAATGATTCCAATAGTTAGCGGACACCATGTCGCGTATGGAGAGCCCCTGTGTGCCTAAACATTGGAGCTCCCCTACAAGTGACCCCATTTTGGAAACTAGACCCCCCAAGGAACATATCTAGATGCATAGTGAGCATTTTGAACCCCCAGGTGCTTCACAAATTCATCCGTAAAAATGAAAAAAGAAAATTTGTGTGAAAACAAATGTACTTTTTCCTTCTTACGGATCAATTTGTGAAGCACCTGGGGGTTCAAAGTGCTCGCTATGTATCTAGATGCATTCCTTGGGGGGTCTAGTTTCCAAAATGAGGTCATTTGTGGGGTAGCTCCAATGTTTAGGTACACATGGGCTCTCCATACGCGACATGGTGTCCCCTAACTATTGGAATCATTAGCGGACACCATGTCGCGTATGGAGAGCCCCTGTGTGCCTAAACATTGGAGCTCCCCCACAAGTGACCCCATTTTGAGACACTTGAGAAAGGCGCAATAAGCGCCGAAACACGTTGTGGAGACTGGGCATTCTACATCGATTGAATAAAGCTTTAAGGTAATTTATACAGAACGATCGCCTGGAGTGGTTTGTAGCGCTAATCTAATACCACATCTTTATTTGAACGCACACGTATCCTCCCATTGGGAAGCGTGGTATTCAGCAGCTGGGCACCCAGGACGCATCAGACGTCAATCACCACTTCTTTGGAACAAGCACGAGAATCAGCAGCGTGTGCATATTGGAAATCACGCTCATCCCTGCTTGCAGCACACCGGCTGATGTGGAAACCCTTTGGGGTAACAAATCAGTGCATAAACTAGTTGTGCGGTCAGCACAACTAGAGAAGGTGAGCCCTAGATATATTTAACCGCTCCCATGCCATAAACATCAGCAGTTTGGCGCAACATTGTTTTTGTTTCTTACATTTTGGAAACTAGACCTCCCAGGGAACGTATCTAGATTGGTTGTGAACATTTTGAACCCCCAAGTGCTTCACAAATTCATCTGTAAAATTGAATAAGTACTTTTTTTCCACAAAAAATTCTTTTTTTATTTTTACAGATTATTTTGTGAAGCACCGGGGTGTTCAAAATGCTCACCACCCATCTAGCTAAGTTCCCTGGGGGGTCTAGTTTCCAAAATGGGGTCACTTGTGGGGGAGCTCCAATGTTTAGGCACACAGGGGCTCTCCAAACGCGACATGGTGTCCGCTAACAATTGGAGCAAATTTTTCAGTCAAATTGTTAGTGGACGCCATGTCGCGTTTGGAGAGCCCCTGTGTGCCTAAACATTGGAGCTCCCTCACAAGTGACCCCATTTTGGAAACTAGAGCCCCCAGGGAACTTATCTAGATGTGTGGTGAGCATTTTGAACCCCCAGGTGCTTCACAAATTCATCCGTAAAAATGAAAAAGTACTTTTTTTTTCCATAAACATTTTCTTTTTTCATTTTTACAGATTAATTTGTGAAGCACTAGGGTATTCAAAATGCTCACCACCCATCTAGATAAGTTCCCTGGGGGGTCTAGTTTCCAAAATGGGGTCACTTGTGGGGGAGTTCCAATGTTTAGGCACACAGGGGCTCTCCAAATGCAACATGGTGTCCACTAACAATTTGACTAAAAAATCAGCTCAAATTGTTAGCGGACACCATGTCGCGTTTGGAGAGCCCCTGTGTGCCTACACATTGGAGCTCCCCCACAAGTGACCCCATTTTGGAAACTAGACCCCCAGGGAATTTATCTAGATGGGTGGTGAGCATTTTGAACCCCCAGGTGCTTCACAAATTCATCCGTAAAAATGAAAAAGTACTTTTTTTTTCTACAAAAATTTTCTTTTAGCCTAAATTTTTTCATTTTCACATGGGGAACAGGATAAAATGGATGCTAAAAATTGTTGGGCAATCTCCTGAGTACACC
Organism: Allobates femoralis; assembly: GCA_033576535.1. Lineage (NCBI taxonomy): Eukaryota > Metazoa > Chordata > Amphibia > Anura > Aromobatidae > Allobates > Allobates femoralis. Next base: position 578,131,991 of record JARQOC010000002.1, read on the forward strand.
GATACCTCATATGTGGTCATAAACCACTGTTTGGGCACACAGCAGGGCTCAGAAGGGAAGGAGCGCCATTTGACTTTTTGAACGGAAAATTAGCTCCAAAAGTCAAATTGCGCTCCCTCCCTTCTGAGCCCTGCCGTGCGCTCAAACAGTGGTTTATGACCACATATGAGATATCGATGTACTCAGGAGAAATTGCCCAACAATTTTTAGGATCCATTTTATCCTGTTGCCCATGTGAAAATGAAAGAATTGAGGCTAAAAGAACATTTTTGTTGGAAAAATTAAAATTACCATTTTTTTCTTCCACTTTGCTTTAGTTCCCGTGAAGCACCTGAAGGGTTAATAATCTTCTTGAATGTAGTTTTGAGTAGCTTGAGGGGTGTAGTTTTTGGAATGGTGTCACTTTTGGGTGTTTTCTGTCATGTAAACCCCTCAAATGGACTTCAAATGTGATGTGGTCACAAAAAAAAATGGTTTTGTAAATTTTGCTGGAAAAATGAAAAATTGCTGATGAACTTTGAACCCTTATAACGTCCGAACAAAAATTTTTTTTTGTTCCCAAAATTGTGCTGATGTAAAGTAGACATGTGAGAAATGTTATTTATTAACTATTTTGTGGCACATACCTCTCTGGTTTAGCAGAATAAAAATTCATAATTTGAAAATTGCAAAATTTTCAAAAAATTTTAATTTTTTCACCAATAATCGCAAAAATTATCAACTTAAATTTAATACTAACATGAAGCCCAATATGTCACGAAAAAACAATCTCAGAATCGCTAGGATCCGTTGAAGCGTTCCAGAGATATTACCTCATAAAGGGACACTGGTCAGAATTGACAAAAATGGCCTGGTCATTAAGGTCAAAATAGGCCCGGGGGTGAAGGGGTTAAAGAGATGGACCATGTGCTTTGGGGGTCATAGAACCTGTGAGGCAGGAAGGCAATTGTGTGCCCTGTGGTGTATTGCTTTTTGCTGTTGATAGAATAAAGCATGCACCCACAATTGAGATGGATATTTTGTTTGGCCTTTTGTAAGGTACATTTGTACACAACTCCTCTGGTTTTTGTAATGTAAGCCATTGTTCTGAGATTGACACCATATCTTCAGTCCAAATGATGTTTGAATATGTTCTCAGGTCTTTTGACATGAAGACCTTTACTAAATACAAGGACGCCATCCACAGGAAGATGAAGACCACTGCAACCACATTTGCAAAGACCATTGACCTTCTAATCCATTCCGGACCTGAACTAACACCTTGAGAGTGTCGATATCGGCAGCCATGTGCATTTGATTTAGAGATCAAAGACTATGACCTGATTGGCTGGCACTAAGGTAGTATGTGAAGGTGTTAGAAGGATGGCTGCCATAAAAATGTAATTCTGGCAGTTTAAAGATTGGATTAATAATATTTTATACCTTAATAGATCGGACATTTCTGAACACGGCGATACCAAATATGTGTATCTTTTTTTAATTTTATTATCAATGGGGTAAAAGCTTCAGTTTCATTTTATTTTTAAATATATATATTATTAGATCCCTTAAAACACTTGAAGCTGTGATCATTCACTCATCACTGCTTTGTACATCAGAAATTATGACTTTCAGCGAGCAGTCATCTTTTACAGAAGTTCATCATGACAGACATGGGGATCGTCACATGACCCCCAACTGTCATGACAACCCATTGATGCTCCACAATCATGTCACAGGGCTGCACATGAGAGCCGGGAATGACGCTTCTTGCTGTCATGTGTTAAATCCCGCTGTCAGCAATTGATAGCGGGATTTAACTAGTAAGCAGCCACGAACAGACATCTGATCCACCCATGGCTGTTAGAGGGACGTTGGCTGATTAGATCAACCGATATGTGCAGGGAAATATGTGGGCTTGGGGTGTGAGCCCGCATCAAAGCAATGGACATGTTAAGTTAGAGGCATTCCCACCAAAGTTTTTTTTTTTTTTTCTAATTATTTGTGTGTATATAAATATAGTACATGTAATGTAGTGTGTGTTGAAATACTCTCCTAACACTGCCATATCCGAAGTCCAGCGCTGTTATTCTCCTGCTGTCGGTGGTGTCACCGCTTTACAGTCTGTTCCGGTCACGCTGTGTTCTGCGGAAGTGACTTTTAAATTGTAAGCCTCTGCGGTGTTAGAATGCGGCTCCATAGACTTACACTGTAGAAGAGACATACGGCTCAAACATAGAGTACGTTGGATAGTCACAATTGCAGAGACATCACTCGGTAGAGGGGAAGACACGGCCCTGGTCTCCAGAGGGAGCAGAGGTAGGTGACTATATTATTACACTCGCTACATTGCATGCACATACACACATTTAATGAATAAAAATCTTAGTGGGATTGCTTTGTTAGTGATTTGGTAATGTAATATATTTTTTGGTTTCCAGTTCACAGATGTGTACTGTTGTGACTCACAAATAACAGGAAAAACATAGCTAGGTAATGCTCAAAAAAGTAGATATTAAGAGTTGGATTTTTATAGTGTTTTCTATGCCTGAAGAACTGTAAATGTGATACTGTAGTAACATCTAGCATTGCTGGTTTGTGTTTTAATTAGGAAACCAATTATAGAAAACAATTATTTACTTTTTTGCTATGAGACACTGCCACTTTAACGGACGTAACTAGTTATTAAAGAATTCTTCTGTGAACTAGATAATGAGGGTCTAAGATTTTGACAAAAGAAAATAAGAGCTAATTGGTTGGGATTCATTGTATCGCTAATCTCTTTCTTTTCTTCTTGGCTGCACATAATTGAAGAGTGAATGGCTCTGCCATTTTATTGGCACACACAGATTTGATGATTCATCAGAAAGCCACTTGATTCTGTGTCGCTTTTTATATGGTGTACATTTACGACACAAAAGCCTTCCAAACAATACAATTCAGCTTGGCGCTCTAAGCATTGTATGGAATGTGCACAAAGGAGCCGGCAGTGTGGATTGTGAAGTTTCACGTTCAGTACACCTAAAAGACGCAGAAGCACAGAGAAGTCACTGTTAATATACACTTATGACATTGGCCCATTTTATTCCTTTCTGAAGTATATTTTTAATTGAATGGCCTTGTAAAGGCGATCGTTAAAAGGGTTAAAGCAGTAGGAGGCATTGTGTCCACTGTTCTGCCCCTACATACTCCAACTAAGCTGTTTATACACAAAAGATAAAGGGATAAGTGGCACAATAATAAAAACCAAGGACACTGCTGGCCTGCGTGAATGGAAGTTTTTTTTAGTTGGAAATTGTTTAAAGGGAACCTGACCCCCCCCAAATCACCCCCAACCCTATTAATACCTGTCCCTGCACCATGACAGATCATTATTAGTGCTCCTTTTCTGTAAAAAAAAAAAAAAGCGCTCTGTAACATTGGAATAATCAACAATATACACTTACAAATCTGAGACTTCTTGGCTCTGAATAAGTCTCACAGGGCGTCCCCTGTGAGACTCTAAGCCCTCTCTAGGTGCTCATTTTCATGCCCCGAATGATCCACCCTCTTTCTGTCTGTGCTGCTGTGATGTAGAGCTGAAGGCAGGACTAATGATTTGCATTCTGTGAGTGATAGAGAGGGGGGAGGGCAATGCCTTCACAAGCAGAAGAACACAGACAGAGAGAGGGTGGATCATTCAGACTGCAAAACAACACGCCCTAAGGGCTAAAGAATATAGCCCCTGCTAATTATAATCACTAATGAGTAAGTATTAAAACGTTTTTATGCACTTTCACAGGATGCTTTTAGGAGACAAAATGAGTGTGAGATTAGTGATGGGATGCTGCAGGGACATGTTTTGATAGCTTAGGAGGCGTTCTGGAGGTGACAGGATCCCTTTAAATTGAGGAACACATTATAGCTATGGTCTGATCTCAGAAATAAGGACATATTCCTGACAACTTCCTTTCTATGCACTCGGTTTTCGTGCATAAAAAGTCTCAAACTCCATTTGTCTTGTGGTGTTTATGGCCTTTTTTGTGTGCAAAATTTAGCAAAATGACTCAAACAATTCATGAATTTTTGCAGTCAGGCATGGTCTTTCTTTTATTATCTTAACACTTTTTTGCAATTTTTTAACTTAAAAAGTTCTGTATTTTTTTTCTTTATAACTTTGGGGAAAAGGTTTGGAGTCTGAGTCCATGTTGGGTGGAGTCTGATTAATGGAAATTGACCTAGACCTGCTTCAGCAGCCAAAACTTTACTGCTGACAGTCTTTAGTATGTATTAGTATGGGTGCCAAACTTTTACACACTATGATCTCAATCCCGAACGCTGCCACAAATATGTGATGTACCCAAATTCCTGGGGTTCCACAGAAAGCCAACTTTCAGGCTAAATCCCCTCAAAATCCGCACCTCCTCACCACCTGTGCAAGGTAGAGGGGCGCCAATCAGGAAGCCAGTAAACTTCTGTTTGGTTATTGTCACAGCAAGGGCTCTGGGAGAGCAGGATGAAACTACAAAAGGAGCACTGGGGGAAACTGGATTCACACTTGGGAGCGGATGGGAGGCGGGGGAGAGGGTGATGACGCAGAGCAGACCTGGTACCATTTGTAAAACACATGACAACTTGTACTAGATGCAGCCCAATGTTCACTTTATTTGTGTAATTCTCACAAATTCAGGTAATGTTTTTATTATTCATCAATACCTTAAAACCTAGTATGCCTTTTTACTGACCTAAGCCTTCCAGTATGTTAAATTTCTTACGGATAGCAGCAGTTTCCTCCTCTGTGTAGGTAGACAGGGATTCATCACCCACTTCCTCATAGAGGCTGGCATGTCCAATTGTCTGAAGTATAAGCCTTTCTCTTGAAGATATTCTATGTTGAAAATAATCCATGGTACTTGGTATTTGCGCTGCTACACCCCAAACAGACGGTTGATTACCTCCGCAGGCACTAGGAAAATATATAAGGGGAGGGGGAGCGCACAATAGATCAAAATTGTGCTCAGACCCACCTTGAAGCAGAACAGTATTTTGACTTTACTGACACCAATTAGAAACTGACCATGGACTAAGGGTATTTACCATATAAAAAATTATGCAATATTTTTTAATTGGAGTGACTTATTAAATTACTATTTTTATATTTATTGAAATTACTATATTAAGGACTTTTTGCAATGACATTTGTTGTAATAGGCAAATTATAGCAAGGTAATTGTAAAGCTGCCTAAGTTATGTAATTGCTTTTTCATTGATCTTCCTCAACCCCAGGTTTTGAAACCAGAAATAAAGGGGAGCTGAATGTTATCAGTGATGTCCATCTCCATTTCATGGGTTCAAGGAATCTGCTGTCAGGGTCAAAAAACATAATTGTATAATCATTATGGAGCATAGCACAAATGTAATTGTATAATCATTATGGAGCATAGCACAAACTTAATTGTGTAATCATTATGGAGCATAACGTCACACACTTCTCCTGCATGTCTGTGAAGAGTATGAAATGCATGATATTTGTACAATAATGTATATATTTTTCAAATACAATGTTGCTGTTGTGTTAGATTATATTATAATATTTTTTTCCCATTAATCTATATTTTTATCTTTTCTTCCTAAATGTAAAATTTATCAACTTTCTTAATGATAGATCCAGCATTTTCCTATATAGTCTCTGAAACGTCTCAGGTGTCAGGTTCTCTTTGAGGTCACTCTACTTTATATATAAGCTAAACCTTTTTATTTTTAGCTTTTTTTTTAATGTTCCCTCTTGTGTAGCTTTTCTCTTTTTCTCTTAAACTTCATTCTTAAAGGGTTGTTTTGTTATTCATTCGCTTACACTGCAGGGTGTTGCAGATATCTTCTACTTCTTCTCATGCTCATAGCATTTACAGTCATTGTCCCTGTCTAAGCATGGAGAAGGGGCAGAGAAGCTTACACAGGACTTATAGATATTTATAAAACCCGTGGATCAAAACAGCCACTCCAAGTGCATGAGCAAGGCAGTGCAAACAGCACTTTCAGCATGGAGATTTGAGAGAAAATGAATGAATTCATTGAAATGGAGTGTATTACCAAGATTCCGAATTTAGCAAAGACTGATCAATAATTAAAAGTATTTTAGCATTGCTTTTTAAAAATCATTGTTGACTAGTATTATAACCTGAAAGCATAAGTAAACAGATCATCTAAGTCTTCTCTAGTATAATGTCATTTATTATTTTTTTTCTTCCATTCTTCAAATATGAAATGCTACCATAATTAATGGTGTTTGATCTGTGTGGTTACACTACACATGCCTAATAATCGTTTGTGACATTTCCCCACCCACTGACACCATGCATCTATGAATGACTAGCCATAGTTATATTGAGATTAGAGCGGTTAAGTGTTAAAATCAAAAGGTGTGATGAGGCCACCCAGGATGTGCCATCTCCTATAAAATATGTGGAGCTTTCTGAGTGTCAGGACAGCCGTTCTATCATGATCTCCAATAAACACAGTACACCATAGCTAAATGTCTTTGGAAGTAATTTATTTTGGGTATTGCATGATGAATAATATATCTCTCTAACTTTAGTCTTTTGATTTATAAAGGTCGCAAGAATACGCTTGATAAATTGCTGGTTCCCTGCATATGCTCAGTGTCACCAAGCATAATTTACTTCCTAGCAACTTTTCCACATTTTTAAGTTTACCAAGCAAGAATGTTTTACTTTTTTTCTATCTGAAAACTTACCAAGATCAAGGGTTTAGCATAATGAGAATGAAGTCTTCTGGTAACTGTATGAGCGAATGCAGCTTTTGCAGTTAAGCGTCCAGCCTTAAACTAAAAACTCAGCGACAGAAATACATTTGGTTCTAGGGAGGTATCTGGCTGTAAAAGGGTTCTGCTGTGCCTGTCAACAAATCCTTTAAAGAGGAATTATTTTATTTTAATAAGCCTTCCTGTATTGAAAAATATGGAATTATAGAAGTTTGTTCCATTTTTTGGCTTAATTTTCTTCCAAACACTCTTCTGCAGTTCTGTTTTAGTGCCCAATTTATGATCCTTTACAATCTACTTTCAGCTACTGCAAAGTAAAAGTTTTACACTTTTGGGCTGATTCATTAAGAGAAACCGGTCATGTTCATTTTTGTTATTAAAACACTCCAAATGTTATTTAGATCATGTAGTGTTCATTAATAAACTTTTTTCTTTAAAAATCATTGTATTGATCCCAAAAAAGCATTTTAGATACTTTCATATTTTAGGTAAATGGGCAACCAGTCATCCGGCTGGTTAATAGTTAACAGTTAAGTTAACTGAACTTGTAGTAATGCGGAAATTCAGAAAATGCTGAAAGGACCTGTGTGATGTCTCAGCCATGTGACTATAATAGGCAGGGCTAAATCTACATAAACCATAGACCTTAACAATTTAACTCTGCTCTGCCCATTAAGGTCACATGGCCATGACATCACACAGGTCCTTTATATAAAGCAGTTGGCATTGCTGCCAGTTCAGTGACATATCTGTTAACCGTTAACCACCCGGATGACTGTTTGACCATTTGCCGAGCTAGCTAAAGAAAATATGAAAGAATCTAAAAAAAAAAAAAAGTTATTAATGAACACTGTATGATCTAAATAACAATGGGGGTTTGGTTTTATAACAAAGAAGGACATGACAGCCGTTTTCTTTTTTAAACTCGTAGGAATGCGGGAAAAACCTGCATCCTGCAGTGATGCGTTTGTATGCACCGTCTCACGGATCAGTGATAATACCTATGCGGGAGCTTCCCATTGCATCCAGTTGCGTACCTCTTTCTTCAGGATTCGGTGGAAAATGACACGCCCTCGGCGTGTCATTTAGAACTGCATTCTGGGCATGCTCAATTCAAAAATGCCAAAATTGCAACATCTTGCGATTTTGGTCTACGTGAAAGAGCTGTGGAGATCTGGATCAGTGGGAAACTGAAAGAACTGGATGTACCCGCAAGTTCCTGTGACCCTATTGAAAGTAAATAAGGCCAAAAACAGTTCTGGATGCATCCAGTTTAAGCTGGAATCACACAGGTTGCAAAATACAGCTGTGTGAAACCAGCCTTCTCATTAAGTCAGGAGTTGTACACGCCAGTGTTAAAAGGTTTTTACAAGCTTGTGGCTCAACTTTGAAGTCACTCTCTGTAGGAACAGGTTGGATATACCACAGCTCCTGGGAGGGGGGAGAAGTAAGAGTATACAGACGGTATCGCAGCTGATTCTCCCTATAATAAAAAAAATGTCATTGCCTGTTTGAAAACCTGTATTACATGCCATAAAGATGCAGCTCCAATCCCGGCTGTAATGTCCATATATTCTCTTTAACTTCCTCCCCTGCTATTGTGGTACAATTCTTTTAAACCCTGGAGTCAAATTTTCATGCAGATCAGTATCCAGCACATAGCCTGGAACAGCTCATATACATTTAAGCATTTAAGAAAAGGATGGACTTCTCTGGAATAAGCCATTCAATAGATATCTGGGTATCATTTTATTCATCTTCCTATGATCGGTTTACCCAAATAGATGCCTAAGAGTATGTGCACATCAGTCGTTTCTGCATCTTTGCAGAACGACCGGGAACCGGTGTAGAATGTCAGAACTGAGTTTTCTGAACTCGCTAGTGTCCCTGGTTTTGTTAACGTTTTGCTAACGATTTGCGATCGGGTTACTAGCGGTCGGACAGCGTGTTCTTGGCGATTTCCCCGGCGTGTTCCTTTTTCGATTTCCAGACTGGTCTTTGCTGCACTTGTTCAGCTGGACCCGCTGGAAAAACGCTGAAAAGAAGTCGCTTGCTCTATCTTTGACAACCGGTCGGAAACCGGTGAATAAACTGAAATCGTCAAGACAAAAATCGTTGTAATGTACACAGCGTTTTCTAAACTCCATTGACTAGCATGTTAATCCTATCAGTGGGTAGGATTAACATAAATTAACATAAAACTCAGCGGGAACCGCCGACGGAAAACGTTCAAAACCAGCCCACAAAACGACTGATGTGCACATACCCTTAGGAGGGTTTAAAATACTGACACATTCCCTTTAACCATATCTATACCATTGGCCGCCACCTCCCTTCCTTCGATGCGAGTTCACGCACTGAACTCGTATCATTTCCGGCACTTGTCAGCTGATCTCATCAGCTGACATGTAGTTAACAGGACCAAACGGATCAGAGATCCTATCCCTGGTATTAACCCTTTATATTGCACTGTCAATCACTGACAGCATGTTCTAAAAGCACCGCGGTGATGGGATCACAGGGCCTCAATGCGTTACGATGACAGCGCGGGGGTCAGCTGATTACCCCAGATGCTGTCATGACTCTGTTATGTGGGTTTAACTTCAATTATTAAAAGCAAGATTCAAATTATGATCTTTGTTCCACAAAGCCATTTGCTACCTGGAACGGGGTGTCCAAAATACCTTTATAAATGATTGGTGGCAGCTATTAGTTTTCTTGGATTATTGTGGAGCTGGTCTGTGACTGTACAGAGGTATATATATTTTCCATGCTTTGGAATTGGTTATATACGAGTTCCCTAATAGCCAGCATAACCGTACTATTTGTGACAAATTTGTAACAGTGATGGGATATCTATGTGACCTTCCCTGGCTGTTTCCTTGAAAGACTGGCCCATCATTAAATATCATAATCATTGTATAAGTCATACAAAAGATATTAGCCATTTGTTTTCTGGGAATAATGATCCAGTGGACACATGGCGTTTTGCTCATAACTCTCCGAGTGTCATGGCGGATATTGATGCTGTTCACACTACTGACTCTCCACACTGTGGTTTCTCTGGTGCTGCCAAGTTACACAGGCTTGGGCATCGACCAGCTGTATTTTCGTTAGACTAAAGGCCCCATCACACTAGGCGACATCGCCGGCGATTACATAGGCCACGCCCCTACGTCGCCTATCGGCGGCATCATCGCCCCTATGTCGCCTAATGTAAAAGGGCGATGTCTGTTACATCGCCCCATGTAACCGGCCGCCGGCGAGCTGATAGGCGATGGGAGCCATAGGCTCCCATTGTCCTGCATCGCCGCTGGGGCTTTGAGACACCCCTGCGGCGATGCCGCCTGTCAGCTCGCCAGGGCATCGTCGAAGGTGTCTACCCGTGTAAACGGGGGACAGTGGCGGGGCGCCTAAAACATGCGCGCTCCCGCCCGTCGCCGCCGACATCTCCGGCAGTGTCCGATGGTGTGATGGCACCCTTAAACTCTCCTAGCAGGCTTCTGGGATCACATGTTTTGGGAAAACGATCAGTCACTCCCAGCTTTTTTAAGATGATTGAACCTCTCTTCACATGTAGACTATAGCTCATTTGATTCCAGTCTTTGTGCTCTGATGATCCAGTTGCTGAGCGCCTACTTAGTGGTTGTGTTGCATGTGCTAGAAATACTCTCGTTGTCTGGTTATTTCCGTTCTTTCTTTCCATCTGCTCACCCTCTGTCTTATACCTCTGTATGTTACTGCTGTTAGCTTAGTCTTCGATTTTCCCAATTGTTTATTGATGTGGGGATTTTTACCACTACCACTACTTTCTCTGGCCTTCCCTTGGGTGGGGAAGAGGGGTATTAGATCAGGACTGGCCATCAGCAAGGCAAAGGTGGTGTGACACCCCTGCGGGTCAGTTGCCACAGGAACACCTGGTGCAGGGAAGGATGTCCACATCAGGTAAACTTGCAACACCTTCCACCCCAGACCTGAAGGGGGAGCTCTACTTGCCGACTTCAGGCAAGGTCCTCTATAAATTCTTGCCCAGGGGAAGAGTTAGGCAGTGCAGTTCCAGGGAAGACTGTGAAGACATCCTGGTGAATGGAGCCACGCTAGGCCAATGCCAGTGACTAAGCCTAGCCAGTGTAAGGAACTCAAGCGTGTGAGGGTTGGAGGCAAGGCGAGACGGAGAGTGGGCAAAGCAATCATACCGGTTCACCTCAGGACAACAACCGAAGCAACCCAGACACTGAAGTCCAAGTCTGCAAGGGTCCAGTTAGCCCAGCAGAGAATACTGGAGGACAAGGGAGACTTCAGTATCCTGGCAGACACTTGTAGCACAGCAATCAACAGAGCCAGGGACTGCAGAGGAGTAGTGGTGCCCAACAGAAGGTTCTTACAGCCTGCTATCCAAGTGAGTGACACAGGAGAGGTCAGGGCCAGTATTCAGACAGGCTAGTGATTCAGCTAGGGCAGAAGGGGAACTCTGTCACCGGGTCTGCTGAATAGGGAGTCAAAGGTGGACGGAATACCGGTGCCGTGCCCTGGTAATCATCTGGGGGTAGATGTTGATGATGGTGGGGGAGAAGGTGGTATTTACAGGGGATCGTGACGCCACCTGTAGTCCCGGTAAGATAGGTACCGGCGCTGCAAGCCGGCCGCTGAGGTGATGGTGGGTGCAGCTGAATGTGGTGCAGCTCCCTACAGGTGGAGCTATTACCTCAGGGCAGCAGTGATGGAGGATGTGGATGATAAGGGGGTGAGGGGAGCAGTAGTAGGAGTTGGTGCTGCAGTTCTTACCCCTCTCTGCTAAGCAGCTGATGATGCTGAGCCCTCCGGCCACCACAGTAAGGATGACAGAGTCCAACGCAAGTTTACGCCACTTTAATAGGTACCGACAGATGGTGATGGTATACGGTACAGTCCGGTTTACTGGGGGTCGATCACCAGCTCCAGGTTCCCTGTTATGGAGTCTCTAGCTGTCCTTCCTTCTATGGCTTTCTGAGTTAACTTATCTTCCTTACTCTGCACCCTCGCAGAGCTCTCCCGCCAGTCCCCTGATATCCTTCAGTGAGGCACGGTTATCCTTTCCCGGATTTAAGAGGAGTCGTTTATTTTCCCTGACGTCGGTATTCAGGCCAATACCCCACCGGTTCTGGATCTATTGTGGTCCTGAGGGGCGTGAGGTACCTTGTGGTGCGTACGGCAACCCGTTCATTGTGGGCCCGCAGCTCATCGGTCTATAGTCGGGGATAAACACCTAACTACTTCGGCTATCCGCAATGTCGATGCTCCCCAACGTGACCAGCCGGCTCCAACCAGTCCTGGCCCATTGCCTTCTGTCCTGGGCCCCCACTTAGAGATGGGGCGCCCTCCTGTCACCTGGGCTGTCAGGCCTGACCTCTCTGCCTGCCTTCCCGGCACTGTCTGACTAACTGTCACTTTTCCTCACACTGCTCTATCCTAGGCTCCACCCCCACCCCTATGGGACTTACTAAATTATCGGTTCCCCCTATTTTAAGTGGTGTGGTCCTAGGTGGGTGTAAAAACAGACTCCATAAAGTGAGCCCTGAACTGATGACCTTACAGGGAAAAACACATTTTTATATTAAAGTGTAATACTACCCTGTGGCGCCTAGTTACAGGGGTGCGACACAAGGACTTAAGCACGCACACGCCGAAACAAGGAGGCCTCACAACTCAATGGGTGTGGAAATCCTGAACTGCCACCCGACCACCTGGACAGTACAATGGATCTTACCTTGAACCATCACCATCAGTAAAAGGTACAGAAACAACTTCCAGAGTGTGTGTGTGTCTGTTATTACGGCCCCTGATCCTGCCCTTAACATAGACTGCCAGCATCTTCACCTGATGAGCCGCCTTCCCCTGCAGCACATGGAACAAGGCTGTGTAAAATCCCTATCATTCATCACTGCCCCAGGGACCCGGCTCCACCTATAGGGAGCATTACTAATAAAGCTGCCTCATCATCACCCTGGAGGTCTGCAAGCAGTGTCGGTATCATTACCGGATATCGTAGGTGGCGTCACAAACTCTTATTTTATGTTTTTATTTAACCCCTTTTTCAGTGACCACCAGGGCCACGGGCCCAGGCACAGGCCACCCGTGAAACCAAACGCCCGAGATCGGGTACCCCACAGCCCTGGGGTGGGTCAGTGGCGTCCCAGGCATTTTCACCATCAGAGGTATCTCTGGAATAAGAAACAGCTATGGCCCTTTTGCATGAGGGACAGCCTAGGAGTTCCCGGTTCCCCCATGTTCCCCATTATTCTGTGACATCCAGAGGAGAGTTCTGATATTTATTAACATAGTTTACCAGCATCTTATGTTCAAAGTTCACATCTACCGTTTGTGCTGAGCAGAGGTGGAAACACATGTCCGTGACTCTTCTGCAGTGGTGGGCAGACAGGTCAGTGGCTCTTCAGCAGTGATGGACACACCTAAAATCATAGAATGTTAAGGCCCAGTTACACACACAGATAATTGTGCAGAGATTGTTCGCAGATCTCTGGTTGCAGTGAAATCATGGACACATTGTTATTTTGTGGCCGTGTACAAATGTAACAATGTGTCCATGATTTCACTGCAACCAAAGATCTGCAAACAATCTCTACACAATTATCTGTGTATGTAACTGGGCCTTTAGAGTTGGGAATGGACCTCCAGGTCATCGTTTCCAACCATCTACTCCATGCATTTTTCACTAAACCATCTCTGACTGATGGCTCAAGTGGTTAGCACTGCAGCCTTTGCAGCACTGAGGTCACTGAGGTCAAGGACACCAAGGACAACATCTGCAAGGAGTTTGTATGTTCTTCCCCGTGTTTCCGTGGCTTTCCTCTGGGCACTCCGGTTTCCTCCCACATTGCAAAGACATACTGATAGGATATTTAGATTGTGAGCCTCAATAGGGACAGCATTACTGATGTATGTAAAGTGCTATAGAATTAATAGCAGTATATAAATGAATAAATATTAATATCATTATTATTCTCGTATTTCCATTTGCAAATGAGAATGAGGATGAAGCCTCTACAATGTGACATACCTTCAGATAGTGTAGACCATTATTGAATCTTCTCTCAGGGCCCTTTCACATCAGCGTTTTTTTAAATTCGCGGCAGATGCGGTGAAAAAAATGCATCTGCCGCGTTTAACGCATAACCGCGACACTTGCGGCACACTTGCGGCAAGCCCCATGCAATGTCTATGGGGCTTGCGGTAAGGGTGCGGCAAGTGCAGTTTTGGCAAGTGCGGCCGCGAAAATAAATGCTGTCAGCCGCGTTTTTTTTCGCGGCCGCATCTGCCGCAAGTGCCAAAACCGCACTTGCCGCACCTGCCGCAAGTCCGCCTATACCTTGTATGGCGTTTACCGCAACCGCTCCGCAACCGTGCCGCAAGTGCAGCCGGTATGCGGTAATCGCGGCAGATGCGGTTTTTTCACCGCATCTGCCGCGATTTGAAAAAAACGCTGATGTGAAAGGGCCCTAAGTCTTCTTTTTTGCAAGCTAAACATTCCCAGATTCTTTAACTGCTCCTCACAGAACATAGTTTGCAGTCCGTTCATCATCCTGTTAGCTTTTCTCTGAACTTGCTCCAGTTTTTCAATGTCTTTTTTTAAAATGTGCCCAGAACTGGACACACTATTCCAGATAAGGTCTGACCAGAGAGTAGCGAAGTGGATAATTACATTGTGATCTAGATTATATGCTTCTCTTAATACATTCCTGAACTGTTTGCTTTTCTTACTGCTGCATACACACTGTTTACTTATGTGCAGTCTGTGATCTTTTAGTGTACCCAATTCTCTTTAACTCGTGCTGTTGCTTAGTTCTGTTCCTCACATTCTGTGGATACAATTTTAATTTTGCTTGCACTTGCGTTTCTTCCTATTAAATACCATTTTATTACTTGCTGCCAATTGTTTCAGCTTATCAAGATCTTTTTGAATCCTTTCTCTGTCTTTTCAAGTGTTAGGGTACCGTGACACTTGATGACGCACCAGCGATCCCAACAACGATACGACCTGTAGCGTTCGCTGGTGCGTCGCTGTTGAGATCGCTGGTGAGATGTAGCAGTCAGATCTCACCAGCGACGCAATAACAATCCGGAATGATACGGAGGTTGTTGGGACCCTGTTTCTCAGACCTGTAGTATTGAGGTCATTGGTAGTTGTCCCTGTCAAACACACAAATGTATGCTGCATCGACCCCAACGATCAAAAAATGGTCCAGGCGACTCTGACACAACCAGCAATTTCACAGCAGGGGCCTGGTCGTTGCTAAGTGTCAAACATAGCAAGATCACTGGTGAGGTCGCTGTTGCGTCACCAAATTTGTGACTTAGCAGCGATCTCGCTTAGTGTGACGGGGGCTTTAGCTATCCCTCATAGCTTAGCATTGTCTGCACATTTAGCTTATCTAGATCATTTATAAAAATATTGAACAACATTGGGGCCAATACAGAGCCTTGTGGTACCCCACTTGAAACACTTTAACAACCATTTATTGCAACTCAGAGTACAATCACTGAACCTTTTATGAATCCATATAACCCGTAGCCTTGTCAATGCCATACATGGTCATTTTTTCAATAAGGATAGTATGAGATGTCAATGATTCTTCAACCGTGTTGGACTGACAGGTGAATGAGCATTCAGTCATGTTTGACCGACAGGTAAATGAAGATTCAGTGTGTTGGACTAACTGGTGAATGACCATTCAGTCGTGTTGGACTGACAGGTGAATGACCATTCAGCAGTGCTGGGCCGACAGGTGAATGACCATTCAGCATTGTTAGACAGACTGGTCAATTTGACTCTTGAATTAGTTCTGTTAGTGCACAATAACCAAAAGAAATATTTTACTGCCCTGTTGGCCAACGAAGGTCTACAGACTGTGTAGTGATAGGGAAGTATATCTGAGAAAACCCCCCTTTTGTAGGGGAAATAAGAAGGGACTATATTTTCATCTTGTAGAAAGGGAAGAAGAGTGATTCTGTCCATGGCCCACTGCAAGCACTTAAAATTGGGAATAGCACCAATGGGGGTGCATACAAAAGCATGAGAATGAAAGGTGGGCTTGCAGACTGCTGTATACCAGCTAGCTGTGATCATAGCTGTTTAATAACTTGCATACCACTATTAATCGCTACCAGTGTCATTTGAGTATCAATCTGACAAGGGTATCACGGACACATTTAGAACAACTATTTGTTTGTTAGATTATAGAAAAATAATAATTTTGTGTCTGTGTAAACTTACTGACCGGTAGAATCAAGTTGCTAGGTAATTTTTACTGCATTGTGAACTCTATAAAAACATAGCCAAAAAACAATGTTGGAGCTAATTTTTTCTGATTTTCAGTTCATTTTAAGATAAAGTGAATAAAGTCATTCAAAACTAAAACTTTTCCAACAAAATAAAAGTTGTTGCACAGCTTATTTGAAAAAAATATGGCTATTAGGGGAAAAAGGGGAGGATTAGAAAACAAAAAGATGGGTTTAGAACAGGTGTTAGCAGCTTGTTGTGCGTTTCGGTATGACAGTGACTTAATGGATAAAACCTTTAACAATTGGTATTTCCCTTAGTACACTTTTTGTTCGTTGCTCCCCATTGACAGAACACTAAAGGTTTCTTTTGAGTAACGATTACTTTATAGCTATAGACATCTTAAAGTGAACTAGCCAGTGGGATTTAGGGCAATATAAAGTGAAGCCAGTGCCGTACATGCACTAGGATGCTGAATGCAATCATACATTTACTTGAATGCTTCCATGCTTGATTGCAGAGAAAGTGTTATAAAACTCCTGAAAAACAGGACAGCAGATGACTGATGTGTGCAGCACTGTGATTATTTTTTTTCCTCCTCTGTGGGCAAGCCTTTTGGCTGTAAGCCAAATCCTCCCCCCTCCCTTTCATCTATACTCTATCAACAGGGTGCCTGACAAAACTGAAAGTAGAGCTGAAAGGGAGGGTTAGGCTTACAGCTAAAAGACTTGCACAGAGGAGGGAAAAAAAACAACCCCGGTGCTGCACACATCAATCATCTGCTACCCTGTTTTCCAGGTGTTTTCTAACACTTTTCTCTGCAATAAAGCATGAAATCATTCAAGTGAAGGTATGATTATAGTCAGCATTCCAGTGCCTCAATGGCACTGGCCTCACTTTGTAGCCCTAAATCCTGCTGGTTGGTTCCCTTTAAGGTCCCTTACACATTACTTATTTATGGGATGGACTATCATTCATCTGACTGCTATCTCTCTTGACTTGCCCATCCCCTCCCTTCCATATACAAATGAACCTTGGCTTAACCCATTCTGTCCAATGTACATTTTAACAGGGACAATTTCAGACTCCTCCATTTGCCTCTTGTCTTTGGGAAGAACAAAATGATTGGCGTTTAGATATCCCACAGGCTTAATCCTTGTCACATTAAAGTGTCAATGGATTCGACAACCCCACCGTACTTGTAGTGTTTGTTGTCCCCTAATTCAGTTGTCCATGCCTAAGCTACTTTGTAGCTTTGTGATAATTGTTTTTGCTATTCGGTAAACTGAAAGTGTTTTTAATATGGTTGTCTATGAAATAGAAAACCCTTTCTTAAATCCTGCTGTATGTTCCTCAATGGAATATAAAAATAACCACCCCTCACCTACCACACTGGCGCTGTTCTATGTAATTCAGCCCTAGGTCTATCAGGTTTCACATAACACTGGCTGCAGTCTTCTCGTACCCTAACAATCAACATTTGTTCATTGACTGCAGTTCTGACTTCTTTCAGTTGAGTTGCGGCTCTACGACTTGAAATATGAGAACTGCAGTCCATTAGCGGCTGCTGATTGGCTGCATTGCTCACGTGGTGTAACAGTGTCACCCGAGCCCTAGGAGGCCCTGCTCCAATGTTGATGTAACCGCACCGATGTGGGAGGTGGGTACCTTTTTTCTATTTTACGCTGAAGAATATAATATTTAAGAAGGGTTGTTTGAGTAGTGAGCTAACCCTCCTTTAAAGGATGGTTAATAGTCTCTTCCCTGTAGGATCAGATTTTATCCTGGTATATCATCACGTCCATGTTTCGCCATTGCTGCCTATGTGGCAGGTGGCTTCTTACATGTGATTTTATTTTCACTCTTATAAAGCATGCAAGTCTGACCTGGCACTTGATTAGAAGAACAAAACGGGAAAAAAATTGACAGGCCGGTGCTATCTAACCGTGATGCCTATATTTGCACCATCACATGTACTGCAGAATCCCATTTGCAGCATTATATAAAAATGTTCCCTTCTTTCTCCCTCCTGGAGTTTTTTTGTAAGTAGCGATTTCACGTGTAGTGTTTTCCTCAGGACTGCAGGAGCCTTACAGTAAGTAACCGCATAATTGAATTATTTGATGTAGTGTGGAAGGCTGGGTATATCAAGTAATGAATGCAGATTGAATCCTTTCTTTGTGGCAGATTCTAGATAGAACATTCTGCTCATCTGAAATTCCATTTTTTTGTTCATTTCCTTTCTTTGCTAAAATAAAAGGTAAAACAAACACAAAGATTGAATTACTGGGCAATTTCACATGAATTGTATCATGTTACATGGCTAGTAACGTAGAAATACGGGAGAGCTCGTCGTATCCACTTTCCAGCTCTGCATACATCCAACAATTAATTTAATATGGTTTTGTAGGATAATCTGATTGCGGGGCTGCCTGGGGCCTCCATTATGCATTCTGGCATATTGCATTCTATTTTAATCTTTGAGGAAGATATAAAATTTGCGACAATGTTTTAGAAGCTAATTGAACACAGTCTGTTGGAAATAAAAAAGAACATTATGTTATGACAACCAATTTGGATTCATTATATGAGAGGATATTGAGAGTGGATCTATCGGTGTCCAATTTCTTCATCTTATCTGGCTTATTCGAATGTTGTGTGAAAAGCATCAGCATTCGCAGAGACATGGGAATTATCCAACTCTCGGGTATCCAGTGATACATAACAAAATCATTCTCAGTCCTAAACGGCTACATAGACACAATGTGTTTGTAATAATTCACTCGTGCTCTTCTCTGCTCATGTTGGGGTGTTACATTGTAAACATTTTACTTAAAATATTTTTTGGGAGAAGAAAATAGACTTTTTTTTTCTAGCTAGAGCAAAAATGAGTGGATGAGTGGAACAGGCTGCCACAATAGGTGGTGAGCTCTACTTCAATGGAAGTCGTCAAACAGAGGCTGGACAGACATCTGTTTGGGATATTTTGTGAATCCTGCTTTGAGCAGGGGATTGGACCAGTTGACCGAGGAGCTCCCTTCCAACTATACTATTTTATGATTGTATGAAAAATAAGAAATAAGCAGTTTATATTCATGTACTTTACCTGTTTTAAGAGCTACATTGAGTCACTACTTGCTGAGGATAGAGTAGGGAGAGTTTTTGGAGCAGGAACAGAGAAATCGGAGTAGCGTTCTAATATCTGCATATTAGACTTGGTACTGTCACACTTGGCGACGGTCCAGCGATCCCGTCGACGACACGACCTGGTAAGGATCGCTGGAATGTCGCTACGTGATCGCTGGTGAGATGTCAAACAGTCAGATCTACTCAACGACGCAGCAACAATACGCCAACCCGTATAACGACCTCGGCGGTTGCTGGGACCCTGTCACACAGCAGCTAGTCTGACGACTCAGACCTAGGTGGCCGAGTTCTGAGTCGCCAATAAGGGCGTTGTTAAGGCGTCAAACACACCGATGCTGGAGACCGACGATCAAAAAATGGTGAAGGCCATTTCGACGCGATCAGCGATCTCACAGCGGGGGCCTGGTCGCTGCTATGTGTCAAACATAGCGAGATCGCTGGCAAGGTCGCTATTGCGTCACAAAACCTGTGATCTCGCTTGGTGTGACGGGGGCTTAACAGATTTTTTTAGAGCTAAGTCTTTAGCACACATTGCATACTAGATAATAGACTATTTCCATTTTCTGGTGTCTTTAAAGGACCCTGGTCCTTCTGCCACCTCTAATTTTTGGGTTTACATTTTGCTTCGCCTGTGCCAAAAAGTCCAAAATATTAAGTGTCTTAGTGAGCTATTCAAATACTGTGAAATAGAGTAGTTCCATGTTTTGGTGTCCATTAAAAACCACTTGGCCTTCTGCCACCCCTAATTTTTGTTACATTTTGCTTGCCACCAGAAGTACATACGATATACAATATTTTTTGGATTATAAGACACACTTTTGTTCCCCCAAATTTTATGGAAATGTGGGTGTGTGTCTTATAATCTGAATCTAAATGGGGGGTCGCATGTCCGGGGGCTGGAGCGGGCTGGCTGTGGGCTGCAGAGGCAGCGGGAAGTGACGTGCTCCCACTCATTAGCCTCATGTGATATGCACTGCATCCCGCTGTCCACCACCTCGGTGCTGAAGTCACGCCAATATATGTGGACAGGGAAGTGGCGCATATTACCTGTGCCTGCTGTCACCCCCCATCCCGGATATGCCTCCCATATCACTTTATATGCCCCCCTGCTTGCATGCCCATGGTAAAATAACAAACTCTTTCAACTCTCCTACCGTAGCTGGCTCCGTCACTCCCAGTTCCTCGGTGTCTCTTCCTTTCTGTGCCCAATGCTATCATGTGACCGGGGCGCACAGTGATGTCATCATTGTGCTGTGTCGATCATGTGATCGGATGCCAGCACACAACAGACAGAGTAGCTGGGAGTGACTGAGCCAGCGACGGAAGATGAGTTAAGAGTTTTTTACTTTGTGCGCCAGCAGGGGGCCATATAGAGTGAGGAGGGGGGGTGTATCCAGGATGGGGGGGCATATGTGTGCCAGTACAGGGTGGGCATGTGTGCCAGCACAAGGTGGGCATATGTGTGCCTTCAAAGGAGGCGGCGCTATATGTGTCAGCACTGGGGGCTATGTGTGCCAGCACAAGGGGGCCAAATCCAGGATGGCGGACTATGTACTAGGATGGGGGTTATACATATACCAGGATGATGGACATACATATGATTTGTAAGATGGACAATGGCATTATAAGACGGACCCCTTTTAACATAAATTATTTTTTTCTCTTTTCCTTCACCAAATTTGGGGGGTGTCTAATAATTCGGTGCGTTTTATAAAGCGAAAAATACGGTACGTCCAATGCTAAATATTTGTTGTGCATGTGCAACTGTAGGTTTTGTGCAGGAGACATCAGCACCTGCTTTCCAAACAACCTATTGGGAAGGAGGTAACACAGGGGATGTGGTTTCATGCTCAGACACAGTTTTGTTGCCTAGGCGTTTCAACTACCTACTGGGGTGATGCGTATGTCAGCAGTATTTGGAGGATGTTAACTGAGGTATCATGTAGAATTTCAATTTTTAAAGGGATGTTTTGGTAAACTTTTTTAACGAGCATATATTTAGAGCGTATTTCATTATCATGCAAAATGCAAGTGCGGCCATTATGCTGTAACTGCGGCAGATGCGTTGTTTTCACCGCAACTGCCGCGATCAGCGATTTCTCGCTGATGTGAAAAGGGCCTTAGCCTGTCTATATATTCTGTTCACAGGTGTTTCCACATATCTGTTATGGTTGCCCTGGTGGATCTAAATACCCATACAGACAACACACTAGCAGCAGGGCGGGCCAGCACCTCCAAGGCTTACAAGGAGAAGTTGGGCCGAGTGTGCAGTTTGGATACCCAATAGTTAAAGGGCACTAGAGCATCAGGAAGGACACTGGTATGGTCACTTAAGTACTCCTTCACCATCTTGGTCAACTTCTCCATCCTTGGCATAGTTAAACCCACAGATAGCCCTTGCTGATGTGATGATTTATTTAAATTGGCCCAGTTTTGATGCATTTTACACCCAAGCCTCTTAAATGATTCCTTTATGCAACCATTCTCTGACTCCAAAATGAAAGAAGAAAATTTATCCTTGTACAGTGCATCGAGAAAGGTGTACAACAATATTTGTTATTGGCCAAAATTTCTTTTCACGCAAGGGTTTTGAGAAAGGCATTTCGACATGAACTGTGCCATGTGTGGCAAACTACAAAGAGCCAACGTTTCAGTGTCACCACTAGGACAAACAATAACCATCCTCTCACACCACTTCCTCTTCAGGCCATCCATGATGGACAGACACAAAGCTCTGTAGTGCAGATAAACAAGTCTTGTTCCTCTTCTTCACCTAATGTGGGCTGAGAACACTGGCTGAGGCTGGTTTGGGTAAATCTTGCTTCATAGCCAGCAGCTGGACATTCAAAGATTTCTCTTTCTGATTGTTCAGCGAACATTTCAATAGACAAAGCAGCAGGATGGTTACGCTGCTAACAACATCGTCTGTGCTTTGTATTGTTCATAAATATTGTACTTGTCTAAGTATGCCGTTTTTTACCTGTAAAGCGCCATGGAATTAATAAAGCTATAATTAATAAATAATACATTAAAAAATTCACCACTCATAATCTTGGTGCAGTAATCAAAATTTTCAAAAACCTCACAAATGTTAGCGATCCACACCCATTCGGCAGTTGTGTGATGGCTGAGTGTTACTCTGATGGGGATGTTGAAACTGGAATTCAGCTACAGCCCTCTGCTGCTCATTAAGGCTTGCCAGCATACGTAATGTTGAGTTCCAGCATGTAGGTAGGTTGCAAATCAGTCATTTACGAGGCAAATTATAGCGCTGCTGCAGCGCTGCATGACTGGCAAAAACAAGAGATGACTTTCAGAAGTGAACGCTGACACTGCGTACCAGAGCTGTGGAGCCATATCAGACTCAAACTCCAGCTCCTCAATTTCTCTGACTCTAACTCCATGACTCTGACTTCTTCATATAAGGCTCATCAAGTGATAAATTTATTGCAGTACAATGGTAACATCAAGCTTTTAATCATTACTATGATACAATAATCAAGCTTCATTATTATGATACAATAATCAAGCTATTTAGATAGAACATAATATTCAGCATATATTGCATTGAACTACTGTACCCAATTTATTATACATTTTAGCAGTCAGAGTCTATCAGTTTTCTACTGACTCCACCAAAATGGACACTTACTCCAACTCCACAACTCTGACTCCACAGCACTTCTGCGTACCTTGCCAACTCAAGTCAGGGTATGTTTTTAGAAAACAACGAAGTTCAGCACGTGAGACATGCATGGACAGTGTAGCAGCATGATGAACTTTAACGTAGACCCCAGGTTTTCCCCATTATCGCACGCGACCAGATCTGATTTGAGGTTCATTGGGAAGAGCCACTGATTGGTCTTTTTATCTATCTCTTGCAACAGCTCTGCAGCAGTGTGTGGTTTATGACCTAAACAGATGAGCTTCAGTGGTGCATGTTACCTCTTTGCCGAGGCAGTGCTGCAGAGCTCCCTGCTTGGGAGTGATAGGAGGTTAATTCAGTAGAGGATCAGGAGGAGGAGGGGAGACAGGAACTGGCATATGAGGAGACAGAAACCTTGATGGAAGTTGAGCCAGCTATTTTTGGCATGGATAGGATTTGTTATGTCCCAGGCTGCGACTCTGTTTCACCCTCCACCAGATTCACCCACTGTGCAGTCAGAGAAATGAATTGTCCCTGTCCACAATAACTTGTCCACGGGTCTGTTTTTAGGTGGACCTTCCTGGTTACGGCGTTGGACATTGCATGATTGATTTTGTTTAACACGTGCTTGTGTAACACAGGGACCGCTCACCAGGCAAAATAGTGAATGCTGGGAACAGAGTTCCATGTTCTAGGGCTAGCAATCTGGCAATGTGGGTATTTAGTGTTTGTGCCTGTGAGTGCATGGCTGGCTATTTGCGTTTCTTTTCCAAAATCTGGAACAGTGACAATAAAGTTGAGGTAGTTGTTTTTGATTGCTGTGTCTGTGTCCACAGTATTTTTCCCTGAAGAACTACCTACCGTATATACTCGTGTATAAGCCGAGTTTTTCAGCCCAAAAATTGGGCTGAAAAGTCCCCCCCTCGGCTTATACACGGGTCATACGGTATGCTGTGGGGGGGGGGGCTGTGACCGGGGGCTGGAGGAGGCAGGAGGGGGCCGCAGTGACCGCAGGCGGTCACTTGGGGCCGCCTCATTAGTGCAATGAATATGCACGGCATCCCCCCGTCCATCAGCGGCGGGGGGATGCCGTGCATATTGGACTACACAGCCCCCCCTCCTTAATATGGGTCCCCCAGAGTAATAAACAGCCCCCCCTCCTTATCATGTCCCCCCCCCCAGGCTGCGGCAGCTGTCAAAATAACAAACACTTTATACATCACCTTCCGGCGCAGCTATTCCGCTCCTCCGCTTGCCGGCTTCTTCTTCCTGCTTGTGCCGGTGTCATGTGACCGGGCACAGGAGATGACGTCATTTCCTGCGCGCGGTCACTGAAGAGCCGGCGAGCAGACGGAAGAAGAGAAAGCTGCGAGCCGGAAGGTGATGTATAGAGGTGTATAAGCTGCGCCCGGGGTGAATGATAAGAGGTGATTGTTATACATCCACCTGGGGGACATGATAACTGGGGATGCCGTATACTACACTGGGGCTGTATATACCTCTGGGTCTGCCGTATACTCCCACTGGGGCTGTATATACCTGTGGGGCTGCTGATACTACCACTGGGGCTGTATATACCTGTGGGGCTGCTGTATACTACCACTGGGGCTGTATATACCTCTGGGGCTGCTGTATACTACACTGGGCTGTATATACCTCTGGGGCTGCTGTATACTACCACTGGGGCTGTATATACCTCTGGGGCTGCTGTATACTACCACTGGGGCTGTATATACCTCTGGGGCTGCTGATACTACCAATTTGGGGGGGGGCTGTATAGACCTCTGGGGCTGCTGGATGCTACCACTGGGGCTGTATATACCTCTGGGCTGCTGTATACTACCACTGGGGCTGCATATACCTCTGAGGCTGCTGTATACTACCACTGGGGCTGTATACTACCTCTGGGGCTGCTGTATACTACCACTGGGGCTGCTGTATACTACCACTGGGGCTGCTGTATACTACCTCTGGGGCTGCTGTATACTACCTCTGGGGCTGCTGTATACTACCTCTGGGGCTGCTGTATACTACCACTGGGGCTGCTGTATATACCTCTGGGGCTGCTGTATATTACTACTGGAGCTAATGCTGTATATACCACTGGGGCTGCTGCTGTATACTACACCTGCTGGGGCTGCTGCTGTATACCTCTGGGGCTGCTGTATACCACACTGCTGGGGGCTGTATACCTGTGCTGGGGTCCACCCTCGGCTTATACACGAGTCAATAGGTTTTCCCAGGTTTTGGTTGCAAAAGTAGGGGGGTCGGCTTATACACGGGTCGGCTTATACACGAGTATATACGGTATATCCTAAAATAAGTCCAGTAGAGAAAGAACACCCCTTTGGCCTGAGATAATGCTGAGTGTGGGTGCTCTTGGGAACAGTTGACCCAGTTCTTACTCTAGTCAAACACTACCTCTTCCTGCCTTTTTTGTGTAACAGATACTTCTCCCTCTGCACTGACGTGCTCACTATGCATTCCAATGGTCCAGGTTGGATCAGGGACCTCATTATCGACCGCCTCGTATTTCAATTCCTCAATTTGATCCGCCTCTTGAGTTGAGATTTTAGACTGACCTGTTGGCAACTGTGTCTCATAATCAACATCATCATCCACCTCTTGAGACCGTAATTGATGTTTCCCAATTTGGCTTTCTTCTGGCCATTATTGCTCAAATATTTGTTTATCTCCAAAATCCACCTACTCATGTCTCTCTGAAATGGTTTATGGTGAGAGTCCTTAATGAATAAAAGGGTATGTAAACAGCTCCTTGGAGTGCACAAGTTTGGGCTCATATGTCTCCTGGAACTCATGGAGGGAAGAAAAAGTACCAGATTGATGATTGGCTATCCCAGCCTTTTGGCTGCTGAGACTGGACCATGTGGGAAAATTGGTGGTGCTGCTTGTCAACAGACAGGAAGCATTGTCTACCATCCAACCCATAACCTGAGGGTAATTCAGACTGCGCAGCAGACCTGGAGGAGGAGGGGTGAAATCTATTGAAGTGGGCCATTTTAAATGAGTGAGTGAGGGCCCTTTAATATGGGTAAGTGAGGTCCCTCCGAAATGTATGGTACAGGGCCAGCTGAGGCCCCTCACAAAATTCGTGTTTCATGACACCTGAGGGCCATCTGAACATTTGAATTGAGGGCCTACTACTAATAATTATATTAATACTATTACTGTCTGTAGTAATTCTAATATTGTCTGTCTAATATTAATAATTGCATGTAATACTGCTTTTCAACTCATCAGTGAAAAGCATCTAGCAAATATAAAGGTCCTGAGCATGGCAGTGGTTGGCTTCTTTTTAGCTACTGGGTGCTGCTGATACGCAGGAGGATGACTTTCCCAAATGTATAGAGGAGGCCCTCCTAAATGTATAATGACCTTCAATGGCATCAAGCATGGTTTTGCTTATGCCATTATTCTTAACCATTGTTAATAACAAAAATAAGGCCATTGCACAACTGTAGAACTACTGAATTCCTGGACCCACCAAACATAATGGTAGAGGCCCCGCTGTGGGCCCTCTCAAATGAGTGAGTGAGGGCCCTGCCACATGTATAGAGGATGACCCTCCAAAATGTATGGCACAGGGCCACCTGAGGCCCCTCACAAATCTCAGGTTTCCTGAAAACTTGAATTGAGGGCCACAGAATGACATCAATAGCTAAAATATGAAGGGCATGTTGTAGCTGGCTATGTAAAGTGCTTGGGAATATCTAAAAATTCTGTATGAGGGAGGAACCTACAAAATGTATAAGTAAGAGCCCTCCCAATTGTGAAAGGAAAAATAAAGCAAAAACACTACATGTGAACACATGGGGATATTTTTTCTTCCTCTTTATTTAGTCTTACATACAAGTGATTTTTGTTTTATATATCCAAGATAAACATGAATAGTATTTACAAAATGTTAGGACTCTCCCACATATTATATTACACATACTAGATTGGTTTTTGGAGAGTTTCTATACCAATGATTCAAATGCATGATTTTAGCTGCTTTTCATAAAGATGCTTTTATTATTTCATCAAGGAGATTAAAATTGCAGGTACAAAAGTGCTCAATTATAAAAATAGTAGATTTTACATGGATCTGGATAAAGAGGACACTAAGGGGTTAAGGTCATTTTGTCTCACACTTCAAGACATATACATGGTAGCTATATCAAACAAAAACTATTGTGCAGTTCTGGTATACATATGGTTGAGAGCTACAGCTTAATAGTGTATGGAGGGTTCAGTAAACACTTCACCCTTCTAATACACCAGTACACTGATTGTTATCTCAACGCCCCTAGTGGTCATCTCTACACCTTGGCATCTGACATGGGTAAGCTTGGGCACAATCGCTATGCTGCTAAGAATATTGTATAATGGCGGTTGAGATAACAATCAGTGTACTGGTGTATTAGAAGGGGGAAGTGTTTACTGAACCCTCCATACACTATTAAGCTGTAGCTATATCAAACAAAAACTATTGTGCAGTTCTGGTATACATATGGTCGAGAGCTACAGCTTAATAGTGTATGGAGGGTTCAGTAAACACTTCCCCCTTCTAATACACCAGTACACTGATTGTTATCTCAACCTCCATTATACAATATTCTTAGCAGCATAGCGATTGTGCCCAAGCTTACCCATGTCAGATGCCAAGGTGTAGAGATGACCACTAGGGGCGTTGAGATAACAATCAGTGTACCGGTGTATTAGAAGGGTGAAGTGTTTACTGAACCCTCCATACACTATTAAGCTGTAGCTCTCAACCATATGTATAATGGAGTTTGAGATAACAATCAGTGTACTGGTGTATTAGAAGGGGGAAGTGTTTACTGAACCCTCCATACACTATTAAGCTGTAGCTCTCAACCATATGTATACCAGAACTGCACAATAGTTTTTTGTTTGATATAGCTACCATGTATATGTCTTGAAGTGTGAGACAAAATGACCTTAACCCCTTAGTGTCCTCTTTATCCAGATCCATGTAAAATCTACTATTTTTATAATTGAGCACTTTTGTACCTGCAATTTCCTTGATGAAATAATAAAAGCATCTTTATGAAAAGCAGCTAAAATCGTGCATTTGAATCATTGGTATAGAAACTCTCCAAAAACCAATCTAGTATGTGTAATATACAAGTGATTTTGCAGGAAAAACTGTTTTTCTAATATTTTCCCTATAAAATGCAATTTAGGTTAGGTTTGGTAGTTGTTCTTGTGTATCTGTAATGGTGGGTTTACACGCCGCGATATCGGCGTCCAACTCCGACCCAACTCCGACAAAAAGTCACGTGGGTCGCGAGTTGGAGCCGATATCGGGTGCGCGTTGTATTGTTTTAGCATCCAACGCGATGCTGGAACGATGCCAAAACGATATCGGAGTTGAATAGCAAAGCTATTCAACTCGCCGATATCGCAAGGCCGTTGCACCAGCATCGCTGCGTGTGACAGCCCAACTCCGATGTCTACGCTCACGTCACCCATTCACTCCCATGTTAACTGGTCGTTCCTGGGTTGGTGGGCGTAGACATCGGAGGGACGTTGCATCCCGATATCGCGGCGTGTAAACTGGCGATGCGATGCAGGGAGAAACGTGCACTAAATGCGCGCTCCCGCGTCGTTGCCTCCGATATCGCCGCGATATCGGGACGTGTAACCCCACCATTACAGTGGCATAATCCTGAGACAATGCTATTCCCACAAACTATATGTGAGTCAGACATGCATGCAGGCAGGCGTATTCTCCAGGCCCTTCTCATTCTATTTAATCAATTTCCCACCCATTTCAGCCTTTTCCTCTGGCCTCCAGACCTCTTTGTAGGGTCCAGCAGAAAATGACCTGCGTTTCCCATTGACTTCCATTTGACTCTTTTAGTATGAATATGCAAGTATTACAAAGTGCTCATTACAAGTCTCCTGAATCTGGGTAGTTCACTATTTGGTCATCACTAATCGTTATCCCAGAATCTTTTCTAGGTCGAGACAAGACAGTTGGAGTTTCCCAAAAGTTTATAACTATTTTCACTGTTGTAAAATCCACCTGTATATAAAGTTGAAAAATCAGGCAGCACTCCCATTCATCAGTGATCTGGTGGTTTCTTTATTGATCCAAAAGTAGGCTAGACAAAGAAGGAATACATTCGAAACGTTGCCACTTATGGATCAATAAAGAATCCAAGTGGCAACGTTTTGAAGGTATTCTGATTTTTCTACTTTACTAATGGAGGATTGCTGGACACTCTCCTAACAGGTTTGCACCCGGATTTTATATGGTAGTGCTGCCCATTATTTCCTATTCTATATACATGTATATATACATATAATATAAAACTTTTTTCCTGCACTTGTGTCTATACTACTATAAAGAGCAACACTTAGCTATTGATAAAATAACCCTGATCTGCTACAAATGAGGCACAGTGAAAACCTCCTTATGGAAGGTGGTGTACAACAACTACATACAACATGCAATTAATAAATCATACAAGAAAACATACAACATGGGACTGTACCTGACCTTAGTTCTTGTTGTGGTGGTGTAGTAGTGGCTGCTTCGGGTCAGGTCAGGCTTGACTTCCCCAGATTTATGGTAATTCACTGACATCACTTATAGGTATGGAAGCCTGAATAGAACATTCTGCATCCAATGCATTTTCAAAAGTAACACTTTCCTTTGCAATACCGACGCAGATCATGGCCTTAGAAGAATGCCCCTGTGACAGAACAATATATAGGCCATTTATAGCTTAATAACTTATTATGATGCACGTTTCCACCTGCCTTGGTAGAAGTGGGCGCCCTTTAGTCTTGGGCCCCTGTGCAGCTACACATGTTGCACAAATGTTATGTCCGCCCCTTTGTTATAAATGTTATTTATGGTTAAGGCTACATTCAAACGTGGCACATTTTGCCGCATATTTGGCAGCAGTGTTTTTTTATCACGAAAAAAAGCGCTACTGCATGCCGATGTCTCGCTTTTCTCTGCCCGCTTTCCCCAAGGCCATGTTAACATGTAGCCTATGGGGAAAGCACACTAAAAAAAAACCACCAAGAATTGTCATGTCAATTCTTTTTGCTCGGGCGCTTTTGCAGTGAAAGCGCCCGCGCAATAATTTGCGGCAAAACACCGTGTCTACACGCCTTCCAGCAAAAGCCGTATCCAGCCTTCTTTAGCACTGCTTTAACGCGAGCGTTCAAAAGCGCAGAGGAAAAGCAGGAATACGCCTTCATTAACCTCCTTATAGTAAGAGATCCATCTTTATTGTGATATATACGAGCTCAGGAAGTATTTTTGTTATAGAATTGGATTTTATGATTTTTTAAATGGAGAGATAGACACATCACTGCAGTGATGGCATTGGTATGGGAGGTAAGAAGAAAGATAGCTCCAGATCCTTAAAACGTCCAGTCTTTATTACACAGGTTTAAAGCATGCTTAGATAGATGCGGTGTGTTAGCGACGACTGCCTGTTTCGCGCTACACAGTGTTTAATCGAGTCCCGCCAGCAAAACAGCCTGTCGTCCCTAACACACTGCATCTCCATAAGCATGTTTTAATCCTCGTTAATAAAGACTGGACTTTTTAAGGATCTGGAATGCCGCTATATTCATACCTGCAGGAGATTAAAGACTTTCTCTAGGCTAGCAGGCACCCGAAATCCATGGTGTAATATCTGGAGCTCTGGATATGGATCCGAGGATTCCCTTTGCTGTTGGCATGAGTAGTGCCAAGAGTTTCTTATATTGCTTGACATTGAATGGGAGTAGCAGTGGTGGTTTATCAGTATTTATAACTATTTACATTGACCCCAAATTCCCTTACTGACATCAAGAGCTCAAGAAAGCTGCATGTCTTTACTATGAGACAATTGCTCAGCTTGTCGGGGCTCACTATCCATGCTCTGTAAAGAAGAAGGGATGAGAAAAAAAGCTATTCCTGGAGGAGAATAGACTGCAGCCATCGGCTCTGCAGGGTGACCAGGAACAGTGACACAATGATCTGAAGGGGTTTGCATCCCTGTGTTCTACTGTTTTTCGGGAGTTAATATATGGACAGTTACATGACTATAACGAGCCAAGACACAAAAGATTCCAAGACGTTAAGTGCTGTTCTGACAGCTGCTTTACTGGTATGTCCTATGCAAATCTGCAAACCAAGCTGTAGAAATGAGGTTGCATATGTGACGTATCCCACTATGTACATGTATGGTGGGATATAGCACTGTCTTTCATTGGCAATTCTGAGACTCATTTTGGTTACCTAAAGCAGATAAAAAAGACTGGAATAACTAATAAATCAGATTAAGAGGACTTCTATTTCCAGCTGATAATTTTGATCTTACAGACAGCATCGCTGGGCTCTGGGACTTTAACATTTGCTTTCCAATTTCCCCTTTTCCCGCTATCTGTATGTTCTGTTGCTATGGTTTTGATTTTTGGCAAAACAGAAACCACAGGAGACGGCACAATTTCATGTGCATTGACTGATTTAAAGAACACCCATAAACTCGCTCAGTCACATGGCTTATAATGAAATAATGACTGCGAGCAGCAGGTTTTGTTTTTGTCCACCAGATTTTCAGCAAAGTAGCTTTTTATCCTTCATTGAACCAGTAAATAGTGGTTGGCAGATCGGGAAATCAATGTTTATTTAATAAGCTTTCCCAAGCTTTCATCAGTTATTACTCCTCTGAATGGAAAGTTTCCTCTGTTAGTGCTATGTAAATAACGGTTTCCTCCTATGAGTTCCAATATGATAGTAAATAATGCCCAACCATGGTAGTTATCATGCTGTTACGAGGGGGAGCTCCAGCTGTAAAAAAGATCTGAGAAGCCAGAACTTTCTGCAGCAAAGAGAGAATTGAGTAGCTTACCATACATGAACTAGCTGCTGACTTACAGCACTGTCTACACTTTACCATAAACCTACCATCTCGGACCGGCCGAACATGCGTTTTCATGTTTATTTCAATATCGTTAGGAAAATAAGTTCCTGCCAGTCACCTCTGGCAAGTCAAGGACCAGACCTGTTTAATGGAGTATACTCCTTGCTTCTCTATGGCAGGTACACATTGCAGTTCCTTGACCTTTCAATGGCTCCTTTGGGGCTCATGTCTGAAGCCCTGAAAACATGGATTTGTTTTAGTGCGCTGATGGGGTCATTGACTTTAATGGCGCAGATGAAGTCACTATGTCCTCTTTTGGACATAATTTTCCGTAGTATCTGCCTATTTGTGGTCGATACCAAAATGCAGTCGACCACATCTAGGTACCCGCCTCAAATGGAAGTATACTACCAAAAATGATGCTCAGCAAAGCACAAAGTGCCTCTAATTGCATCATTAAAGTCAATGGCTCATTAGTTCAAAGGTCCAAATCCATTTTTCAGGGCTTCAAATGTAAGCCCCGATGGAGCCACTGACGAGTGAAGAAAACGTGATGGTAACATAGTCTTGCACTAATTTTAGATATTGGGATGTTCTTTGACTAGTGCCCGCTGCCTAGATACCCGGTGTTTATCATAGTTACCAGCTTCCTCCCTGCTACAGGCTGAGCTAAGCAAGGAGGATGCTGGTAACATCGCTTCCAGTGATGTGGAAGGTGGCTCCCAGTCCCTGGTCGCTGGGGAGATCTCCCTGTTTGACAGCTACCCAGTGACCAGGTAACGATGTCTCCAGCGATCCCGGCAGGTCGTTATTGCTATTGGGATCACTGGAGTGTCGTAGTGTGTGACTGGACATTTAGGCTGCCAGTTAAATAGGGTTTGTCTTATTAAGGAAATCAGTGCCAGATAACAGCAATATCTTGTAGGTATCTGAAAGTGTTCTGTAATTTTGACCAGTGTGCTTTTTCACTTATTTCATGTACATTTTTATTCTGTGCTTTAGAATATATGAGATAAGCTTAAAATACTGCTAATTTACATCATGTTAGGATATTTTCACATAGAAGAACACAATGACATTAACATTAAGAAAATTGTATGGTGTTCTCTAATTTTGATCGCCAGTGTATTTGTGTATCCATTGATCTATCTATATTTTTCTATATGTATATATAGTATAATATATGTATGTGTGCATGCCAGAGAGATTTTTATGAACATATGGGCATTTTGAATATTTAAAGTGTTATTTCTGATCCTAGATGGGTTTTGTTGCCGGTCTTGAAATGTCTTCCACCATGATGCCCTGATACAAATCATGTATGGCAGGAGACCAGCTGACAGATTGTCCTCTTACTGGAGTAATTCCAGAAGAAC
The DNA here is from genome assembly GCA_033576535.1 of Allobates femoralis. NCBI lineage: Eukaryota > Metazoa > Chordata > Amphibia > Anura > Aromobatidae > Allobates > Allobates femoralis. The sequence goes on from JARQOC010000002.1 coordinate 578,165,076, forward strand.
ATCTTGTAGGCTCCATCAAAAAGGCAGAGAATTTTACTTGTAAATGAGTTCTTTGATCTGGTTGTGGGCTTCAGCTTAGTTATATATACTAGAAAAGGTGCAAAAACACTTAGTGCTGTACAGTATGTATGTGATATGTGCAGGATGATTGCTCAGTATGGTTTTATCTTGTTACAGGGGAGCCTCAAGAGCAGCAGACAGATCTCACCGCAGGAATTCATTCATGAGCTCCGATCGGGCTCCACAGATGAAAGGCTCGTCTCTTACTTAGACTCCCTTCGTGTGTCTCTGACCAGCAATCCTGTCAGGTACTCTCAATGAATTAACAAGAAGTGATTTTATGCTGCTGTTTCATGTCCGGGCAGTTAGCATTTTATCTAAGCGCCTGTCTGTGACCTATATCATGTTTCAGTCAAATTGTACAAGGTTTACATTAAAATGCATAAAATCAAGAACTAGTTATATGCTCGTGGTCATTATTACAGCAGTGAATAATGGTTAGAGGCTAGTTGTATGGGAGATTCATTAGCTGGGGTGCTGGGGAGTGGTTTCTTATGTTGGCTATTCTCTTGTTTCAAAATGCTATCTAAATTCTTGTAATATTCCATAAGTGCTGCGTTTAAGGGTTTCTTCACCAGAATAATAAGGCCTAGACTCCTTGCCACAATATTTGGAATCTGTCACTGATTGGCTGATCAGAGTCCCTGATTTCAGAAATGTCACTTAGGCGGCCGTCACACGCGTCAATTTAATGCACGATCTCGCTCAAGTGATCTGCTTTTTGATCGCTTAAGCGATATCGTTTGTGCATCGCTGCGTGCAATCAAGCGATCTTACAATGTAAAATCGCTTGATCGTTAGATCGCAGATTGGTGAGCCGGAGCTCATATCAAGCGATAAACGCTTGAACAATCTGCCTCATCGTGGTGTGTGACACCACGATGAACGATTCCCTAGGCGGCAGACCAGCTTCAATAATGACTATCGTAAACAATCGTGTTACTAAGCCGCACGCGCGTGAACAAGCTCATGTAAACCTGATGTTAACCAATGTTTACCAGCGATATCGCTGATCAAATGCTTGTCATCTGCTCATGTGTGTGTGACACCACGATGAACGATCTCCCAGCGGCAGAGCCTATGCTGGGAGATGGTATCTATGGTAGACGTCGGGTTACTAAGCGCCGCGCGGCGCATAGTAACCCAATGTGTACCATAGTTACCAGCGATCTCGCTGCTCCACATCGCTGGTGAGTCTGTTGTGTGACAGCTCACCAGCGATGTGAGCGATATTGTTAGCGATCGCGCGTGCACGTGATCGCTAGCAATATCGCTAGCGATATTGAACCGTGTGACAGCCGCCTTAATAAGATACTTGTTAAAGTTTGGATATAATCAGTGTTTTATCTGCTGCTGATGTAGCAGTTCTCTAAGTGTATTCCTGCCCACACCACTGATTGGCAGCTTTCTATACTGCTAAAATGGTGGGGGTGAGTTTATACAGAGAGAAGGACTATATGATGTGATCTAATCAGTAATAATCTCCTGCTGATAAAACAATGTTTTTATTGAAACTACACTAAGCAGCCCAGTTAGTGAAGCATTGCTGCAATCAAGATCTTTGACCCTACATCATGCTGCTCTCAGATTAAATGGCAGAAAGCTGATGGCTAATCCCTTGCAAGGGAACCTGTCACATAGAAACATTTATTAATCTGCAGATATGGGGATAATTTTGAAGGTTAATAGCAGTCTGAATCTGCACATTAAACCTGCTGCCGAGACAAAATGAACTTTAACTCTTCCCGGTTTCTGTCATGGAGGCAGCGCTGGCTTGTGTTCAGTCACCATTCTATGTATGGAGAGTGGCATCTGTAACCACACCACCTGCACTGATTGCCAGCTCCCTCTACGTATGCTGAGTGGCTGTCAGTCATCATGGAGCGTGGTTACAGCTGCTGCCCTCCATACACAGTGCGGTGACTGAACCCGCACGGCACTGCCTCCATGACTGACATCGGAACAATGCTGGGAGTATTACAGTTCATTTCTTCCCGAACAGCAGGGTTTAATGTGCAGGAGCTGGCAGGCTCAGAGTGCTATTGACCTTCAGGTTAGTCCCATATCTGCAGGGTAATAGCAATTTTCCACATGACTGCTTCACTTAAAGGCTAAATTCTCCCGAACATATAAAGATTGTCCCAATTTCATCCAGTAAAGACTGTCAGTTTTTCATCCCCTTCGTCAGCTGTATGCAATCCACTCATCCGTTTTACTGCAGCAATTTACAGCTTCTGAATACTGTTCCATTTGTTAAAGAATTGCTATATATCCTTAACAATCGGGTGCTGTATTTAATTTATACATAGTAACATAGTTTTTGTTCTTGTCTTGGCTCTGAAGTACTTGATGATTGGGTGAGTCTTATCTGTCACTGAAGAAACTTGTACATGCTTGCTGCAATTTTTTTTAACCTGCAGATTTGGGACTTGAAAAAAAGGCGATCATGTGCAACCGAACTATTCAACAGCACTGGTGATAGCGGTGGGGTTTATTTATTTTTTTTTTCTCAAAAACTGCACTTGGACGGAGAATATGGTGATGGTATATTGGCTTATCATGGAGAGTTTGGTTTTGGTGCAGTTTAGTACATAACATATCTGAACCTGTGTATGGCAAGCAGAAAATGCACATGTTGAACCTAGAGTAAAAAATTATTGGTCAGGAACATTATCCAGCCTGTTTTTGTTTTTTTTTTAATTCTTGGTTGTGTGTCCATATGTAGCAGATTGGCTGAGAAATATAGATCCACCGATTTGCTCCTGTAGATTAGCTAAAAAGAAAAAAAAATCCTTTCTTTCGTTCTTTCTTCGTTCTTTCTTCGTTCTTTCTTCGTTCTTTCTTCGTTCTTTCTTCGTTCTTCTTTCTTTCTTTCGTTCTTTCTTTCTTCTTTCTTTCTTCGTTCTTTCTTCCGTTTTTTTCCTTCTTTCTTCCTTTCCCTTTCTTTCTCTTCTTTCTCTCTTTTTTTCTCTTCTTTCTTCCTTTTTTTCCTTCTTTCTTCCTTCTTTTCCTTCTTCTTCCTTTTTCCTTCTTTTCTTCCTTCTTTTCCTTCCTTCCTTCTTTCCTTCCTTCCTTCTTTCCTTCCTTCCTTCTTTCCTTCCTTCCTTCTTTCCTTCCTTCCTTCTTTCTTTCTTCTTTTTCTTTCTTTCCTTCTTTCTTCCTTCTTTCCTTTCTTTCTTCTTCCTTCCTTCCTTCCTTCCTTCTCCTTCCTTCCTTCCTTCCTTCTTCCTTCCTTCTCTTCCTTCCTTCCTTCTTTCCCTTTCTCTCTCTCACTTTTTTCCCTCTCTTTTTTTCTCTTTCCTTCTCTTTTTCTCTCTTATATCTCTCCTTTTCCTCACTTTTTTTCACTGTGTTTTTTTTTTATTTCTCTAGCTGTCTCTTGTCTCTGACTTTTTTCTCTTTCTGTCTCTCTTGCTGTTTATTTCTTCCTTTTTTTATCTCTCTCGTCTTTCTCTGCATCTTTCTATTTTATTTGTCTCTTTTTTCTGTCTATTTCTTTTTCATATACCCCAGTTCTCACATGGTAATGTTATGCTTGTCCTTTAGCGATGCCATGTTGTCACACATGATTGAATTGAGTAGGTAAAATCTACCACAAACTCAAAACTATTCCGCTACATAAATTGACATTTTGTGGACTTAGAAATGCATTGACAATCAAACACAATGGGCAGCACTTTGAACACATTTTACAAGTGCTAATAAACTTGTCAATAACTCATGAATAATAAAGCTACATTAAAACCAAGCACACCATTGTTTTTTTATGAAATTCTCAATCAGTTTGATGTGTCACATGATCTTTTGCCATTGAAAAAAATAAAGTTGGATCCAAAATGGCCGATTTCAAAATGGCCACCATGGTCACCACCCATCTGGAAAGTTTTCCCCCTCCCATTATTAATGTGCCACAAACAGGAAGTTGATATCACCACTATTCCCATTTTATTTAGGTGCAGCCATATAAGTGGCCCACCCTGTATAATGCTTTAATCACAAACTTCTCAGCGAAATTCTTGTTCGGGCTCTTTGCCCAAATACTCAAATATTAAGTACGGACCCCGAGCTTTCCATGTGTGATGATACTGCACATACTCAATAGGCATGCTTGATCCGTCACCCATTGACACATATTTAAATTATACCGCAGTATGCCGATCAGGTTGAAGTGATTTTTTTTTCTACCAAGCCCCAAAAATGCTACATGTTGCATTTTTGGGCGGCTTAGTACAATAAATGGTTTCAACCGAATCTGGTAGCACCCAGATGCAAAAGACAGTGCCCATTGAAGTGCATTGAAGTGCCCATTGGGGTGCCCATGAAGCCATTGAGAGTCCATGAAGTGCCCATTGAGAATCAATGCCCTCAAAGCTGACCTGGTTTGCATCCGGTTTTCAAAAAAGCAACAAATCTCCACTGAATGCTAGAAAACACCTACGTGAAGGTGCCCAAAGCATTGATTCTGCCCTAAAACTATTTTAGATCTGACACTCCTGTTTTAGTTTTTCTGCTCTTTTAACAGGACGGACAACGGAAATAATCATTTGGTTTGAATATATTCTTAGTTGTCCCAAATAAACCATATCATTAAAGTTAATTAAAGACAAAATGGGCTATCCTAGTGACGGATGTCCTTAAACTGTGGCTATTTTCAGTTTTCTTATTATTATAGGTAATAGGGTTTCAGGAGAGATCTCTGCATTAGAAGGGGTTTGCTTCCGCAGATGTACTAGAGCGCATTATCCTAATTGTACTTTGCATATCAGACTGCTTGACATTTAATATGTCGTTTTCCGCTGAATGAAATTCCTGTGTGGAGGGAAGTCAAATTATCAAGTGCTCTGATTAACATTGTGCCTAGAGCTGTACATTTATTAATACTGAATGTGAATGGGAATTGCTGCACGGTTTTTCTCCAATCACCTATAGGCGTTCTGTCAGATTACAATGGTGAACAGAGATTGTCTGTAGATTGTAGCACAGCTGCTTATTTTCTATTATATACTTCTTTTGCATTCAGTACATTACTTAGCCTTTGTGTGTGAGACAAACCTGCATGTGTTTTCATAGGTTAACACCAGTGCACGTTGCACGCCGTATGTACAGTTGAAACCAGAAGTTTACATACTCCATATAAAAAGACATATATATGCATGTTTTTCTCACTATCTCACATGAAATTAATATTTTTATTTATATAGCACCATTGATTCCATGGTGCTGTACATACAAACAAGTTAAAAATACAATGAACAAACGAACGATGACAGACTGATACAGAGCGGAGAGAGGACCTGCCCTTGCAGGCTTACGTTCTACAGGGCAATGGGGAGGGAGACAGTAAATTGGGTTTGCAGAGATGGGTTTTCAGGTTCCGCTTGAAGGACTGAGGGACAGTCGGACGTTTTGGGGTGCAGAATTCCAGAGGATGGGGGATGCTCAGGCTAAGTCTAGCAGGCGGTTAGATGAGGAACGTGCAAGTGTGGAGGAGAGGTGGAGGTATTGGGAAGATCGGAGATTGCGAGTTGGACTATATCGGGAGATTAGGGGGGGGACAGATTGATGGCTTTGTAAGTCAATGTTAGTAGTTTAAATTGGATACGCTGGTGAATTGGGAACCAGTGGGGGGATTTGCAGAGGAGAGAATTGCAGGAATAGTGGGGAGAGAGGTGGATTAGTAGGGCAGCAGAGGATTACCATAATAATTAATATTTGCCAAATGCCAGAATAATGAGAGAGCCAACCAGCAGGTTTTAGGGCTATAAGGTTGAAGCCAGTTCTTTACAGGCTCTGAGATACTGAGTGCAATCATACCTTTCCACAAGTGTTATAAAAGTTATGGCAAAGAGGATAAGGAGACGAACCAAGTGTGCAGCACAGCGTCACTGTGGGTTGGGTTTATTTTTGTTACTTCACTGTGGGCTCTAAGCCAAACTCTCTCCCCTCTCTCCTTTCCTCCCTCTCTCCTTTCCTCCCTCTCTCCTTTCCTCCCTCTCTCCTTTCTCCCTCTCTCCTTTCCTCCCTCTCTCCTTTCCTCCCTCTCTCCTTTCCTCCCTCTCTCCTTTCCTCCCTCTCTCCTTTCCTCCTCTCTCCTTCCTCCCTCTCTCCCTTCCTCCTTCTCTCCCTTCCTCCTTCTCTCCCTTCCTCCTTCTCTCCCTTCCTCCTTCTCTCCCTTCCTCCTTCTCTCCCTTCCTCCTTCTCTCCCTTCCTCCTTCTCTCCCTTCCTCCTTCTCTCCCTTCCTCCTTCTCTCCCTTCCTCCTTCTCTCCCTTCTCCTTCTCTCCCTTCCCTTCTCTCCTCCTCCTCGCCCTCCCTCCTTCTCTCCCTTCCTCCTCCTCGCCCTCCCTCCTCCTCGCCCTCCCCCTCCTCGCCCTCCCTCCTTCTCGCCCTCCCTCCTTCTCGCCCTCCCTCCTTCTCGCCCTCCCTCCTTCTCGCCCTCCCTCCTTCTCGCCCTCCCTCCTTCTCGCCCTCCCCTCCTTCTCCCCTCCCTCCTTCTCGCCCTCCCTCCTTCTCGCCCTCCCTCCTTCCCCTCTCCCTTCATCTTTCCTCCCTCTCCCCTCTTCCCTCCCTCTCCCCTCTTCCCTCCCTCTCCCCTCTCCCTCCCTCTCCCCTCTCCCCTCTTCCCTCCCTCTCCCCTCTTCCCTCCCTCTCCCCTCTTCCCTCCCTCTCCCCTTTCTCTCCTCCCTCTCCCCTCTCCTCCTCTCCCCTCTCTCCTCCCTCTCCCTCTCTCCTCCCTCTCCCCTCTCTCCTCCCTCTCCCCTCTCTCCTCCCTCTCCCCTCTCTCCTCCCTCTCCCCTCTCTCCTCCCCCTCTCCCCTCTCTCCCCTCCCTCTCCCACTCTCTCCCTCCCTCTCCCCCTCTCCTCCTCTCCTCTCCCCTCTCTCTCCTCCCTCTCCCTCTCTCCCTCCCTCTCCCCTCTCTTCCCCTCCCTCTCTCCCCTCTCTTCCCCTCCCTCTCCCCTCTCTTCCCCTCCCTCTCCCCTCTCTTCCCCTCCCTCTCCCCTCTCTTCCCCTCCCTCTCCCCTCTCTTCCCCTCCCTCTCCCCTCTCTCTTCCCTCCCCTCCCTCTCTCGTCCCCTCCCTCTCCCCTCTCTCGTCCCCTCCCTCTCCCCTCTCTCGTCCCCTCCCTCTCCCCTCTCTCGTCCCCTCCCTCTCCCCTCTCTCCCCCTCCCTCTCCCCTCTCTCCCCTCCCTCTCCCTCTCTCGTCCCCTCCCGCGCGCCCTCTCTTCCCCTCCCGGTAATTTTGCCATCACGCTTAGTCATAGCGCAATGCCATTTGTCCTGTATGCCCTCTCTTGCCACCCTCTTATCACTGCTGCTTCTCACTGATTGTCCTGTAATTGCGTGGTCACAGGACTGCAGAAGAAGACCCCGCTCCCTCCAGTCTGTGCATCGCTGGTCTCTTCTCCTCACAGCAGAAACATCCAGGAGAGGAGACCGGGACAGATTTCTGCTATTTTCATCTGTGATCTGTCCTGGTCTCCTCTCCTGGATGTTCCTGCCATCTGTGAGGAGAGGAGACCAGGGATCCACAAACTGGAGGGAGTGGGGTGTTCTCCTGCAGTCTTTTGACCGGGCGATCACAGGAGAATCGGTGACAAGTAACAGTAGTGACAAACAGGTGGCGAAGGAGAGAGGGAGTGATAAGTAACGCACACAGGACAAATGGCAAGCACCATGACCAAATGTGATGTCAGATATCCTGTGCCTGGTAGAGAGCTGCCTGGATCTGCAATTATTGTGCCTGGTAAAGGGAGGGACATGATTTCACTGCAACCAGAGATCTGCAAATAATCTCTGCACAATTTTCTGTGGTGTGTGGAACTGGGCCTTAATAAAACTTTTTGGGAGTGCTTGAAGATACCTACTTTCTAACCATTGACCTGTTGCTTTTTATATCTCTTCTGTAGCTCACATTATATAAGGGTAGAGTCATAATGATGTATCACTCGCACAAGTGCAATGAGAAAAAAAATCTTGCCCTATGTCGGACAATGAGACAGCTCAGAGCTGCAATTTGTTCCTCAGCCCTGATCACAGGAAAAAATTGCAGCATGCTTCGATTGTGAGTGGGTCTCGGCTCACTCCTCATTTATGGTGCTTGTTTCATTGTATATTTTATATAAGATACTGAACCACTTAAGTATTTTAATTTTAAAGGAGTTTTCTCATAAGTGGGTACATTTTAAATGCATGTAAATCGTGCAGCTTTGCAATACAGTTTTTATTAAAAATTATTTCTGTCCTTCGGGAACACAGTGATGCTTTGGTCTCATTGTTTACTGCTTGTTGCCCATCAGTGGAGGATGGTCTCCTGGGCCATGTGTGGAGTGCTTACAAGCTCCCTTTTGTAGAATTTGCAAGGGCTGCTCAATTGTCAACTTCAGTGCCCTGTGCTCCTCCAAGGCTGCAAAAGGAAAGTGGCTTCTGAGTTCTACATGGATGAATGCACAGTTTGCGCCAGTGGTGTAAACAGTGCCACTCGTCTGAACTGTCAATCAAGTAGGTGCTCACCGCCCCTGGGCAAGCAGGAAGCTGACAGGTAGGGGAAAATGAATGAGAATAAACCTTGAAAGGTGGAAACCTTTTACAATCCATTTAATAATGCAAAAATGAAAGTGTAATGGCATCATGTAAGTTCTTTAGGAAGCTCAGTTAACTTTATGCTTACGTATGTTTGCTTATTTTGGGAATAATTTGACTGTAAGATCAGAGTATTTAGTGTATTGAAGGGCATGGGTATTGCTGGGAGGATGTAGGGAAGTGCCCTGAAGACAGTGTACATAGCTACCCGACACCCTGAAGTCATTGGGGGCGTGTGCTTACATGGTGGCACCGGTTTAGGTTTCTTTTACGTCTCTCATAGTCTTAACAGACTGGTTGTGAGATAATAGTCTGCTGCAGTTATTATTTATTGAAAAAAAAAGAAATATAACCTTAGGGTACCGTCACACCTGGCCATATTGACGGCAATTTTATAGGCGACGCTGGGCCTAATGTAAAGAGGTGATGTCGACCCCTTAGAGTGGTCATCTGGTTTCTCAGCACTGCTCTGAAACTAGGCAAGCACTCTGGGGCGATGTGTACACATCGCCCCATGTAACATGGGGACGGCGATCTTACAGGCGATGGGAGCCATAAGCTCCCATGTTACAGGATCGCCGCTGGGGGGTTTTGGACACCCCAGCGGCGATGGCGCCTGTAACATCTCCGGTGGTTTCGCCGCGTGTAAACATGCGACGGCTACGCTGGTGGGGCACCAAAAACGCGCTCCCGTGCGTTGCCAGTGATCTCTCCAGCGACGTCTCCAGGTGTGTTGGTATACTTAGAATTCAGATACTGCATTAAGTCTCTGACACATGAAAACCGCCATTTGTGTACAGCCTCGTTGACAGTGTGCCTTGGAGATGATCCTCTTAACCTACTGTTCAGAAGGAAATTGCAGCAAGTATTTGTAGGTGTCTTGTGTTTAGCCTTGAAGGTTTTGGTTCTTTGGCTTTGTCATCTCCACATTTCTGTTACCATGCGGCACAGACAGAGGGGAAGAAATACAAGAATCACATTAGCCTAATTACCTTGATCTCCTATTATTCGTGTGAACCTGCCGTTTTGTCTGCATTGTTGTGTGACAAATTCATCAGCTTCCAAAGAATTCACAGAATTTAGCTTTTTATCTTCAGCTTATTGTCTATAAACGATTTAGTGAAGAGGTCATATCTAGATCTGTTGTAATTATGTAGTGATGTGGAATGACCCAGTACCTGTTACACAGGCGTATTCCCCTACGAAAAGAGGACGGGTCACCTCTTCTGACATGTTTGTTTTATCATTTCATTGATTCCCTTTTAAATAACAAATCTGAGGCTTATTCTCATATAACACTTTATGGTGGACTTTCGCTGTTCCTCCTAAAAACATATGAATAAATGAATAACTGGATGAAGGCAGTTCTCCTGTCGGAGTGCTGTATCCCACTGGTTGGGCCGTGTTACAGATGGGACACACGTGCATCTCAATGAATTAAATTAACTTTTTGGTTATCTATTTTAGTAATTCAATACATAAAGTGAAACGCATATTATATAGAGTCATTACAAACAGACTGATCTATTTCAAGTGTTTATTTCTGTAAATGTTGATGATTATGGCTTACAGACAATAAAAACTCAAGGGTCATTATTTCAGAAAATTAAAGTAAAACGGATTAAGGGTAAAAAGTGTTCTGTATTCCACGAGACGTCAAAGGGTGAATGTGAATATAATATTGATCTATTAGTCAACATGGTTCAAGCCTCCCTGAAGCATGACAATTTATATAAATTATATAAATATATTGTTTTGTCCTGAAGAAGGAGCCAGGGAGCCCTGAAACATGTTGACTAATAAATCAATATTATATTCACCCTTTGACATTTTTAACCCTTCTTCCGCCCTACTCTATATGCAGCATGTTGGGGGGAGTGCAGCAGCTGTGATATGTTTTTATAGTGGTTGTGACTCTCACAACCACACAAGGTGAAGCCTCTGACACCTATTTAGGTAATATTTTATCTGTTAAACCCTTCATCCTCCCTACTTTACTTTTTGGAGATAATGACCTTTTGGGTTTTCATTGGCTGTATGCCATAATCATCAACATTAACAGAAATAAACACTTGAAATTGATCACTCTGTAATGACACTATATAATATAGGCCTTTCACTTTGTCTTAAATTACTGAAATAAATTAACTTTTTGATGATATTCTAATATTCTAATTCATTGAGATGAACCCCACCAGCCGGTATATGGCTGCTCAACCTAACATATCACGATTATTGCTGACAGTTTGTAGTGACCCATCTGATGGGGGAATGGTAATACTAAGTAGTCCACTTATTTGATACATTTCTTGGGAAAATGAGGCCATGTGCGCACATTGAGTAGTTGGTGAGTTTTTTACCTCAGTATATGTCACCAAAAACCGGGAGTGGTGATAAATCCAGAAGTGGAGCACGTGCTTCTATTCTACGTTTCCTCTGATTGTTCCACTCCTGGTTTTACTTACAGATACTGAGGTAAAAAACTCAACGTGTGCACATGGCCTAAGGCTACCTTGACATTTGCGTTCCCCTCCGCAGCGTTCTGTGGAGGGGATCCGCAATGTGACCGCAGCACCGCAAGCCCCTATCTTGATAATGGGAGCGCACTGTGCTGCGCTTGACTGCGCATGACCGTGCGCACCCATTCACTGCCATATGTGATCTGTGCGCAGGCTGATCTCACACAAGCGTACATGTCCTCAGAAGATGAATTGAACGCCTAGTGATGAGCCAGTATGCTCTTTACTATTTACTACTCACATGAATCGAATTGTACAGTATTTGGGAAGCTCTGTACTCTGCAAGTTTTTTGGATTTTACTTGTGATATTCTAGTGAGCTGAAAAGCATGTTTCATGACTGATTTTTGGCCAATAAATATGCTGGGATTGTTTGCCAGTTATAGTAATACCATGTTCATCTTTGATAATGGCATTACTTTGATTGGCAGGCGCAGCATAACCAAAGAAAAAAAGACGCACTAAAAGAATAGCGATGAGGTCTGGGGGCATTGTGAAAAGGCAGAGATGGATGAGAATGTGCTCAAACTGCATGGGAACAGTATACAGACATGCACACGGTCTGCATACTGTTCTGCCATACAACTGTCTGTTCTGAGTAACAGGACCTAGTGAAGATAGATCAGGTAGATCGAGCTTACTTGACTCCTGCTGCTGCTCCTGGGCTCCTTCCGGTGACACCTATTAAGCTACTTGAATGTTCACTGCACTGTCAGACAGCCAGTCTCAGACCATCACTGTCTAGGTAAAAACATAAAGATGAAAGTAGACACATTGACTGCAACAGCAATCACAAAGGCGCAGACAGAGTGTGCGCGTCTGCAATAAAAAACTGGAAGGAAAAGGGAGCTCAATAGTGTATTACCTGGCCAATACTGATGCCCGAAAAAGCAATGTACAGGCTCACCTGTGCTGGTCCACTTTCTTCTCTACGTTTTTCCCTGGATTTCTACACTTGGGAGGACTGCAGCTACCACAAAACGCTGTGTGTGAATGTATTCATATAGTAAGCAGTGAGGTCACCGTTGCCATAGCAATCGCTGTTGCTATGCCAACAGCGACCTCACCGCTTACTAAATGACAGCGTTGAGACCTACGCTTTAACGCTTTACTGAGCGCTGGTCTCAGCACTGTCCATAGCAACAGCGGTAACTATGAAAATGGTGATCATATGACAGCGCTGAGGCCTGCACTATAGTAAAGCGCAGGTCTCAGCACTGTCATAAAGTAAGTGTTGCCATAGTAACTGCTGTTGCTATGGAGAGCGCTGAGACCTGCGCTTCACTATAGTGCTATAGTAATATACTAAGCGTTGAGGTCACTGATGCCATAGTAACCGCTGTTGCTATGGCAACGGTGACCTCACCGCCTGCTATACCTCAGGTCTCAGCACTGTCATTCAGTGATTAGAGACCACGGGAGCGGATGTGTTAATCCTCCCTGGTGTCTCTGATGTAGCAGAACTGAGTCTATCCAGGAAGAGAAGAAGAATTGCGGAGGGGTACGAGGTTGGGTGGGGAGGGGTTGGAAAGATGTAGTCACTAAGTGTTTGTGTTGTTTTTTTTTTTTTTAATAAAATAATTTTTCTGTGTTGTCTTTTTTACTATTTATTTAAGATTCTTAATGGCCAGGTCTAACTTGGCCTGACTTTAGGCATCTCAGTGCTTAATACCAGCTGGTCATACAAAGCTGGTGTCGCCCAGTGTGCCACTGCCACCAGGGCCGCTGGAAGAGCGTGGTAAAGCTCCTGGAAATGGCACTACGATGAGTGCATCATTTTCGGGGGCGGCTGCGGTCTGCTATTCTTTAGTGTGGGCCAGCCATAAAACAATGGGCCCTCACCATACTGAGAATACCAGCCCCCAGCTGCCTAGTCTTACATTGGCTGGCAATTAATAATAGGGCAGATTCCACACTTTTTTTTTTTTGCCAGCCAAGGTAAAACTAAGCTGCTGACGGTGGTAGCTCGCAGCTGTCAGCTTTCACTAGGCCAGACTTAAAAATACTGCGAAGCCCCACAAGTTTTTTTAATTATTTATTTTACAACCTATGATGGGCAAGTTGTTTGCGATACATTAATGTGTATGGCAACCTAAGCACAATCACTGTCCAGATTGGCTGTTGCAGTCAGCGTGCTTTCCATTGAAGAAGAATGACCCCACTCTCTTTGTACCCCATATACCACACCATACCATTATTTTTTGTGGTTTAACAGTCTTGGAGGGATCTATCCACCGTGGGTTAGTGTCAGACCAATAGCGCTGGTTTTGTTTATTAACTTCACCATTGACAAAAAAGTTTGCCTCATCACTCATGTGAAGGCAATTGTCTATGCTGTGAAGATACGACATGTGCAGCATCTGATACATCGGATACTGGAAGCCTGTGCTAGCATTTCTTCTATGGTGTTGCTCTATCAATGTGTCAAGAGTGGGAGAAGAGTGTTATATTGACAATCCAACACAATGGGCAACACCTTGAACACATTTTATAAGTGGTCATAAACTTGTAAATAACTCATGAAAGAATAAAGTTACATTAAAACCAACCACACAATTGTTTTTCTTATGAAATTCTCAATAAGTTTGATGTGTCACATGACAAAATGGCCGACATCAAAATGGCCACCATGGTCACCACCCAACTGGAAAAGTTTTCCCCCTCCCATATACTAATGTGCCATAAACAGGAAGTTGATATCACCAACCATTCCCATTTTATTTAGGTGCATCCATATAGATGGCCCACCCTGTACTTGCGTTTCCCTTTGACTTGTATTGTACTCTCTTTTGGAATGAATATGCGATTATTACAAAGTACTAGTTACGAGTATAGCGATTACTAATATTACGGTACTCGCTCATCAGTAGTAACGTCCAATTGGGGATGTTAAAAATTATAATTTAAACAGGTTAAATGTCCTCTGCCCAGTGCTCGTAGCTGCAAGACAGTGGTCCTCTATACTTGGTACATCCCTCCAAACAAAGCAGTGCAAAATACTACAGCACTCACTCAAATATGCAATTAAAGTTTTATTGATAAGTCTACATGTGGAATTAGTCCGAAACATTGGCCATACCGTTCAATCCGAGACCTTGATCACAGTCAATGTCTTGTAGATCTTGGCAGATGCAGGGGCAGACTGCCAGATAATTGCATATTTAAAGAAACACTCTCATAAAACAGTTTATGCCCTAACCCTGTGTATATGTAACATAGGATAAGTGTACAGTACAGACCAAAAGTTTGGACACACCTTCTCATTCAAAGAGTTTTCTTTATTTTCATGGCTATGAAAATTGTAGATTCACACTGACGGCATCAAAACTATAAATTAACACAGGTGGAATTATATACTTAACAAAAAAGTGTGAAACAACTGAAAATATGTCTTATATTCTAGGTTCTTCAAAGTAGCCACCTTTTGCTTTGATTACTGCTTTGCACACTCTTGGCATTCTCTTGATGAGCTTCAAGAAGTAGTCACCGGAAATGGTTTTCACTTCACAGGTGTGCCCTGTCAGGTTTAATAAGTGGGATTTCTTGCCTTGTAAATGGGTTTGGGACCATCAGTTGTGTTGTGCAGAAGTCTCGTGGAGACACAGCTGATAGTTCTACTGAATAGACTGTTAAAATTTGTATTATGGCAAGAAAAAAGCAGCTAAGTAAAGAAAAAAACGAGTGGCCATCATTACTTTAAGAAATGAAGGTCAGTCAGTACAATAAATTGGGAAAACTTTGAAAGTGTCCCCAAGTGCAGTTGCAAAAACCATCAAGTGCTACAAAGAAACTGGCTCACATGAGGACTGCCCCAGGAAAGGAAGACCAAGAGTCACCTCTGCTGCAGAGGATAAGTTCATCTGAGTGACCAGCCTCAGAAATCGCAGGTAAACAGCAGCTCAGATTAGAGGCCAGGTCAATGCCACACAGAGTTCAAGCAGCAGACACATCGCTACAACAACTGTTAAAAGGAGACCTTCATGGTAAAATAGCTGCTAGGAAACCACTGCTAAGGACAGGCAACAAGCAGAAGAGACTTGTTTTAGCTAAAGAACACAAGGAATGGACATTAGACTAGTGGAAATCTGTGCTTTGGTCTGATGAGTTCAAATTTGAGATCTTTGATTCCAACCACTGTGTCTTTGTGCGACGCCGAAAAGGCATACTGAACCAGCATGGCTACCACAGCATCTTGCAGCAGCATGCTATTCCATCCGGATTGCAGTTAGTTGGACCATTATTTATTTTTCAACAGGACAATGACCCCAAACACACCTCCAGGCTGTGTAAGGGCTATTTGACCAAGAAGTAGAGTGATGGGGTGCTACATCAGATAACCTGGCCTCCACAGTCGCCAGACCTTAACCCAATCGAGATGGTTTGGGGTCAGCTGGAAAGCAGAGTGAAGGCAAAAGGGCCAACAAGTGCTAAGCATCTCTAGGAACTCCTTCATGACTGTTGGAAGACCATTTCCGGTGACTACCTCTTGAAGCTCATCAAGAGAATGCCCAAGAGTGTGCAAAGCAATAATCAAAGCAAAAGGTGGCTACTTTAAAGAACCTAGAATATAAGACATATTTTCAGTTGTTTCACACTTTTTTGTTAAGTATATAATTCCACGTGTTAATTCATAGTTTTGATGCCTTCAATGTGAATCTACAATTTTCATAGTCATGAAAATAAAGAAAACTCTTTGAATGAGGTGTGTCCAAACTTGTGGTCTGTACTGTATATCTACTGATCGCCATCTTCTGTAATTTCGGCTTTCTTTTGGGTCACGTGATGGCTACTTTAACCTGCAGACTTCCTCAGGGCTCTGTGTGTGAGCCGGAGGTGGCTTTTCCAATGCGTGTATGGGGCATCAGAATGAGGCTGTAGTGACTAGTAATCAGGGCTGTGGAGTCGGTAAGCCAAACCTCCGACTCCTCAATTTCCATTACACCGACTCCACGACTCTTACTCCCACATATCTTGCTTATATTTAAGTGATAAATTTATTGTAGTAGTATAATGTGAACATCAGCCATTTAATAATTTTTATGATACAATAATCAAGATATTTAGATAGAACATAAAATATATTTATTGGAATACAACTTAAGAACACAAAAAACCTGTAATAGATTGTAAATATGTAATACACTGTGTAAGATAGATTACATATATACATATTTTGTGTGTGTCTATGTATATATGTGATATATATATATATATATATATATATATATATATACCGTGTTTCCCCTAAAGTAAGACCCTGTCTTACATTTTTTTGGGGTCCAAAAGTGGCCCCCGGTCTTACTTTCGGGGGGAGGGGGGTCTTATATTGGGTGCCCCAGCAGTGTGGCCTACAGGCCCCCTCCTGCTGGCACACTGCGGGAGCGGGTCGCACGTCACGTGCGCCCGCTCATTAGATATGCACTGCATCCCCCTGTCAATCAGCAGCAGGGGGAGCAGTGCATTATATATATGGGCCCCCTCCTGCTGGCACACTACCCCCCCAGCCGGTGTTCTGAGGCCCCCCCTGCTGCTGCTGCTCACATCTTACCCTCCAGGGTCTTCTTGCAGCAGCCAGCGCGTCGGTCCTCCGTCCTCGGATGTCTCCCGGATCATGTGACCGGCCGATCGCTGTCGCGATGACGTCATGCGCTGCGACGGGTCACATGATCCGGGAGACATCCGAGGACGGAGGACCGACGCGCTGGCTGCTGCAAGAAGACCCTGGAGGGTAAGATGTGAGCAGCAGCAGCAGGGGGGGCCTCAGAACACCGGCTGGGGGGGTAGTGTGCCAGCAGGAGGGGGCCCATATATATTGCACTGCTCCCCCTGCCGCTGATTGACAGGGGATGCAGTGCATATCTAATGAGCGGGCGCACGTGACGTGCGACCTGCTCCCGCTCTTTCCCCCCCTCCCCCCCGCTAGGGGCCTTACATTAGCCCCCCCCCGGTTGTAAGGCCTTATATTCGGGGGAGGCCTTACATTAGCAGGCCCCCCCTTTACCCCTAGGCGGCCTTACAATCGGGGGGCTTTCGGGGAAACACGGTATATATATATAACACTATATAATACACTTTATAAGTGGCAAAAAACTGTTTTCTACAAAAACATACTAAGTAACATTTGTGCAGTCTATGAATTTGTTCTAAGAAATAGAATCACCTCCATCAGATCCTCCTTCATAGAGGACCTCACATCTGACCTAATAATTTTAAGGCTAGGGAACAACCTCTCTACACTAACTTGGGTTGGAGGCAAAGCTGTAACCACATCGGCAACATCTCTAAGAGTACCGTCACACACAGAGATATATTGCATGCAACTCACTGGTTGCAATGAAATCATGGACACATTATTACATTTGTACACAGCCACAAAATAGAACAATGTGTCCATGATTTCACTGCAACCAGTGAGTTGCATGCAATATATCTCTGTGTGTGACGGTACCTTAACAGTCTCCGGGAATTGCCTCATACACAGTCAGTGTTGATGGCCGGTTTAATTTTTCTATTTCTTTGAGAGCAAGTGAATAATTTTGCTGGAATATGGTTAATCTACTTGCCATAGGAGACGGATTGAAATCTTTTTCTTTGCGGCAACACTTTGCCTGCTCCATGTCATCCAAATACTTGTCAAACTTAAATTCCCCATCTGACGAAGATGAAGATATGGCAGCAGTAGCACTGTCAGGACCCAAGTCCTCTTGCGCCTGGCAGTCCTGTAGGCCACTCATCCTAACTGCTACCTCAGTCAGAGCTTCTTTTTTTGTAGTAAGCTGTTGATCATCAAGCAGTATACAATGACTTGGGTCCACATAAACAGCTGGCAGAAGAATTTTATTTTCCAATAGCTGTCTCTCTCTCCGTTTCATTGAAGCAGAAATGCCATCTACGATTAAACCTCCTCTTTGTGACAGGCAAAATAGCAAGTTCTTCCACTCCCTTATGAAAAGTTAAATCCACAGCTAGTAATGTTTTAGTCACGGTAAATGGGTGATTAAGCAATTCCTTCAATCTGCCACCTGTGGTCCATTGGCCTTCATTTAGGGCTACCTGAGGGTTCACCCTATCTATAAGAAACGCTTTTAGTTCTTATAGAACTAAAATGATATAGAACTATATGACTATAATTAGAATCATTAAATAAGTGCTGCCCCACCGAGTGGCCTGATCGACAATTTCCCCTTTCAGCACGTCTCTTAAAGATGCAATCAATTTTAGGGGTTCTGGCGGCAATAACTAATTTCCTCTCTTTTCCAATCAGATTTCCAGCATTTCCCTCTTGCAGACTATCTCTTATGGCCACTTTACACGGCACAATATTGTTTTGATATTGGATACAACGACGCGGGAGCGCACACTTTTTTGGATGAAATCCAAGATCGCATAGGAGCTGTCACACAGGGCGATATCGGCAGGCAACACAACTGCGATGTGTACGCCCCCTTGTACGAGCGACCCAGGAAAGACCATTTAACATGGGAGAGAATAGGGGAAGTTGCTCTCAAAGTCGGTGTTGGGCTGTCAAACAGAACGATCCTGCCAGATCATCCATCCAATATCGGCCAGTTGGAGAGCCTGCTCATTTCTCCCCCGATATCGGTTTGGCATCGTTCTAGCATCGAATTGGTCATTTACACCACACAACGCACGAACGATATCGTCGCCAACACACGAACCACGAACCACGTGACTTTTTATCGAAGTTGGACAACGATATCGCGCCGTGTAAAGTGGCCGTTATTTCTATCTGCAACCTGAGCGCAACACAGCGCATGTGATGAATATGAAAGTGTTTTGAAGCAGCTAATTCTAAAGTATCATTTTGCTGTTCTTTCGTAGTAATATCTGTTTGTTCTTCAGTTACATGAACAGCACTGTGGCCTTCCATCTCAAACATACTGAACCCTAAATTTTCTTCAAGCTGTTGTTCATCTTCATTACTCTCATTCATCAGTTTAATTGTATATATGTTTGAAGCATTGTCCGTTATAATAGCAAGAACCTGTTCTTTTTTGAGTTAGTAATCTTGCAGAACTTTTTCCACTAAGGCCTGGAGAAACTGGCTGGTGTGATGGGCTTTAGTATCTTTTACTGCCAATGTCTTGGTAACAATTTCTTTGTTGTCACAACCATATCGAACATTAATGGCAAAATGGTTCACTTTGTGACGTGTGCAGGCATCCATTTTAAGAAACATGAAGCTTCTTTTGAGTCTTTTTAAGATCTTCCTTTTGTTTAAGGATTTCTTCAATCACTAATTTTCTAATACTTTCTCTTCCAGAGAAACACTAAAGGCCAAGTTACACACACAGATAATTGTGCAGAGATTGTTCGCAGATCTCTGGTTGCAGTGAAATCATGGACACATTGTTCAATTTTGTGGCCGTGTACAAGTGTAACAATGTGTCAATGATTTCACTGCAACCAGAGATCGTCGAATAGTCTCTGCACAATTATCTGTGTGTGTAACTGGGCCTTAAGTTTGCGGGCCATATCTCCATTTAGAGCTGTAAAAGCTGGTCGTGCAAATAATGATAATGGTACATCGTCCTTCCCAACAAGCTGTATGAGCTGTCTTCACTCTAACAATGACAACAGGTATGTTAAATAACTTTGTCACTTACATAATATCTTGTTAATGATGTTTGAGATGCTCTTTCCTCTTCCTTTGCCTGGCAACAGGAAGTGCTGGGCACTGGTTTCTTGGTGCTGCTGTTATCTTTCTCAAAGCTTTGAAAACGTCTGGGTTGGAGCGTTGTAAATGTCTTTTTAGGTTGGAAGTTTGTTGTAGGAGCATTTTTATGACTCCCTGAGTATGCACTAATTTTGGCATCACAGCATTTGTTTTCATCTGGTTACTTATCATACATTTTTTTTTCTCATCATTTGGTTTTTATTGGGTAAATTTCTTTACATGGACAAATAAAACATGTACAACAATAATACAGAAAGAAAGAAACCAAGGATGAGGCTATCAAGTGGGGGAAGAACGGGGGTACAAGTATAAGTTGAGTTGAGAATGGCATCACGGAGGCACGGCACCGCAGGCACGGTATAAATGTGAAGGGTTACACCCGTGCGACGAGGTGTTTTAATGCATAGGAGTCTGAGTTGCTGGGGCGCAGATTTTTTGGGGCAAGCTAGTTTGAGGAGCCACCGAAGTGACCGTGTTTAGTAGTGAGTACGGTCAAGTTCAGTCGTTGTGCTGACTCATGTGCCAGTGGTCATTTTTAGATCTTGAGCAGGTTCGTCCCCATATTGGTGCAGAGGGGTGATAGGAGTCCATGAGTTTGTCTTCATCCGTCCTTCCCAAGCGGCACCGCCGCCACTATGATCTTTGCCACTTGGAGGCGTGACATCATCAGGGCAAGAGTAAAGGTTAGAGCGAAAAGAGGAAAAGGAGAAGAGCCGTAGGTCAGGGAGGGAGAGGACTGGGGAAGAAGGGGGGAGGGATATGGGAAAGGGAGGTTGGGGAGGGAGGTGAGGAGGCAGTGAGTACCGGCTGCATTCCCTTCATCTCCATACCAGAGGTCCGGATGCACGGATGATTTAGCTTAGCATGGTAGCCGCAGCGCCAGAGGGTGACGGGCCCAAAGGTCCCATGCCTCTGTGACATATCTCCTTGCCCCCCGCTCCAAGGCCAGATAATATTCGTGTGTAAAGATTACATTGATTTTGTTTGTTAGATCTTTCATTGTTGGTGGAAGTGGGTCTTTCCATTTGGACGCCACGCATAGCCTGGCAGCCGTCAGGACATAGGTCATCAGTCTACGGATCACTGGGGGGAAAGGCATGACGCCCAGGTGTAGTACTGCAATCCGGGGCTCAAGTGGGATCGAAGTCTTAGTCACCGTCGTCAACAGGGAGGCCGTGGAGAGCCAGAACTGACGTATCTTCGGGCAGTCCCACCACATGTGGGAGAGAGTACCGGTTTGACCGCACTGTCTCCAACATAGGGGAGAGGCGTTTTTGGTGAACTTCGCTAGCCTCACTGGGGAGGAGTGCCAACGAAGGTGAATTTTCTTGGTTAGTTCGACATGGTTGAGGCAACGCGACGCTTCCAGAACGCAATGAATAGAGTCCTCCCAGTCCTCGGAGGTCGCCGTGAAGCACAGCTCTTCTTCCCAGGCCCTGACATGTGCAGGGATGGGGGAGGACTCAAATTCTGCGAGATCCGCGTAAAGCTGCGCGAGTCCCCTTTTCGGGGGCGGGTCGTCAGATAGACTGCGTCGCAGGGCCGAGGGGGCTCTTGGAGGGGTCAGGTTATGTCCAAATTCCGAAGAACGGATCAAATGTTGCACCTGCAGGAACAATAGGAATGTGTTCCGGAGGGCTGGGAAGCTCACGGTAAAGTCCTCCCAGGACGTGAGGCGAGGGCCGGACATGATGTCCCCCAAGGTCTGCGGGCCGCCACTCCAGGGGGTGAGGTTCAAGGATGGGATGAACCACTTGAGGGCCCCCAGAGGAAAAGCCTCCGTGGGGATCTTGGTCCACTCCCCCCTCAAAGCTCCCAACACCCGGAGAAGCTCGGTGACGGTACCCGGTATCCCAATCGGGGAGACCACTCCCGCAGTCCTCGCCACAATGAGGCTCCGGATAGAGCCCTTCTCAACCATCGCCTCCTCGAGCTGCCTCCATCCCTGGGGATTTGTTTCCCTCCACCATCCCCCAGCCGCCTCCAAAATCGTCGCTCTCCGATATCTTTCTACGTCGGGGACTCCCATACCCCCGTTTGTTAGGTGTTTGCACATGGCCGATTTTTTAATTCTCGCCGGTTTGTTAGCCCACACATATCTACTGATGAGCGCCTGAAGTCGCGCCACCGACCCGGACGGGTAACGAATCGGGACACAACGAAACATGTAGAGGATTTTTGGCAACCACATCATCCGCACAGCCTGGATCCTAGCTATGAGCGACATTGAGGATAACGGAAAGCTTTCCAACGCCCGGGACAGGTCACCAATGATGTGCGTGATGTTTTGTAGGGCTACCGTCGTAGAGGAGCTTAAAATAATCCCCAGATACTTGATCCCTGTGGGTGTCCATCGGAAGGGGAATGCTCCTGACAATCGCGTCGTTTCTTCCCTCCCAACACCAAGAGGTAGGAGCTCTGATTTGGAAATATTCAATTTGTAGTAGGAGATACCTGCGAAGTGGTCAAGCTTTTCCAATACAACTGGGAGGGAGGAGGAAGGGTTTTCCGTCATCACTATGACATCGTCGGCATACAACCCCACCACATGCTTCCTGGAGCCCACCACAATCCCAGAGATCCCTGGGTCAGATCGTAGTGACATCGCCAGGGGTTCCATGAGGAGGGCAAACACCAGGGGCGAGAGGGGGCAGCCTTGCCGGGTGCCATTCGTAATGCGGAAAGGTCTGGAGACCTGTCCAGATGCAATAACCCTGGCACATGGGTTGGAATATAGGCTGAGGATGGCCGACATGATAGGGCCCGAAAACCCGAAAGCGGAAAGTACCTCCCGGAGGTATCCCCAATGTACCCTGTCAAATGCCTTCTCGGCGTCAAGAGACAGGAATACAGTGGGGACCCCCCTTTTTTCTGCCACCTCTATCAGGTCGAGCATCCTCCTTGTGCCATCCATGGCTTGGCGACTTCGTACGAACCCCACTTGGTCGAAGTCGACCAGGAGCGAAACTGCATCTCCAAGCCGGTTAGCAATCAGCTTGGCGTACAATTTAAGGTCGGTGTTGAGAAGGGAGATAGGACGAAAGTTTTCAGGTCGATCGAGATCCTTCCCCGGCTTAGGTATAGTGGTTATCATGGCTTCCAGCGCAGAGCTGGGAATGGAGCCCATCGACTGCTACTTGTTGAATAGACGTAGCAAGTACGGGGATAGGATGTCGCCGAACATGCTGTAGTATTCGTTAACGAACCCGTCCGGTCCGGGGGCCGAGCCCCCCTTAGCTGCTCTTGCCACCCCCTCCACTTCCGCAAGCGAAAAAGGCCTGTTTAATGCCTCCAAGGCCTCCAAAGGGAGCGAGGGGAGGTGCAGTCTGCCCAAGAAATCAGAGATCACCTCCGACGTGGGCTGCGGAGTCGAGGGATCATCTTTCAGGTTGTATAAACCCTCATAGTAGGACGCAAAAACCTCCACTATCTCCCCCGGGTGCCTAACCAGTGTGCCCCGAGCATCTCGTAGTGCCGAGATCGCCGAACAGGCTACCTTGCGTCGAAGTCTGTTCGCAAGCAGTTTCCCGGCTTTGTCCCCGGATTCGTAGTATTTTGTTTGCATTTTTCATAGGCTAATTTCATGCAGGTAAAGCAAATGAGAGCGCAACTGGGTCCTGATGGAGCGGATTTGGGTCAGGAGGTGTTGGGAGGGCGACCTTTTATGGAGATCCTCTAATCTGTGCAAATCAGAGAGCCAGCCTTCCATCAGGCGTTCCCTACGTTTTTTGGCCTGAGAGGCCTTTTGGAGAAGGAGTCCGCGGAGGACAGCTTTGTGGGCATACCACAACGTGTCGTCCGCGATCTCCGAGTCGTCGTTGATGCGAAAGTAAGAGGAGATCGCGTCTGCGACGGACTCCGCTACTGCGTTGTCCGCGAGTAAGTCCGCGTTTAGTCTCCATCGTCGGGGAGCGCCACCCCCCGACCCCAGATTTACCACCAGGTCTATCGGGGCGTGGTCCGACCAGGAGATCA
Organism: Allobates femoralis; assembly: GCA_033576535.1. Lineage (NCBI taxonomy): Eukaryota > Metazoa > Chordata > Amphibia > Anura > Aromobatidae > Allobates > Allobates femoralis. Next base: position 578,188,906 of record JARQOC010000002.1, read on the forward strand.
GTCCAATCCCCGAGGACCCACAATGCTCCAGGGCCCGGTCGTTGACCAGGAAAAAATCAATCCTGGAGTATGTTTTGTGCACAGACGAGAAGAACGAGAAGTCCCTCTCCTCCGCGTGGTGGTACCTCCAGACGTCGTGGAGGCGGCGCTCCCGACAAAGGTCGCCCATTCCAACTCCTCTCCTGGTCTGCGCAGACGAAACGTCTATGCGCTGTTCCATCACCGCATTGAAATCCCCACAGATTATCAACCTGTTTGCGTCCTCCATCTCCAGACGTGTCAGGAGCGCTCTCGCGAATTTCAGTTGCCCTGTGTTAGGTGCATACGCTGTGACTATGGTGTAAAGTGCTCCGCCTATGTCGCAGCGCAAGATCACGTATCTGCCTCCCGGGTCTGTGTAGACGGAATGGAGGGTGAACTGCACAGTGTGCTTCACCAAGATGGAGACTCCCGCCTTTTTTTGCATCGCATTAGCGTGGAAGGCATGAGGGTACTGTGTGTGTTTTCAGCCTGACGTTGTCTGTCGCCAGGAGATGCGTCTCCTGGAGACATAGTATGTCTGCGCTTTGCCGCTTAGCCTCCCTCCATAGGAAGGAGCGCTTGGCCGGCGAGTTTAGTCCTCGTACATTCAATGAAACAATTTTACAAGACATGGCGGGGGCGCTGGTGACGCGTGGGCGGAAGCCGGCAAGGAAGGAGGTAGGACCTCTTCGGAGAGGAAGGGGAGGGGTAGAGGGCGAGGGAGAAGAAGAAGGAAGGGAGGGAAAGGTGGGAAGAAAGGGCGCGAAAGAGAGGGCAGGGAAGAAGGGGGGGAGGGGTGAAGAAGAGATCTAGGAAAGAGTTTAGAGATCCAACAAAGGAGAAAGTCAGAGGGTAGTAACGTTATGTAAATAACAGTAAATCACACGAATTAGTGAACAGACCTGCAATACAGACAGTGGTCTGCGCAGATTCCAAGTAGGGGTAGGGAGAGGAGGCGAAGGACCGGCTCAGCCGGAACATAGGTCCCCAGTCCCCAATACACACCGATTAAAGTAACACTAACCGGTGGAAAAGTCCAAACGAGCGGAGGTCATAGCAACCGGCCCAAGTCCGCCGCAATAGTCCCGAACTTTAAAAGTTCTTGTCTGCTCTGTGGATTCACACTGCATTGTTGTCTCCTGGAGCCGCTTGCTCGTCTGGTAAATCCTCTAGTGGAGGGGGCCTGGCGCCTTCCCCTCTCCCTGGCAAGGCAGCAGGGAACAGGCGCCATGATCGTAGTGTTTTCCGTAGAAACGTTGGTGAGGCGAATGAGTGTCATCTGCCGTCAAATCGAAAGTTCAGGGATACCGGCGAACCCCAGGTGTAAGGGATGCCTCTGTCACGGAGGATCCCGCAGCTGGAGGCAAACTCCCTCCTTCGGGCTAGGGTCCCAGGGGACAGGTCCTGATACACCGCCACACGGGCGTAGGGGCCTCGTATAGGGGGGCCTTGCTGCATCCTGCGGAGGAGCTGGTCTGCAACCCCGGGGCAATGCATACGGACTAGGATGTCTCTGGGAGTCCCCGCTGGGAGGCCTCGTGGTTTGGGGATCCGGAAGGCCGACTCAATCTCCAGATGAGCCGGGGGGAGATTAGAGATAGCCGTCAATAGGAAGTCCTTCGCAAGTGCTGCAGGGCTCTCCGCCTCTCCAGCCTCAGTGACGCCTCGGAGCTTAAAGTTATTACACCTTAGTTTGTCTTCGAGATGGTGCAAGACATTGTTGATGGAGCTAATTTCCTTGTCTATAGTCGCATAATCGTCGGCCAAATTGCGCCTTCGCGATCTCTCCCATCTTTCCCTCCAAATGATCCGTGCGTTCCGCGATCGCTCTCACCTCCTCTCTAACGGAGCCCAAGAGTGCCGCTATTTCGGTCATCATGGAGTCCCGGAAGGATCCCAGAAGCGCCTTCAACATGCCCTGAGTTACTGGGGCGTCGTCATCAGACGTAGGCTGTTTCGATTTGCCTCGGGTGTTTGGGCCTGGACTGGCCGAAGGTCTGGAGTCCAGGGAGAGGCGTTCGGTAGCCGGCGCCATCTTAGGGAGGGTGGCTCGTGGTGAGTCGGGGGAGAAGTAGTCCGTGAGCCGATTCCCAGTTGGGGGCCGTTTAGACGCTCTCTTCGACATCTCACCGGAGGCAGCAGTGTTAGGAGAGGTGGTTTGTTCGGTTCAGCGTGGATCCGAGCAGCTAGGACGCCGTTTGGTCGTCGTAGAACGGGTCGGTTGCCGGAGCTCTTTCAATGTGCGACCAGCGCCATCAACAGCTGGACACGCCCCCCCTACTTATCATACATTGACACACAAAATATTTTTAATCTTGAGTCACTGTGAAATGCTCAAATACAGCTGACTTCATAGAAGCGTTTTAGATATTTTGTAATCATATAAATTCACTCTCAAAATAATTTTGTCCTATAAAAAATAATGTATATTATACTTCCAGCAAGAACAGGGAACCATGTACAGTGGGGAAAATAAGTATTTGATACACTGATAATTTTGTAAGTTTTCCCACCTACAAATAATGGAGGGGTCTGTAATTGTTATTGTAGGTACACTTCGCCTGTGAGAGACAGAATCTGAAAAAAAATCCAGAAAATCACATTGTATGATTTAAATCATTTGCATTTTATTGCATCAAAAATACATATTTGATACAATAGAAAAACAAAACTTAATATTTGGTACAGAAACCTTTGTTTTCAATTACAGAGGTCAGACGTTTCCTGTAGATTTTGTCTCTCTCAGTTGAAGTTTACCTATGATAAAAATGACAGACCTCTCCATTCTTTGTAGGTGGGAAAACTTGCAGAATCGACAGTGTTTCAAATACTTATTTTCCCCACTGTATAATTTTAGATAGAAATAAAACAAACTTTGCATAAATCAATAGTACAGATGACAAATATAAAGTTTGTAAAATATGTTTGAATTTCCAATCTCAGGCTTTTCTTAGGGTACAGCTCACTAAATGTTTCACATCAGATTGATTCAAAGTCTATGAAGAGGAGCAAGTTTATTGTGTATCATTCTCCTGGAACAAAGAAACTTATAGCACAGAGCTAATAACTTGATGTTTTGGCTTCTATACCTATACAAGTTCTCAGATAAGTCCTCATCAATCCTGTTGTTGTATTTTTCCTGCATATTGTATAGAAGCTAGCCTCCCAAAAGTACATGAGCTCAGAGAAAAAACAAACAAGCATCGAGCATACAGAGAAAACATACAGTATACTGGACTATTGATTTAAATATGCTTTAAGAAGTAATTGCCTTAATCTTGTTATCCTGTTCACTCTAGCAATTCTGACATGAGTGCAGGCCTTCCTTCTTTCTATGTGTTTACCTTTTACCCTTACCTGTAGAGGAGGAGCTTCACTGGTGCTGAAATGCAGCACAGACTTTTCTCAGCTAAGACAAAGCCTAGATCTTTGGGCTATATTCACAAAGCGTTTTTGCTGCATTTTTTGCAGATCCGTTTTTTGCAGTGAAATGCAGTGACTCTGGGCATCCCAGCAAAGTCAAAGGGTTTCAACATATGACGTTCATTCAGAAACGTTTTGCGAGGATCCGTTTTTGCGCTCAAAATCGGATCCTCACAAAGAATGAGCATGTCCATTTGTGTGGCGTTTTTCTAATCTGCTTTTGCTAATAAAACCATTATTTAGGAGCTAAAAAAATGCAAGTGCGTAAAAAATGCAGCAAAAACGCATCACCTTTTAGGTTTATGTGTTTTTTTTTTTTTGTAAAAGTTGATCTGCTTTTGCAGCTGAAATACATATCCTCAAAAAACGCAGCAAAAACGCTGTGTGTGAATGTAGCCTTAGATCAGGAATAGAACCGCCATTTATAGGACATTTCATAACTTTCCCAAATTCGTTTTTTCCTGATCAGGTTCGATCAGGTTTGTGTGTCAAAACCAGGAGTGTCTCCAAAACTCAGAACAGGTATCAATCTTTCAATTATAGTTTTTCTCTGCAAGTTCCTCTCCTGGTTCCTCTCCTGGTTTTGGCAACCAAACCTGATTGAACCTGATCAGGGAAAAAACTGCAGTGTGAAACCAGTCTGTGTCGGTCCATTTTATACCGACTCCACCAAAATGGACCCTGACTCCACAACTCCGACTCCACAACTCCGACTCCACAACTCCGACTCCACAACTCCGACTCCACAACTCCGACTCCACAACTCCGACTCCACAACTCCGACTCCACAACTCCGACTCCACAACTCCGACTCCACAACTCCGACTCCACAACTCCGACTCCACAACTCCGACTCCACAACTCCGACTCCACAACTCCGACTCCACAACTCCGACTCCACCGCACTTCTAGTAATGGGCTAGTATCTGCAAAGGGCAGGTACTATTTCTCCAATGTTGTAGAGAATGTAGCTCCCCATACTCTCCAGCAGGTGAAATCCTGGTTCTGATGCAGATGTGTTCCTTTTTTTCTACCTGTAGAATAGTCTAATTGATGAATATATTATGGCGTGTTTGCATGTTGTCACGCTGTGATGGAAAGCATAGGTTGGTCACACTATGGGTAGCTGGGAAGCTGAAAGTCCTCGGGAATTATTCCCCCCAGCTCTAGATAGAAGACCAGCATGTTAATATTGCATTTTTCAGAATGTGGACGCTGTTGATTGTCATGTGTGATTTCTCGGGAATGTATGTGTCTCTCCCCATGTCTCCAGCCCCCTATGTATATGCCACTTGTCCATTTCTGTCAATCCCTAGCTCTATAATTGAAATAGTTATTTACCCGGAAATGCTATGATTGTAATAAGCGAGGAATGACGCTAGTAATATATTGATTTAAAGCAGTTGGGTTCCTGTTTTATGGCGATGTTGTGCATTAAACTGTCTGTGTATTTTATGGAGACAGAAGCTTTGTTGCTGATCATGATAAAGTAGCTGTATCGCCGGCGTTTATAATTTGATTTATCAGATATTTTTATTTTAATTTGCAAAACAGCTGTTGCAGAAAATTACATGCAACAGATTTGATCTTTTGGGCTCTTAGGGGCATATGGTTGTTTATGTGATGTGAAATGGAAATTGTTGCAGGGAGTCGGACAGCTGTGTTTCATATTGTCCATTTAAGAACATCTACATTTTCTTCTTCCAGTGTTTCTTCCTCTGTGTTTAAAGGTGTTCTATTGAAACTCCATTCACTTCCATTATTACAGAACATGAGAAAACGTGCGAAGAGCTTTTGTCATTCATTTTTCCTTCCTTGTATTCCATGTCTGTATTTAGGTATGAAAAGAAATGAATAATCCTATGTTCCCTTTTCAGCCTTTGCCAGTCAATGTCAATGTCATGTGACTCTTATTTTCATACATTTGCTCCTTTCTCTATTCTACGTGTGTATTAATTTATTTGTGCTCTGAAATGTTCTACATTTCTGTCATTTTGTCTTCCTTTACTTTATAGATTTGCAGGATATTGAATACATAATAATGTTCTTATTTTATTTTATGAATCCTTCATGTTCCAGAAAATGAATTTTTATATTTATTGGTATTTTAATTTGCTGTCATGCAACGGTACTATTTAGCTTTTTAATTAAAGAAAAGCTTTCCTTTGGGGGACAGGTTTTCCTTTCTCCCTCTACTGGGATCCGTTCCCATTTTCGGCAGGAAAGTTCATAAGGCAATATAAATGAGCCGTTATCAAAGTGCAGCCATCACTCAAAGCTCACGTGGTTTATATATAGCAAGTCTCAATAGTATATGTTCTAAGTATTAATGGGATTGGGGTCACAAATGATTTTTTTTTTTTTCTTTGGGGGGGTTTGCTATATTTGGTTAAGTTGGAAAAGTGATACAGAAAAATTAACATAATGCTTATAAAGTAATACTGTGCACAACCCTAATCAGTGATCAAGGTTCGGGTACTGCAGCTCAGCTCCTATTTATTTAAATAAGAGCTGAGATGCTGCTCTTGATAGCGGTCACTGTATATGAAAAATGATGTGCTTTTCTGGGTGTTGGAAATTGATAATGACGCCGTATCCGACGGCAGGAGTGGGGAACTTTTTCTCTGGCCCTGGGCAGATTACAGTGGACTGCAATGCTCCAGCCGGCAGCCCTGTTTTGCCTGCAACCAAGTCAAAACATACTTGATCAGGTTAGCACTTCTGTGCTCCAGTCCCACTGATGTAGACAGCAGCAGCCTCCATGTCTCCAGTGTTGAATATACTCCATACCTAGCATCTTTTATGGGATGTATATGCTCCAGCCCCAGCATCTCCTGTGTGATGTATATGCTGCAACCCCAGCATCTCCTGTGTGATGTATATGCTGCAACCCCAGCATCTCCTGTGTGATGTATATGCTGCCACCCCAGCATCTCCTATGATGTGATGTATATACCACAATCTGTGTCTTCTATGTGATGTACATAGCAGTCTCATTTTCTCCTGTGTGATGAATACAGCAGTTTCAATGTTTTCTATGTAATTTATATAGCAAACTAGGTGTCTTATGTGATTTGTATATAGCAGTCTCACTGACTCCTACGTGATGTATATAGTAGTCCCATTTTCTCGCATGTGGATGTAGAAATGGTATCCCCAGTGTCTCTTATGTGATATACTAGTAAAAAGGTCCGATGCAATTGCATCGGGAGCTCGGTGACATGAATTGTGTGTATACAGGCGGCTCTGTGGGTAGCAGAGTATACAGGGGGCAGTGCGGGGAGCAGAGTATACGTGGGGCAGTGCGGGGAGCAGAGTATACTGGGGGCAGTGCGGGGAGCAGAGTATACGGGGGGCAGTGCGGGGAGCAGAGTATACGGGGGGCAGTGCGGGGAGCAGAGTATACGGGGGGCAGTGCGGGGAGCAGAGTATACGGGGGGCAGTGCGGGGAGCAGAGTATACGGGGGGCAGTGCGGGGAGCAGAGTATACGGGGGGCAGTGCGGGGAGCAGAGTATACGGGGGGCAGTGCGGGGAGCAGAGTATACGGGGGGCAGTGCGGGGAGCAGAGTATACGGGGGGCAGTGCGGGGAGCAGAGTATACGGGGGGCAGTGCGGGGAGCAGAGTATACGGGGGGCAGTGCGGGGAGCAGAGTATACGGGGGGCAGTGCGGGGAGCAGAGTATACGGGGGGCAGTGCGGGGAGCAGAGTATACGGGGGGCAGTGCGGGGAGCAGAGTATACGGGGGGCAGTGCGGGGAGCAGAGTATACGGGGGGCAGTGCGGGGAGCAGAGTATACGGGGGGCAGTGCGGGGAGCAGAGTATACGGGGGGCAGTGCGGGGAGCAGAGTATACGGGGGGCAGTGCGGGGAGCAGAGTATACGGGGGGCAGTGCGGGGAGCAGAGTATACGGGGGGCAGTGCGGGGAGCAGAGTATACGGGGGGCAGTGCGGGGAGCAGAGTATACGGGGGGCAGTGCGGGGAGCAGAGTATACGGGGGGCAGTGCGGGGAGCAGATGATAGAGGCGGCTGGTGCCTTAGTTGAGGCGTGGGGGGGGAAAAGGTGATAGCAGGCTGCTGCCCCTGCAGCCTACAATGAGAGAGCGCCGCCGCCATGTTACCTGGGGAGGCTGGGGCGGTGCTGATGCTGGCGCCGCCCCCTTTAGTAATGCCGCTCCCCCTGGCTGCTGGCGCTGGGGACTCAGGGCTGACACTGTCCAATGGACGGTACGGCCCTGGCGGCAGGGGAGCGGCGGGCATTGGTGGGGGTAGGTGGTGTCCGGCGACAGCGTTTTTGCGCTTCCGGGCACTGTCGGCGGCTCGCGATGGCACATGCGCGCCATCGCTCGCCGCGCGTGATAGCGGCACAGTGGCCGGAAGCGCAAAACTGCTGATTATGTATATAGATATACAGCAGCCTCAGTGTGCTGTATGGGATGTTTACAGCATCAGTTGTCTCTTCTGTGATGTGTATACAGCAGTCTTGGTGTCTCCTATGTGCTATAATGCAAACCTAACACTACTTGAGTTCTGTGTAAATGTAAAGTGTGCAGTGATGAATAAATCTGTGATTGGTATACAGTGCCTTGTGAAAGAATTTGGCCCCCTTGAACTTTTCAACCTTTTGCCACATTTCAGGCTTCAAACATAAAGATATAAATTCAAATTTTTTTTGTGAAGAATCACAAGTGAGACACAATCGTGAAGTGGAATGAAATTTATTGCATATTTACATTTTTTTTAACAAATAAAAAAACTGAAAAGTGGGGCGTGCAATATTATTTGGCCCCCTTGAGTTAATACTTTGTAGCTCCACCTTTTGTTGCGATTATAGCTGCAAGTCACTTGGGGTATGTCTCTATCAGTTTTACACATTGAGAGATTGGAATTCTTGCCCATTCTTCCTTGCAAAACATCTTGAGCTCAGTGAGGTTGGATGGAGAGTGTTTGTGAACAGCAGGTTTCAGCTCTTTCTACAGATTCTCGATTGGATTCAGGTCTGGACTTTTGACTTTGCTATTCACATACCTGGATTTGTTTATTTGTGAACCATTCCATTGTAAATTTTGCTTTATGTTTGGGATCATTGTCTTGATCGAATATAAATCTCCGTCGCAGTCTTAGGTCTTTTGCAGAACCCAACAGATTTTCTCCCAGAATGGTCCTAAATTTGGCTCCGTCCATCTTCCCATCAATTTTAACCATCTTCCCTGTCCCTGCTGAAGAAAAGCAGGCCCAAACTATGATGCTGCCACCGCCATGTTTGACTGTGGGGATGTGTTTTTGAGGGTGATGAGCTGTGTTGCTTTTACTCCAAACATATCGTTTTGCGTTGTGCCCAAAAAGTTGGATTTTGATTTCATCTAACCAGAGCACCTTATTCCACAAGACTTTTTATGAATATCTTTGAGAAATGGCTTTCTTCTTGCCACTCTTCCATAAAGGCCAGATTTGTGCAGTGTACGACTGATTGTTGTCCTATGGAAAGACTCTCTCACCTCAGCTGTAGATCTCTGCAGTTCATCCAGAGTGACTGATCAGTCTTCTCCTTGTTCGAGATGAAAGTTTAGAAGGACGGCCGGGTCTTGGTAGATTTGCAGTGGTCTGATACTCCTTCCATTTCAATATGATCACTTGCACAGTGCTCCTTGAGATATTTGGGAATTCTTTTTGCATCCAAGTCCGGCTTTAAATTTCACCACTACAGTATCTCGGACCTGCCTGGTGTGTTCCTTGGTCTTCATGATGCTCTCTGCACTTGAAACAGAACCCTGAGACTATCACAGAGCAGGTGCATTTATACGGAGACTTGATTACACACAGGTGGAATCTATTTATCATTACCAGTCATTTAGGACAACATTGGATCATTCAGACATCCTCACTGAACTTCTGGAGTGAGTTTGCTGCACTGAAATTAAAGGGGCCGAATAATATTGTACGCCCCACTTTCCAGTTTTTTGTTAGAAAAGTTTAAAATATCCAATAAATTTCGTTCCACTTCACGATTCTGTCCCACTTGTTATTGATTCTTCACAAAAAATTTTGAATTTAGATCTTTGTTTGAAGCCTGAAATGTGCCAAAAGGTTGAAAAGTTCAAGGGGGCCGAATACTTTCACAAGGCAGTGTAACTTACTGCCGCAAATTCTTTGAATAACTTATCGCAAAGAATCACCTGCGCTACAGACCAACAAGCTGGAAAAGCATCAGTACCACCTAACATTATACATCTTACTAAAGAGAAGCAGGTCTGTTCCAGCATTCACATTAGGGGCGAATTCATTAAATGTTTGACCAAAAATAGCAGGATGAATTTCAAGTCAATAATTATGTATGGCCATTGATTGAACAAAGGTTCCTCAATCCTGTTTAAGGAAAGATCTTCAGTATCTTAAGTCCTATATACAGCAGTTTAAATGTACTATTATCATTCTTAAGGAGCATTTTTAGCCAAGAGAAGTACGTAATTTGCAATAACTTAAAATGTTCAATACACAGACATACTTAGCGCTTTAAGAAGTAAGTATCGGTAAATCTTAATCTTAAAGTGAGTCTGTCAGCACGTTTTTTCCATGTATTGTGAAACATGCGTGATGTAGTGGCCGGCACCCTGATTCTAGCACAGTTGCACATAGAGCATTGGGTGCGGTATTTGTGAGCAGCTGATTTAACAGAGCTCCTAATGTAATAACCTAACCCACATCACTTATGGGAAGCTATCCATGTATATTGTACAATGACAGAAAGCTGCTAATCAGTGAAGACTGGTTATCTTCTAGTAATAATCGCCTCCTGATCATAAATAAATATATGCAGAACAGACAAAGTTTGGAAACACCTCATTCAAAGAGTTTTCTGTATTTTCATGGCTATTTAAATTGTAGATTCACACTGATGGCATCAAACCTATGAATTAACACATGTGGAATTATATACTTAACAAAAAAGTGTGAAACAACTGAAAATATGTCTTACATTCTAGGTTCTTCAAAGGCTTCCAGGCTGTGTAAGGGCTATTTGACCAAGGAGAGTGATGGGGTGCTTCATCAGATGACCTGGCCTCCACAGTCACCAGACCTGAACCTAATCAAGATGGTTTGGGGTGAGCTGGACTGCAGAGTGAAGGCAAAAGGGCCGACAAGTGCTAAGCATCTCTGGGAACTCTTCAAGACTGTTGGAAGACCATTTCTGGTGACTACCTCTTGTAACTCATCAAGAGTGTGCAAAGAGTGTGCAAAGCAGTAATCAAAGCAAAGGTGGCTACTTTGAAAAACCTACAATATAAGACATATTTTCAGTTGTTTCACACTTTTTTGTTAAGTATATAATTCCACATGTGTTAATTCATAGTTTTGATAACTTCAGTGTGAGTCTACAATTTAGTAGTCATGAAAATAAAGAAAACTCTGAGTATTTTTTTTTTTTGTTTTGGCAGCAAAATAACACAAAAATCTGCAGACAGATTCTATTTAAAGAGGTTTTCCGATATTGAAAAACCCTTTTCCCACCTGCAGTATGTTTTAAAGTGTGGTTTACTTGCCCACCCCTGGTCCAGTACAGACAGTCTCCACCACTTTCTGTGTCTGTGACTTTGCATGAAAATCACTGCAGCTAGTCAATGAACTCAGTGGCTCATGCCACTAACTTAGAGCCCCTTAGCTCAGTTGTTGCCTGGAGCGCCATCTACGTGAAAACCCTTTAAGAGTGAAGGCACACAGATAGTGGCCAGAGACTGTTTCTGTTTTAGTTTTACTTCGTCATAACCGTTTTTGACTGCCTAACTTAGTCACACAGAAAAATGTGTTAAAGGAAATTTGTCAGCAGGTTTTTGCTATGTAATCTGAAGGCAGCATCCTGCAAGGGTTGAGACAGAAGTCAGGGATGTCAGTGTTGCTAAGGTCTGATCTGTGGTTTTCCTGGAATGTTTGCTTAAGCAGCAGGACTCTATTGTTGTGCGAAAGACCATAATCTGACATGCTCCCCCCCCCTTCTCTGGTTGGCAACTCACTGTCAATTTACAATGTCTATAAAGAGCCTTGTGTAGGTGTGGGCAAATCTCAAACCCGCTAGAAAATTCCAATTGTCAGAATGGCTGCACTCAGCAACCTAATGGAACCGTCACACGGGCAGATATCGCCGGCGATGTTGCTGGGAACACAGGGGCGTGGCCTAATTGTGGCGACATCGCCGGCGAATTGCCGCGTGTGACAGGACAATAATCAGGCAATGAGTCGCCTGAGCAGCATCGCCAGGTTTCCCAACAATGTGTAACGCAGCAACCTGCAATGTTGCGGGCGACACCGCCTATCTCCAACATTGCGAGTTACCGGTTGCTGGGCAACCCAGCGAGCGACAGCCGCGGCAACTAGCCAGCGACATCGCCGGTAAGTTGCTCCGTGTGACATCTCCCCGGCGATGTTGCCAGGGATGCGCGCTCCCGCGCATCGCCGGCAACATCGCCGCAACCGTCGCCCCGTGTGACGGTACCATAAGTGATACATTGTTGGATTCAGGATCTCTTTACCTACATCCTCAGTGGGGAATGTTTTTTTTCTGCCTAGGACCATTTGGAAAATTCTACTATCATTCGGGGGCCGCAGAAAATGATCAACTTGAAAATGAGCTGCTAAGTTTGCTTTATCAACTCACCCCTACTGTGGTGGCTGGGGCTGCTTCTCTTTGGTGTGGCTATGATGTTAGGTGACATTGATGATTTTGCTATTCACTAGTACGGTACTTTTTCAGGTTTCCATCAGTCTAGAGGACAGTTAAGGCTGCTTTCACATCACGATTTTTGCACATCCATGGTGATCCTTGAATTTGATGGATGATACGGTCAGGCACGGATCTATGCTAACAGATGCCCATGGATCCGTGTTTTCCACGGATCTGTCATCACTTAGCAGAGAGAGAGCTTTACAATGCTCCTGAGCAAGTGCAGTACAGCAAATCGGATCTGTTTTAGGGATCCAATTTTTTTGATGGATCCGTTTTGATCCATCACCATAGAGCTCCATGTTGTTTGAAACGGACAACAATGGATCCATTTCTGTATGTTTCTTTCGGAGTTTTTTCAAGGCATGCCAACATCGGTGCAGGCTACGATTTAAGGGAAAGGAAAAAATCTGACACAAATAGATCCATCAAAAAACTGACACAATCAGATGCCAATAAGGACTAATCTATGCACATCCGTGCCCATAGGGATACATGGAGACCAAATCGGGTCCGTGACTATCCATTTTACAACAGATAGCCACGGATGAACAAAAATCATGATGTGAAAGCAGCCTAACTCTTTGTGATTTATTTTATAAACATATACATCACATACATAGTAGATCCTGGGACTCCTGGATACATTGCATAGGAGACATAACCTGTTGTATGTAATCACGTAGGAGATGCTAGGACTGCTGTATATACATCACATATGAGACACTGGGATGGCTGTACATACATTTCGTAAGAGACACTGACACTGCTGTATATACATCAAATATGATACAAAGGTTACTGTACATACATCATGTAGGAGACCGTGACAATGCTGTATATACATGATATAGGAGATGCTGGGTCTGCTGTGTATACATCACATAGGAGACCCTAGGACTGCTGTATTTACATTACATAGGATACACAGAATGCTATATATACATCACACTGAGACTGCAGTATATATCTCACAGGAGACGCTGAGGGCATATGCATCGGTGGGTGCATGTACAGCACAGGGGATGCTGGGGGGGGCATATACATCTCTGTAGATGGTGGCATTTATCACCCTGGGAAAGGTGGGGCTTATACAACACGGGGGATGGTGGGGATATATACATCACTGAGGAGGACTTAGGTCATACACAGCATTGGGTGCGGGGGCTTATACAGCATTGTGGAGGCTAGTGGCATGTACATCACAGGGGAGTCTGGTGGCATATACAACACTGGGGACAGTGAAGGTTTAAACGGCAGTGGCGATGGTGGGGGCATACACATAACTCTGGAGGCTGGGAAAATATATATATTTCAATGGGGACTGGGGAGGCTGGGGGCAAAAACTTCACTGGGAAGAGTTGGTGCAAATATAGCACTGGGGACGGTGGGGGCTTATACAGCACTAGAGGCTAGGGGCATATATACCACTGTGGAGGTTAGGGGAATATTCAGCAGTGGGAAGACTGGGTACATATACATTCTGGGGAGGGCTGGTGGCATGGACACACTAGGGGTAAATACAGTACTGGAAGGCATATAGACTACTGAGGGTGACACATACAGTAAATGCGGCCAAACGCAGACATACGCAGGCACATGCGTTCCCATGTTAAACATAGGAATGCATGTGTGCAAGCGTTTGGCTGCGTTTGGTGCGCTGTGCTCTAAACACAAGTGTGAAGGCACCCTAAGATCACCTTTCGCTGCATTTACTGTTGAAGATCTTTTGGGGGATGTCTGTACCAGCTTTTCACATCTAGAGGCTGACGTTTGTGCCTATTATTCTCTGCAAAATATCTCTAGGTAAGTGACATTGGATGGAGTAGTATGTGAACAGCAATTTTGAGTTTTGCACCAGATACTCAATTCAATTTAGGTCTGGACTTGGCCCAATCAAAGACACAAATTTGCTTTGATCTGAACCATTCCACTGTAGGTCTGTTAACAGTATGCATAGGGTTATTTTCCTGGTGGAATATAAACCTATGCCCCAGACTCAAGTTTTTTGAAGCACCAAACAAGTTTTCTTACAGGATTGCTTTGTATTTAGCTCCATCCATCTTCCATCAAGTTTTATCAGCTTCCTTGTCTCGGGTGAAGGAAAGAATCCCCACAGCATGATGCTGCCACCACAATGTTTGATGGTGGGGATGGTGTTTTCAGGATAATGTGCAGTTTTAGTTTTCCACCACACATAGCACGTTGTATATAGCCCAAAAAGTTGTACTCTGGTCTCATCTGATCAGACCACCTTTGTCCACATGGCGTTTTGAAAACTACAAACAAGATTTCTTTTCTTATGACTTGCTTTCAAAAATGTCTTTCTTCTTACCATTCTTCCATGAAGGCCAGGTTTTTTTAGGATATGACTAATAGTTTTCCTATGGACAAATTCTTCCACCTAAGGCTGCTTTCACATCAGCGGTTTTGCGCTGATCGCGGCAGTTGCGGTGAAAAAATCGCAACTGCCGCGATTACCGCATAACTGCTGCACTTGCAGCACACCTGCGGCAAGCCACATACAATGTATATGCGGGCTTGCGGCAAGTGCGGCCGCGAAAAAAACGCAGTCAGCCACGTTTTTTTTCGCTGCCGCAAGTGCCGTTACCGCACCTGCCGCAAGCCCGCATATACATTGTACGGGGCTTGCCGCAAGTGCAGCCGTTATGCGGTAATCTCGGCAGTTGCAGTTTTTTCACCACAACTGCCACGATCAGCGCAAAACCGCTGATGTGAAAGCAGCCTAACCTGGAGAACTCCACAGTTGATCCAGTGTGACCATGGGCATCTTGGCTACTTATCTAATTAGTATTCTCCTTGCCTTCCTTGGACGATCAGTTTAGGTTGGACGGCCAGTTAGTGAAGTAGGGAAAGATGGCTGTTGTCTGATGGCAATCTGATGTGTATGAGGGGCTTTAAAACCCCTTTTACTGAACATTTTAATACGTATTTCCATGATTGTACTTTGTCTAGAGTCAATGATGTGTACTAACCAGAACATGGGTAATTTAAAATAATTGAATTTCTGTTACTGTTGATTTTCCCCTACAGAATGGTCCATTTTTGCTTTGGTTTTGCAGAACCAACATCATAAACCATTTGAAAGTCAGAAAATGTATCACTCGATGACCAGTGGTCAATAAATGTGGATGCTTTGTAAGCCGTGTTTGGTCTCAGGTGCAGCAGACATGAAATGCCATATTTCAGGCAAAATGATCCTATTTCTCATGTGTCACTAGGTGTGGGAGTAGGCGCAGAACACATTATATTGATATTATTTGTTTGGTCATCAAATATGTTTTCTTCATCCCTTTTTCTTGAAAATGTATCTGTTACATGGAGGTGTGCGTCTTCTGACTTTAGCATTGGTTGAAGGTTTCTTCCTTCTTGGTAGGTAAGCATCTTTGTGAAAGAAATAAAATAGATCTACTATAAAGAAAAAAAAAAAATGCAGCATCGTCCATGTGACAACATAACAAATTTGATGCCTTAAACCTGAAGGTCAGCTTTAATATAATATCAAAAACCAATTTCCCCTGGTCTGTCTGAGTCATTTATCACCTACACTTAATACAATTATAGGCAGCATCAAGCCTTTATTTGCACCTATTCTTGCTATGATGATTATAGGCTCTAAAACCATAGTCTGCAGGGATTAAATATAGTGAAATAATGTACTCTAGACCTAAATTTGATCATGACTCTTCTGCTGTAAGTGGATAAATTTTCCCAAAGATAACATTATGTTCAGCTCCCCTGGCAGTACAGTCATTGGGACTATGACATCCCTGACCCTAATTAGAGTCTGTGAGTGAAGATACAGGTGTAGCCTCATTTAATGCACCTAAAATTACGTGACCTGGATAATCCATCAAGCAAAATGATAATTGTCCACAACACGCTGGACACTGGTGACAAAGCCTTTAGTGCTTCTGTTCGTTGCCTTTTGCTTATGAAAGGATCTTACCGTTTTGATTCTGTTTAAATTCTCTTTCCTATATAGTTAAGGGAACTTTTATGGATTAGAAAATAGTAGTTTGCCATGTACATCTATGGGCTGTAGATGTGGGGAAAAACAATCTCTTGCCTAATCCTGAATAACTCCTTTTAAAAGTGCTAGAGCAACATGATGTAGACATGGAGATCTTGATTTCAGCGATGCTTCACACCATAGTTGTGGTGTATCAGGTTCTGTCTGGTGTTTTACAGGAAACACCGGACAGAACCTGATGCCCTCCGGTTCTGTTCTATCCGGGGCTAGATATACCCTCTGGTCCTGTTTTCTGCCAGAATTGGCAGATCAGGAGCTGTCCGTACTGAAATGTCAGGGTCGTGGTTTGCGGGGAGCTAGCTGCGGTCCTGAAATCTCAGCAGGGGATAGCCCCAGGTGCTGAAGTTCAGCGTGGCCGGCGCTGAGCTTCAGCATCCGCCGTCCAGGAAGCTGACACATTCTTTGTCGGGTCTGGTGCACCATAGACTCTCATGTTAGGGGGCGCCGGATCCAGTTTTGCTAAACTTTTTGCCCTGGACACAAAAACGCTGCAAGCTGCGTTTGTGTCCGGGACAAAAAACAAATGCTGCCTGATGCTGCCGGACAGTGACAAAACCGGATGGCAAATAGCTGCCGTCCGGCCCTGTCCGGCACCATAGGCATGCATTAATGCAAAATCGTGTCCGGGGCTGTCAGGTTCACACCAGACAGCCCAGACCTGATCACACCATGGTGTGAAAGTGGTCTTAGTTTACTGGGTGCAGAAGTTCTGACAGAGTTTTTATATTTAGCAATGCAGCAGATCTGAAAAAGCTGCTCCCTCCTACACAAGGCTCTATATCTACAAGGTCTATAGACAGTGAGCTTTTAATGTCAGAAGGGGATGTGTCAGACTTCCAGGCATGAGGCAATGTAGTTTGAGAAATGTTAAGCTCTTGATGCTAAAACAATCATTACAGCTTGATAAGAAATCCATCTTTCAATTGTGTTTTAACCCCTACAGCATGCTGTGTTCAGATTACATAGTAAAAACCTGCTGACAGGTTCCATTTAAGGGGGAAATCTGGACCAGCTTACTTCTGCATAGGGAGGTGAGCTGGTCAGTGACTTCTCATTCACATGTTGTATTAGAATAAATAGGTTAGGTACACTATACCTGTGTCTCATCCACACAGTCTGGCAGATGTGTAACTCGCCCGTTCTCCCTCTCTGATGGCCTGTATTTAATAGGGGTAATGTGGAAGAGAGCAGAGCCAGATTACCCCTTTTAAGGTAAAACATCAATGTTCGAGTTGGAGTTTCAACTCTTAACTCTTTTGATTTACTGCTGGTTTTAGGTAGGGTGGCATACCTTACAAACTCTGGGAGTCTGTCTTCAGGCTGCTTTTTGTTATTACCCTTAAGGTACATTGCATGCAACATTGCTGTAATTTTGCTGAATCAGCGAAGTTGCAGCAACATTGCTGGAGCATCGTGCTGTCTAACAACGCGATAATCGCTGGTTGCACGTTGCCAGGTTTTCCAACATGTTGGAAAACCTGGCAACTTGCAACCAGCGATTTGGCGGCTAATTGCTGTGTAACACCGCAACAGCAATGTTGCCAGCAATTCCGCCTGTTCACTACATTGAAGTATATCGCTCGCTGTGTTGTCCCCAGCCCAGCGAGCGAACGCTGCTTCAACATCGTAGCGGAGTCCCAGGCAACATCTGTCTGTGTGACACCTAGGCAGCGATGTCTGAAACGAGCGCGCACCCGCGGCATCACTTCTGACATCCCTGCTATGTTGTACCGTTAAACGGTACCTTTAGTGTAACTTGTATTTGGTAAAGACCATAAAAAGCAACAGTAAATTAAATGTCTTCTGGAAGCATTATTGGATTTAAGAGAAAAATAAAAAGAAAACGTTATACTCAGGAGAGCAGCAGGAAAAAAATAAGATGAACTGCTCACCTCTGACCTGTTGACAGACCCTTCTTAGAAATGGTGCAAACTTTTTCTATGAGAAATAATCTTTGTGAAAAATATAATAAGAAATGGCTTTATTGGAATCTGTACTTTCCCTCTCGAAACTCTCGACTCTCTCAACTCGCCTCCTAATCATCAAGATAACTTTTAAAACTTGTCTAGACTCTTGGTAAGATCGGACCCTGCTAAGTACCTGTGCCTAACTTCCTTCCCCTCTTTCCCTAGCCCTCTCTTTCTAGGTTGTTAATGGACAGTTCAGTCCTAGACTCTGTGTTTACATCAAGGAATTGTATATTTTGATTGGCTGTACACTTAGTACGACTTTGTTCTTTAATATATTGTATACTTTATGTACAATTGGCAAATGCGTTCTTACTGTTTTGTTAAATTTAATTGAAACATTTCAATAAAATTCTTTGAACAAGAAATGGTGCAAATCAATTTACAGGATCCAGTGAAGAGGCCAGGTAAGTAATCTGTGACCGCTCGATAGACACATCTTTGTGCAATAGCCTCTTTGTGCATCAAGGTGGGACTGTGGGTAGCGTCTTTGGCTAAGTCTCTTAACTCCTCTGCATTTGTATGCTCCTCATTTTTAAGATTTTGTCGCCCTTGCTGTGGGTGGCGCATGCTATACATCCATCTCCTGGTGTTCTCCAGCACAATAGTTCTGGAGGCAGTGGATACTCAGATTAACCTTTGGCTGTTTTCAGCAACATGGTGTAGGCGGAGGTATGCAGATGTGGATCTTGGCTAAATATCGAGCTACGCTCTCCACCTGTGTGTGCGCGGTCACCAGTGCCATTTTTGCTGAAGACCACCAGAGGTTAATCTGAGCATGCGCCACCTCCTGTGCTATTTTGTGGTAGAACACTGGAAAATAGTTGTACAAAAAGTTCTGAAATCCTTCTTCCTGGTGTGATTTTTTTTTTTAAACATGACCTAAACCTAGCATTTTTATAGGGGTGTGCAGACTTTTGATATCTCCTGTATGTGTGTTATTTTGTTAGTGCCAACAAATGAGTTTTACTTGTCTAAATGTTTGTGGTGTTTGATCATTTCACATGACATTAATTACAGTTATTAAGACAACGGATGTATAGATTGTATTCCAGCCATCTCCTACTGGTCCTAATGTAAGCAGAACTGCAAGGAAAAATGGATGTTTGCCTTTTACTGTCACCTCTTTGCTTTGTAACCATCACTTAGTTCTGTTTGTCATCCTCTCTTTTCCCTGTGATTGTTTTTGGAGTCTTATAACATGCGGCTTAGAAGGTCTTAATGATTGGCACGCCATTATGGCACAATATCGGAGAATAACAGCTGCCTCATTTACTATGTGACACTGACTTTCGTGAGAATGCTGTTTGCTAGATGAGAAACCGGTGGTGAACAAGTGGATATATGATCCAAGCTGATCGTTCGGGTATAATCTCACACTTTTGTGTTTTGTTCATTATAATAAATACCTGCTACTTCAGTAAGTGTTCCTCAGCAGTCATATGCTCTTGCCAGGTCTGACCTTGGTACTCATGCCACACCAATGTCTTGTGTGTCATTTGTTACTAAATTATTCATGGATGTATGATTTTTGCAATTATTGCACACTCACCTCACAGTCATTTAATTCTAACATAACAATAAATTCCCCCCACCCCCCACCATGTATATTTTTGACCATTTTTTCACCAGAGTTTTATTTTATATCTGTATAGAATAGTGTGGAGCCCACTTGTACGGGGTACTCCGTACTGGACCAGGGTATCATGGGGGGTTATCACGGCGGTCTTGGTCCAGACCGTGTCCCAGGCAGACAAGTATTGGGTTTAGGATTATTTACAGGGGATATAATCGTGACGCCACCTGTGGTATGTGGTCAGGGTGCAGAACCTCCGGGGATGATGTTTGGCAGCCGGTGATGTAACGGCTCTCCACGGGCAGAGCCTTGGCAGTGGTGATGATAATCTATGGATGATGCAGGGTAGGGGATGTGGTAAAGATGATGACAGTTTGTGAGGGAGAGTAGGGCTCCAGCGCAAGGATTACACAGACTCAGTTTAGTAGTTTTCCAAGTCTTTACTGTTGATGGTATTCATTAGAGGACTGTCCACGGAATCTGTACCGGGGCCGGGTTGCTCCCACCCTGACCGGGTCCTTTGCTTCCTACTCCTGCGCTGTGTGTGTGTGGCCCTGCTTCCACTTTAGCTAGGCTGCCGGCCCTGTCTCCCCTCACGGGTACAAATCTGCTAGGCAACTTGAGGCTTATCTTTGTGTTTCTGACCCCGGCGTGTTGCTTCGCTGTGGTACAGTGAAGATATATAATCTTCACTAATCCGGTGTTTTCTGTGCTGCTTGTGTCAGGCACAATTGCAGATTCGGTATCCGGTCTCTACGCTTCTCCGGGGTGAGTTTAGGGTAACTCCGTGTCCCGGGTGTATTCCTCTGCTTCTCCTACTCCTGTTCCTCACACCCTGGCTGGCCTGGAATTGGACAGTGGACTGTGGGTTGGGCCTAACGAAGCCCTTTTACTCCCAGATCTCTCTTCCTCAGTGCTGCCCCGCACTGAACTAACTGCCACTTCCTCTCCACCCAGAATATGTAGGGAAGCAGCTTTAGCTGCCCCTTCTGGCCTGGAGGTGCTAGTATAGCCCTGTGGGTTGTGTGGGGAATTAACCCTTAGTGTTGTTACTGTGGCATATTAACCCCTGGGGTACCACAATAGGAAGCAGTATAATTTAACAATTGTGTTTAGAATCCGCCTCACAAACCTTGTAAGATCGCAGTTTATCCCAGGCTGCACAGTACGGTGGTATAGCCCAGTCAGCCTCTATATTTTTGAGAGGTCACATTCAATTAAAGCATCACTGCAGCTTTTTTTCTTTTATTTCACCGCCGGAGTGGTTCTTTAAATCTAAGTCACCTACCCTTAGTCTTATACTTGCCCTTTTGCATCTTCATCTGTTGACCAAGCTGCTCCTGCACTTTGAAACTGCCAGCTTTTCCAGTGTTTCATGGAGCATACTGGAGGTCACAACTCAATACAAGTCTATGAAAGCCTCGTCCTGGCCCTCATAGACTTATACAGAGAACTTATGATGGAACCTTGTAGACTGTGAGCCCTTGTGGACAGGGTCCCCTCCCCTCCTGTACCTATATGTCCTGATTGTCTAGAGTTATTGTAATTGTGCTTGTGTCCCCTATCCCCATGTAAAGCGCCATGGAGCCTAATGACGCTATATAAATAAATAATAATAATAATGATCTCTGACTTCCTGCCAGTAAGAATTTGTGGTCACAAGATGGTGCTGTGGGACTGGAGCAGCGGCAAAAAAGGTGATGATGCCAGAGAGAAAATATACAAGTAAGACTGAGGGCAGGGGACTTATTTTTCAAGCAGCACTGCAGTGGTGAAAAAAAAAAACAGCGCAGAAGAGACACGACAAAGATGAATCAATTTGCACAAAGTTGTGAATTCACAAAGCCAGGGACATAAGCCACATGTGAATGTCCAGGTCACAACCATCAGCCCACTTTGACAGAAGCTGTTAAATGTCTGCTGATTGACCTCATGTTTGTTGCCTTGACTGGCAGTTTCAATTCTCGGCTTAGGCATCTTTCACACTAGTGTTTTTTACAAATTGCGGCAGATTTACAGTTGTGGCCGTGAAAAAAACGCAGTCAGCTGCTTTTTTTTTCGCGGCATTAAGTGCCGGAACCGCGGCAATACCGCACTTGCCGCAAGCCCCATAGGCAATGCATGGGGCTTGCCGCAAGTGTGGCCGTTAGGCGGCAGATGCGGTATATCTGCTGGATCTGCCGCAATTTGACAAAAACGCTGATGTGAAAGGGACCTTAGACATGCCAACCACACTTCTATGCTCCAACAGAAGATCATGTTTCCTGTTTACACCAGAATTAGTGAAAACAGGAAAGGCTTTTACGATTGAACAAAATATATCATAACTCGTGACCCCTTGTATTCCTTAAGCAACAAATATAAACATCAACTGGATTAACAAATAGCTATGGGCAGACTGTGTGATGTGTGTGTCACTGTGCATGTGTGTTCATTTTAATAACATAGCTGCGTTACTGTAGGCAATGAATGGACATAGCTGCCTTTTTATGATGCACAGCATGGCTGCATTACTCTTAATAAAGCGTAGCATGGCTTCCGACCCCTGGATGATGAATTGCACACCTACCTGTAGATGACGCACGTCTGCTGTGCCACCGTTTCAAAGCACACCTGCCTGCAGTGCAGCCAATGCATAGCGTGTCTGTCTTCCATGCTGCCGATGCATAGTGCGCCTGCCGTGCGGCCGATGAATAGCGCAGCTGCCTGCTGTGTGGCCAAGGTTATGTTTAGTTTTAGACATAGGGTACTGCAGTGATAAAACACAAGAGATACACAAGCAGTACTTTACATTCACAATTTAAAGGCGTGTTTTCCTATTCTGTAGGATGCTATGCCCCTTTCAGAGCTAGGCACATATGCACGTAATCTAGGAGGTAGCTGATTTGGGTTGTTGTTTTAGGCCCCAGTTTCCTGATCTCCTTCATAACTCGTCCTCTTAGGGTAGAATTGATGGCTCTTCAGATTTAAATAACAGCAGTTTGTCTGCTAACATTGTCAAGAAGTGGGAAGCATAAATTTCCGATTCTGTGCATATATTGAGCACCCTTTGGGATAATGGCTCAAGCTGCTGAAGGAAAAAAAAAACAAATTAATTTAAGCTCAGTGTAGGTAGCTAGCCTTTTCAAACAAATTGAATTGAGGTAAAGGCCTCTTTGCTGCACCTTGAAATTCACACTGACATACATGCTAGAATTTGATTATGAGATGCTTGAAGGCATACAGCTTGTTGATTATTAAAGCACGAAAACAGAATGGCAATACGTAAAGATGTGATTTCCCAAAGTTGTGTGTGTTTTCCAGTATAATCGGGACTTGCCATTTACATCTCGAACATCTGTATGCAAGTTGATTTTTTACTTTTAATGATTCTATCTAGTGACATTTATCATTGCTGGATAAATGACTCCAGTAAAAAGAAAGAAAAGTGTAATCTTTATCCTCGGAGTGATGTAAGATGTAAAATTGGAAACATAGTATTTAACTTTAATTTGCTCATATGTCTCATTTTTTATAAGGAAACTATTATGTCTCTATATTCAGCTGCTCTGCATAGTTCTGCTAAGCCTAGCCCGAGGCTCGGCCCTGGGATAGTAGGACGTTGAATGTCTATTCAGTCAATCAGTCTTAGGCTTGGTTCTCATCAGTGTTATGAGCCTCCCTTGTGAGTTCGGTTGTCCAGTCTAGTATTTTCAATCATAAGAAAAGCGCTGTCTACAACATTATTCTCAGTTTCAAACATATCGGAGCTAGGCCGACCCCATTAAATTCTGTGCAGTCAGTCAGTGCCAAGTTAGATCTCTGGTAAACTTGATCCATTGTAGTGCCAAGTCTTCCATAATAAAGAAAATCTATTTCTCCACAGTCTGAATCCTACCCACTCAATGTAAAGCAAACATTCTGAAGACATTTAGCCATTTACTGAGCTCTTTTTTTTGTCACATGACCCAGCTATTCCATATCAGAACACTTAATGCAGGTTTAATTGCTATTTTAATAGTTAATGTAACATATAGGTTTCTGTTCACATTTGTGTTCTCAGAAGACCCAGGTATGTTAAGAGAACACTATACTTATGGTAAGGTATCATTGTACTTAGGTAAATTAGTTACATTTGCAACAGATTGTGTGATCTGACTGTGGATAATGACAATGGTGTTGTAGATTTTTGGTGTTGTAGATTTTTGTGATAACCCATTCCTTTATCCATAGAAATATTCTTCTTGATAGATAGCAACTTAACCAAATTAATTGGTAGGTTTCTTGAAGCTATGAAGAACACAAACCAAGCAATAAACCATAATTACTTCCTGCCATGCAATCGGGCTCAGGCACATTGTAAGGAATAAAGCAATATTCCTACAAGTAGCCATTTTGTCAAAGGCCACCATATCTCACTCCTAAGCAATAGCCCCAACCTTTTGGCCTGAGGCTTATGCAATCTCCACGAGTAATTTAATGAACCTGACGAAATTGTCTTACTAGCCAGTTGTTATCACACAATGTAAGCTCCCTACCATTTATACAAAAGGAAGACCTCCATGGGACTCCCCAGCTGGGTGCGAGAATTAATCATCATCTGCCTGCAAGTTGAAAGGAAACCCTTTCACATTGCCCAGACCAAGAGGTGGTGAAGAATAACTTTTAACATATAACGACCCTTCACTCCTATAAATATGTCAAGCATAAAGATCGCATTTAGAGGCAGACGATCATAGCACATATTTTTACATAATTGTGTGACATTTGTAAGACCCCAAACTTGATATTGCCCAGTGGGATGACAGCAGAGTGTAACCAACCATGGCAAAGGTAAAATCATTACCAAAAACATGAGCATTGTCTTCTGCCTACGACACTCCCAGGCGAAGTTATTATCCATAATAGCTTAGGAATAAATCATACCACAACCCCAGGGGGTGGGAACTTCAGGACGTCCCCCAGGGCAGGAGATCGGCAGGACAGGGACAGGCCTCTTACAGTATAAGAATAGCCAACCTCTGCTCTATTTTGGTTTTCTTCTGAGGAGGCATAATTTCATCAAGTCCAGAGTATGCCCCTGCAACTCTGTTGGCTCCACACTGCCCCTTGTGGTGCCACCAGCATTAAGATAACTGATGGCATGTGTCTGTAATTCTGTCTGTATCGCATTTATCTTTTATTTGCATAACTGACTATGCCATTTGTAATATCTTATAATACCTGTACATATATTAATATCTAGTGTGCCCCTAAGGTGATTAAATATATAAATTTAATCTTGAGTTGTTATTTTTCTTATTCGCGAATCCCCACGTCTGTGTGCTCCTTTAACGTTAACGCTACCTGGGTTGGTTTCTTACCCAATATAAGCCCGATCACGGATCAGACGTATATCAAACAAGAAACTGGTGGCAGCAATTAGTGCTTGGGGTTATTCAGGGCCTCTGTCAGGTACGGGGTGTTGGTTATTATGCTTTGGCCTGGCACTAGAAGGCATATACAACATTCACTGTGGGGTGCCTTAATATACCATTGACAGGGAAGCTGCTGTCTTTTTATCCTTTTATCCTCCGGAAGTTCTCTCCCTGGTCTGAGCATAGAGGAGGCGCTATAGAGCTGCCAGGTTCGGTGGCCAATCCCTTACACACACCATAACTAAAAGGGTACCTTTACCATTAATAAACACACAGGCAACTCACATTCAAACTCACATTCCACTTCTGGGAGTACCCAAAATCACCACACCAACTGAGCAATCCTTTATACTTGAGGAATCCATATCCTGATCAGTTCCCTAAACCAATTTAGAACCAACTTCAAAGACCCCCAAGTGCCACAATGAAATCATCTTGAAAACCTCAAGTGCTCAAGAGCCCTTTCTTTCGCAGCAACACACACTCTTGTAAACTAAGAAGCCCAAATCAAAATTTGTTGTCTCTTTACTCCAGATCAGTGACATACTGGAATTTCTACTTGGCAACTCACAAACTTAGACATTGACCTATTAACTTTTTTTTGTAAATCTGTATTATTGAGTATTCCTGAAACACAGGAACACCATTAAAAAACATTAGATTGGCACATGGCAAGTTGTGAATGTAGCACAGTACATGTTCATAGTTTGTCCCAGCATTACCAAAGTGGGAGAAAAATCAAGCAAGACATTTTGACGCCAAAAGTTGCGGAGAAAGATTATTTAAGACAAAACATCAAATGTACTGAATTATCCATTAAACCACTTGGAACATTGGAAAAGGAAATCTTCTTGTTCTTTTATTTGTTTAGCGACGCTACTTCCCTATCAATTATAAGGTGCAAGCGTTAATCTGTAAGTAGACAAAAAACTGAGAAAAAGGGCTCTATTCCAGCTTTATTTCAAAGTAAATAACCGGTAACTGATTAGCTTGTTCCTCCTGGGATAAAGCCTTGAAATTAGATTTAGTAGTGGAGAAGGAATCTTAGAAGATTTACATTGCCCTTTGATGATATGGGTTTACTCAAAGACAGAAAGGAGGATAATTTTTCCATCATTGCCACGACAGCACTACCTGAGAGAGAGGACCGCCCATCCAAAACAGTAAACCTCTGAGATAAAAAGGCGGTACCTCTTCTACACCTCAGTTTAGGTTTCCTGTCTTGGAGGTGGGAGACCTCTGAATCTCAGTTCCCTGGCCTGACCCGGTAGCTGGAAAAAGCAGTTTACCTGGGCTGTAGCTCCTGACTTGGATGGCAGAAGCACCTTCATTGGGTATCCACTTTTGTGGTGGTGGGTGCGGGGTCTGGTAGAGGGCCACAGGCGGTCCATCTCTGTCTCGGCGTCACCCAGACCGTACGCGTGTGCGGCTCTGCCCTTTCACACTGTGCACCTGGGTGCAGATGCTGACATAGGATTAGTCAACACATGGTACCCTGCATCGGTAGAAGATTTAATGTTTGGAGGGTTAGCTTACAAAAAGAAGCGTACTTTCCCTATTATCCAGAAGGTTTAGAGTGTCATCACGGAACATTGGAAAAGACCTGATAAAAAGGGTTCTCTTCCATTTATGGCAAGGAAGAGGTTACCCCTTTGAGGAAGAGGCAACCACATCTTGGGATAAAACTCCCAAGATTGACATAGCAATAGCCTGGGCCTCCAAGTGCTCTACCCTGCCCTTTGAAGATTTAGGAAATTTGAAAGATAAACTGGACAAGGAAGGTGGATAGCTACCTGCGAGTCTCATGGGAGACCACAGTTAGTATCTTTAGGCCTTCAATCTCAGGCATGTCTGATGCACGCACTCTAATGATCTGGCTGCAGCAGTTGGAGTCCCATGTGAGGGACGATGTCACGAAGGATGGAGTCCTTTCATCCTTTCCTTTGGTTCACTCCGCTGCAAGATTTTTGGCAGATGCTTCCGCTGACTCTCTAAAATTGGTAGCGAAAGTTACTTTTTCAAATGCGGCAAGACGGGCCTTATGGTTGGACATGGCCTGATGACTCTCAATCAAAGGCTAAGCTGTGTTCTATGCCTTGTACGGGACACTTCTTGTTTGTAAGCCACTGGATGACATCTTAGAGAAGGCAAGTGATAAAAAGACCTTTCCGTCCTTTCCTGCATCCACCTATTGCAGTGTGTCCTTTAGTAGGCAGAAATTCTCCAGCTAGAAGTCCCCTAAGAGATCTAGGGACTCTTGGTATGATGAGAAGGACCAGAAGTCAGGTTTCTTGTTAAGGATCTTCCCTTGACAACAAGATATCATCTAAGTGACGGCTCGTGCCAGGTGGGAGGAAGACTCTCCTGGTTTCTCCCAGCCTGGTCCCGGATAGACGCCTGCAATTGGGTTCAGAATATTGTCAGAGACTGGTTATGGCTGGACTTTATTTTAGCCCCTTTGGTTTCCCTGATAATAACATCTGTCAGCGATCAGAAGAAGTGCAAGTTCCTGATGGACGAAGTACTCTCCCAAGAGTGGAAGCCTGTCATGGCACCAGTCCCACAGAATGAAAGAGGCAGGAGGTTCTACTCCACTCTGTTCCTAGTCCTAAAGCCAGACGGCTCTTTCAGGATGATCATCAACTTAAAGAGATTAAACCGCTTTCTAGTACAGAGAACCTTCAAGATAGAGATTTTGAAATCTGCAATAAGGTTGCTGTTTGCAGACTGTTTCATGGTAGTACTAGATCTAAAGGATGCATACTACCATGTTTCAATCTATCAGAATCCTCAACAGTGTGGAAAGAGTTTGGTGCCGTATTTACCTTAAATATTCTAATCTATAACAAGCATCGGGTCCAACCCTCTAATAAAGTAAGAAGTATATTCATGCAGAAATAGTTTGGTGAAATATTTACCGTAAGCAATATGGTAAAAAGTAAGCGCTGGGTCCAATCCCTATTTTAGTTACCTTTAATAATGTAAAAGGGGGCATGGCCTGAACATGGCCGGGTGAAGACGTGTGTGTTGTGAGTTCTGCAGACCCGGGGCAGAAATCACAACTCATAGCCTTCCTGCTGACTGGGATGTCACACAAGAAGATGCCAGACTCCACCTCAGGCCGCACACATTCACCAGGGGCAGTGAGCGGCATGTCAGATATCTCTAAACTGTTTGGAGCCGCCGGAGCGCTGCTGTAATGGCACCGAGCTCCATGAAGGAGATGCCGCCCACAATATCTCCACTCCAGCAGAGAAGCCCGCGCACCAAGCAGGGCCCTGAATCGGTGGTGATTACACAGCAGAGCGGAGTGGGAGCTGCCAGAGGAGCTGTGCCTGCACCAGGGGAACAGAGGAGCACAAGAGACCATCCAGCACTGTGGAGGAGCGGGGTGAGTCAGAGGGGAAACAGGGGACTGATGCTGCCATGTCTGTACCTCACCCTTCCCCATACACTCATGGCCCCCAGTCAGAGCTGCAGGCTATACGTGCTCTGATACAAGCCCTGCCATCCAAACAAGCCCTGCCATCCAAACAAGACCTGGAGGCGGCAGTACAGAAATTAGAGGCCTCTCAGGAAAGGGCCCTGGGTGCCATTGCTGCAGATATAGTCCTCAAAAGAGAAGACATCTGCTACTGATGTGGTCGTATCTGCACTAGAAGTTAGGGTGGCGAACTTAGAAAAAGAAGTTGAACGTTTTCACTCCCACATTGTGAGTCTCGCCTTACAACCAGATGGACACGAAAACAGAGAAAGGTGGAATATTGTCCGTCTGAATGGGATCCCAGAGTCTGTAACATCAGAAGACCCTGGAAATACCCAATTTGGTCACACAGAGGCCTACGGGGTCCAAGTATAAAATTGATAGACTCCATAGAGTGTCACATCCTGGCCCTATTGATAATGCGAACCCGCGAGACGTCCTCTGCAAGCTCCACAATTTTACGGATAAAGACGCCATTGTCCAAGCTGCATGGTCCTTAGGTAAAATCACTAGTGGAAACGCTGTCATTCGCCTACTTCCAGATGTTTCCAGCCGCATGCTCTATGTGAGATGTCAGCTTCGACCCCTCCTAGAAAATATCGGGAAGGCTGGAGGCTCATCGTTGGGGCCACCCTTTTCATCTAATTGTACGTCAAGAGAGCAAGTCGTATTACTTATGGACGAAAGAGGACTTAGATGACCTGCTTTTTTGAATATTGAACCAATTCAGGTCCCTGACTGGCTCTCACTAGATGGCTTCATCAAAGCTACGGTGGCTTACAGAGGGAAGTCCAGACGCACACCACGTACGACTTCAGGGGACCAACCGAGACGCCGGCGGAGGTCATCCCAGGGAGGTCCATTGACCTGAGGAGACTATTTCACTGCTATATTTTTCTTTCTCTCTTCCACCATTCTATATGCTTGGGAGGGAGCCATGAGCTCTCGGCCTATTCAGACTGTGACACCTATTAAGATGGTTATACCTCTGTTTTTAATTTTTCTAGGGTATTGAGGCTCCTGGAGCTTTTTATGGTCTCTTTGGCCTGGATATTGATCTTTGGTGGGGCTTTGTTGGGAGACATCTGGATTGGGGGTGGGGGTGGGATAGGTGGAGATAGGTTGCTGAAATACTGCTAATTGGGTTTATTTGTTAAAACGTTTACGGTTGATGGGCCCCGGGTCTGCAATGGGCTAGTCCATGATTGTCTACAACCCCTCGAGTCCCTCTGCCCTTTTTTTTCTGTGGGGAGTCAGTTCTCTGGCTTGGTACGGATAGACAGTAACAAAAATGTTGTTTTGAGTACCTATATGCTCACGGCACTCCCCCCACTTAAACTGTTATGTGGAGGGTTTTGCCTTATATGTCTAAGCCCATTTGGGCGCTGTTTCTAAAGGATTAGACAGTCTCTTTTCTCTTATTAAACTTTCTTCTATCTCACTTTACTATAGTTTTACTTCTCTCTTTACTTTCACCTCTGTTCCCCCCTACTTTATCTCCCCCTTATACCCTTATCCTGTCAATTAAGAAATAATAGTGAAAAGAAGATTATGGTCAGTTTGTAGGAGCGCTTTCTTTCTCTTTCTTTCTTCTTTCAGTATTCTATTATTTTATCTTTTTTTATTAGTATTGTTTTCTGTAAATTCAGACAGTACACATATGTATTTTCTGATGTTTTGCAAAACATTATAAATAAAGAATTATAAAAAAAATAATATAAAAGGAGGTGACAACCACAATAACCTCCTAGGGCCTTCAAGCAGTTTCAAAAGTGGTAGAAAAAGTAACCACCTACCACATAAATCCTAGCTAGCTCCAGTGTCAAACAGTTACCTAATTTTTAACCTGGTTTATTTCTTTGTATTTTCAACATGTTTTGACCTTGGTAGCATTATTATGCCTTGACACTGGACTACTGGATTTATTGATTACATACGAACATATAACTGGCATCCATGTTGTTTTGAAGTTGGCATGCTGTCATGAGTGTAGGAAGTAACTTAACAATCACTTGTAATTTAGGAACCTCTGTAAATGAGTCTTGAGAACGTCTTTGTTAAATACTATGCACTCAATTTAACCAGCATGTGAGGCGGCACCCCATGATGAAGCTTTCCAAGCAAATTGTGCGTAAATGTGGGGTCTCCTTGGCTCCCTGCTGTTCTAAATGATGTCCCTTTACAGTGGTAAGCCTTGAATGTTCCTGCTTCAAGTTGGCTTTACCAGCTGTTTTCTAATATGATCAGCCTTTCTAGGGGGATTGCTCTGGGACTGGTAAAGGGCTCTTTCACATGGAATGGTAATGACTTATTTACTAATTTTACTGGGCTCTTGTTTGACTGTAACATGTTCTTGCCATTCACAGATTCAACACCCAAATGCAGTGGGGCGGCACAGCAATTTAAGCATTGGTGTGTACTCTCTCTCTCTCCTTTTTTCTATGCAGTTTGCCAATCTTTCATATGTCACTCTTCTGTCCATGATCTGTCCCCCCTGCACAGCTGCTGTCATTGCCTAGGTTAGTATTATCAGAAGTGGTGGTGCATGCCCTATAAACACATGAAGATGGAAGGTCAATGATTCGGCTCCCATAATGTCATCAGGAGCTCACCGTGAATGCTTTGTGAATGCTCTTCCTCTTCGGATGAGAAAAAAATGGCAAGGAAGATAGGTCACTGAAAGAGTGACCTGTCAAGTACCAGATGACAGTGGGGCAAAGTGAGAGATCACAGAAGAGCAGGATATACAATGTTGCCCATTCTTCTGCTCTACCAGCAAAATTTTAAGCATAGATTTCTCAAAAATGACCCAGGAGTGTGCTATAAGCATAATACTGTCTATCGGGCTACAAGTGTGTCACCGAACACTGAGGTTGTTGTGTTGCATTGCTACTTATGATTTCTTATGTTGTTGCATCGTGACCTACCACGACTGCAACACAGTCACAAATGGTTCCAAATTGTTTAATTCTCTGGGATTTTCTGTCACTGTTCGAAGATTGCAAACAACTTTTTTGCCATAGTCTTCACTTCAAGTGGTATTTGACTTGTCTTAATTTGGATGTTTTTTTTTTTCTTCTTTCATTGCAGCTCTACAATAGCTCTCCAGCAATTTTCAGCCAAGTTACTCATATAGTTTTCGTCAGTCGACCATGAAGCCCCAGCCATAGTTCATAGCTTGTCTGACTACAATTGGAAATTTGTGGTTATAGTCTGTGATAATTCTGCCTTAAGGCCAGGTTACACGCTGCGATGTCCCAACGATCCGACCAACGATCAGGACATCGCTATATGATCGCTGGTGAGCTGTCACACAGGCAAACTCACCAGCGACCAGTGAGAACGCTGGTAACCAGGGTACACATTGGGTAACGAAGCATAGCGCTGCGCTTAGTTACCCGATGTTTACCCTAGTTACCATGTCCCAGTGTGTACTGTGCTGCGCTGGGCATTGCCCGGGAGGTCGTTGATCGTTGGTCTCCCACTGTCACACACGCCAATGCTGGCCGCCCAGAGGGAGACCAACGATCGAAAAATGGCCCTGGTCGTTCTGCAACGATCAGCAATCAGCACGCTGATCGTTGCAGGATGTCACACATAGCGACATCGCTATGAGGTCGCTGCAATGTCACAAGTTGCAGCAGCATCGTTAACAATGACGACACGTGTAAATGAGGCGGTCGACAGGGTAGGGGGTACTCGGGTACCGGGACTGATGGCGGCTTTGATGGGTAATCACAGCTGGTCGGTCCCGGTTTCCGTGCTTTGGACCCTCAATGGTGAGGGGATAAGGGAATTGATAACGTGACGCTGCCTGTAGTTCCTGGTAACGGGTATAGCAGCGCTGCAGCCAGCCGCTGAGGTGATGGTGGGTGCAGCAGAGTGTGGTACAGCTCCCCACAGCGGGGATGGATGAGGGAAGTTGTAGTCGCGTCTCTGCAGCAATGTGGGGAATAGCGGCGGTTAAGCAGGCACACACACAGTGATCTTTGTTTCGGTACCTTTTACTGGTGACCGGGTAACAGGTACAGTCCAGAGAAATAACCAGGTCCCCGGTGCAACTTAGGACTTCGACCTTCGAAAGTTGTGAGGCCTCCTCTGGCTCTGTGGTTTGGGGTTTGTCCTGCCTGTGACTGAACTCGCTGCTCCTTCTCCCTCTCAGGGCTTTGCTCAAAACTGACAATGAGGTCCTTCTGCGGGGTCCTTATTCCTCCTATGGCCCCTGGTCCTGTACTTGGTCAGTTTGAGTGTCTCTTGTCTGTTACCTCAGGGGGTTTTGTCCTCCTGGTTCTCCCGGGCTTTTACTGCTGCAGTGCATGCTAGCAGTGTCGGACTCCGGTGTCCAGGTGTGCTACAAGGAAACCTTGACTGGTTCCCTTCCTTGATTCCTCCACTCTCCACTGGCCTCCGACCCTCTCCCAAGGGTGCAACACAGCCGGGTCAGTGCTCCCGGTCCTGGGCCTGGATCCTTCCCAGTGACCAGCTCCTCACTCCAGCTCTCTCCTCAGACTAACTGGAACTCACTCCTGGGACTAACTACTGAACTGAAACTAACTGACTCCTCCCCTCAGGCCTGGATCTTTTAAAGGGGAACTGGCTTAAGGCAGCCCCTTCAGGTCTGGGGTGGAAGGTGTTGTGTGCTGTGTGAACCAAGGTGTAATTCCCTCCTTGCATCGGTGGATCCTGTGGCAATCCCCTGCAGGGGTGCCACATAAACCGGCCTTTATAGTCCTCATCAGTGATGTGTTTGAAAAATAACTAGTAGGATGATCCAGAATAGCTGATTATATCAATCCACCCGTTAGTTTTTCACAGTAGTAGTGGAATCTGAAAGTGGCACCATTGTATTGATGTGGCTTTTGCTCCTATATAGCAGTAACTGGAACATTTGTGCTGTACTTCTTTACTTAGCTTATTTATATTCTAAACTATTGTTTGTGTCAACTCCATATCAGTAAGTACAAAGTCCTCAGTCTATGAAATGTATTCTTTATAGAGAACAAGCCTTTTGTCTTTTACTTGATAGCACAGATATGTAATGGATCAAAAAAATATATTAAATAACATTACAAAGTTTGCCATTCAAGGAAACATTTGTAGTCACAAGGATTAATACATGCCCTTTACTAAATGGGTCAACTGCATTTAGTGCCCTAAACATTGTATCTGAGGCCTGTATTGTCTCTTAGAAGGTTATTCTCCCTGATTATTGTTTAGCACGTCACTACTTCTAGTTTAATACTTACGCTGGAACAATTTGTCCTATGAAACATTTTCAAATCTTTTGTGAGATTATCTGCACATTTCGCACTGGAAGGCTGCCACTCTACAGTTATATTAAAAAGAAATGTTATGACTCTTATGACTTACTAACCCATTGATGTCCCAGGTGCAATAAAGTATGTTTTATATTACTGGGCTATAATGTTAATGATTGCTGAAAAACCTACCCCTGAATTATCGCTGAGCCCCTTTACAACTTGTAGACTGGCCTGAAGTAGTATTAGATTTCTGTACTCTGATACTGGCCTGAGCTTCAATTCAGCAGCCTTCAGGCCATAATGTTAGAGTAGCACCATGGACAGTGGATTACTATCCACAAAAACCTGAGGATGTAGGTACCTTTACAATTTAAAGTGTAAATGCCATTTCATAAAAAAAACAAAAATACTGCGCTGGTTTTTAATGATGGGTCACATAACAGCTAATATAATGCTTTTTTGTGCCATATGACTAATTTTCTCACTTTTTTTCTGTGGTCTTTTTTTTTTTTTTTTTTTTTTTTTTTTAAAAACTGCATTTTAACGCTGATAGGAACAGTTCAATGTGATAGCAGAGAAGGGACAAGACAGATCCTGAGCTCTGTGGGGAGACAGCAGAAAAGGGGTTAACAGAGATCTTGACTAAGCTGTGTGGAGCCGGATGACAGATCAGTACTTGAGCCAGGGAAATAGGAGTTTGCTGTGATTTTGACATTTCTTTTCAACTGTGCTGTAGGCTGAAGTAGTCTGATACATTGTCACCTCGTGAGCTGCAGTCAGCAGTGTAGGTCACCCCCCTTTCCCTTATATGGTTCCATGCCCATATTCTGTGTGAAGATGGATCTGACTGATAATGAGCATATGTCTGCTTCTCACACAGTGTAGTGGGGACACCTTGTCGAAGATTAACAAATGGCTTTCAACCAGATTTCATTAGTAAAGTATATTTTAAAGTTTATTATGATCACTTGCTCTACATTATTATTAACACCGGTTACGCTCTAAGGCCGGCTTCAGACTCCGTCTGAGATCCGATCCGTAGCTGTCCGCTTGAAGCAGACAGCCGCGGACTGGATCAGCACACAGGACTGGGGGGCTATTATGCCCTCCGATCCTGTGTACAGCGCACGCAGCTGCAGCCGCTGACAGGTCAGGACCTGTCATTGTGATCTCAAGGATGCATAGGGCGTGATCTGTGAAAGAGGCTGAATCTATACCTGTCATCCTGATCAAGGGTAGGTCTTTGTGTCCTATAAAGAAGTAGTCAATCCTGGATCCTGGAGTAAGAGTCATGAACAGTCGAGTAGTATGGAGTGCCCTCTCTTAATCTGTCTTGGTCCCTATATTGATCTCTAGATCTTTCAATCTTTCAACATCTCTTTCCATCTTTCTCTTTGGATTTATTGATCTTAATTGATCTCTTATCTCTCTCTCTTGATCTACAGTGAAGGAAATAATTTTTTGATTTTTTTGCTGATTTTGCAAGTAAGACATGAACAGTCTCTATAATTTTAAGGGTATGTTTATGTGCGCCGAGAATTGTGGAGAATGAGCGCATGCGAACGTGAACGCGGCCATCTGCGGACGATTTTGGCCATCTGCGGACAATGTACTGGGTACTTCAATATATAGGCACTACAATGGCAGATTTGCAATTTTCACTCCGCACCATCCATTGCTACTTGTTTCTGGAAAACAGCCTTGGAGTCAAAATCGTCATTACACCTGTAGAAAAGTTACAAGAGGGGTGTAATTTCCAAAATGGGAACACATGAGGGGGATTCCGCACTGCTGACAATTAGGGGCTGTGTATATGGAGTCCGCAAACTATTCTAGAAAAATGTTAAATCCAAGAGTCAAATAGCTCTCCTAACCTTTTTGAGTCGCTGTGTAGTGAACCAGTACTGTACAACCACATGTGGGGAATTGCCATGATCAGCAGAAATAGTGTAACAATTTTCAGTGCTACCCTTTACCATTTTCCTGAGCAAAAATGTAACATCTGGGGCTAAAAGAAAATTTTAGTGATGATATGGCAACAATCAGCACTCAAAATTATCATCGTGGGGGATGGAGATGAGAGCGGGGGCTGATCCTGTCTCAAGTGTTCTTTTAACCAGGGCTGTGGAGCCGGTGTCTGAGTCTTTGCTCATTTAGGTGGATTCGTAGTCCGATTCCGACTCCTAAAATATATAATAAATTGTGTACAGTAGGTCAATGCAATATGTGCGACATATTATTGTTCTATCTAAATATCTTGATTATTGTATCATAATGATTAAAAGCCTAATGTTATCATTTTACTATGATAAATTTATCCTTAAATACGAGCCATGTAGGAAGGAGTCCGTTGGATTCAGGGAAATTAAGGAGTCAGAGATTTGGCTTACCGACTCAGCAGCCCTGCTTTTAACCTCCCTTATAACCACTTAAATTATGCTGTTGTAATTGACAGCAGTATTTAAAGGGTTAATCAGCCCCTATCAGTTCCAAAACTGGTCGGAACTGATGCCCATGGTTTTTTGCTGTCATGTAAAGCTGTCACCCACAGAGATACTTCTTACCAGTCCCTGTTTTAAAACTGTGATGAAGGAATAAGACCCTTTAATGACTTCCATGTGTATGTGCATCAGCGGTCGCTAAGGGGTAAATATATTTGTGTACAATGCAGGAGAATAGTTACCATTTGAATGTGCCCCAAGGACGCCCAGAGGGCCATTTGACACTCATTGACAACTGAAGCCTAATAGGTTTTCATTATTTATCTCTATAGCGTTCGCTACTGTTTAAAAACGCATGCAGAAAATAAACAGCAAATTCGCAATTATTTTATGCTTGCGTTTTTATAATACTTTATATTGACTTCATTGAAGTCAATGGGTGAAAAAACACTGCAAAAACATTGAAAGAATTGCCATTCTGCAGATAATTTTCTGCACCAAATTAGCAAATCACAAATCACAATTACCAAAACCAATGCAGAGGGGCGCTGCAGAAACACATAACCGTTCCTCTGATAAGAAAGATTTTTTTGTTTTATCACACTTTTAATTCATTCATGGCAACCCCTTTAATCTGAGCTGATGGGACAATCTTTGCATTATTTTATTCTGATCTGTATTACTGGTTTCTATATTTTTTTTGTCTTGAGTGTTTGATTCTTTTCTGTGCACAAAAGGAAATAAACTAAATGCTTGTTAAATGTTAGAACCCCGTAAAGTATTATTACCAGAATGTAAATGGAGTTATTGCTCATTGTAAAGTATTTAGCTTCGTGTATATTTTCTGAAGTTTCCTTTTCTATATGTGCTTTAAATATCTTCTTTACTTGTAGATGGTGCTAACTGTATATTTATGTTGTATTGTGTTTTTCCTCTTTCAGTTGGGTTGAAAGCTTCGGTCATGACGGTCTTGGTTTGCTCTTAGACATCTTGGAAAGGATGGTGGAAACAAAACGGTACTGTATCTTGTCATTTCTCATTGTTTATTTTAATATGCAGGGTTTTATACTTCATAAAAGTAGATTTCTTCATAGATGATGATAATCACAACTGTTTCTTGGTGTTTATTCTATAATATATGAACAACTAGGTTTGCCAACTGTCCATGACAGTCAGATAAAATAGTGCACTTCATATCCGACCTGTTGCATTGTGGGGCTGATAACATGGTACGGCTCGGTTGTGGCGCATGCGCAGTGCACATATTGAAGCCAAGCCGGTGACGTCATAAGACCTCACAAATGCAACGGGCCAGATATGATGTATCGGCCGGCGCTCTACAGTAGAAGATTAGGCGGGAAATTTCAAATAGAAGAGGAACAGAAGAAGAAATGATGACGCCCAGCAGGGCGTGCTGAAAGCAAGCGAGGAGAGGAGAATGGAGCCCTGGAGCCTGCCCATCGCAGTCTACGGATGCAGCCTACATATGCCATTTTCTAAAACTTTAGAGTGCAGTTTTGGTGAGACAGGGATGGTTAGGCATCAACTAGGAAGATGCAGGGACAGGTAGTGGTAACAGTAAAAATGTTCTCTTACTAGTGTCTACCCCCGCTTAATCTCTTTAAGGCTCCTTTAAAATAATACATTTCTTCCCACATTGATGCTGTTCTAACGATGCTGGTGCCTCTACTCTTGTTTTTGTTTTTTTGTCACGTGACATAATTATATCACATATATTACAAGTGTAGATGAAATTAAAGACTTATAAAGGAGTGTAAAGATGGAAAGCTTGAACATGAGACTGCTTCTCAACAAAAAGAAGACAAAGATTTTGACTACTGCCTGGTACAATAGGGGCACATTTGAGATGGACTAGAAT